>WKFP01014853.1:1406415-1498135 GCA_011057875.1 Pterocles orientalis | reverse complement strand
TTGACTTAAAAGCAAATCCCAAGCTAGAAGCCGGGCTCTCTCTCTGTCTATTGAGAGGAGAGAGGCTGAATGTATCTCGTCCTTGAGAACAAATAGCAACATCCTAGCAATAACTATAAACGTTCTTCTCTGTTCTTCTCTTATCAATTCTCTCCTGAGCAGGAATCCAAAACATAGCTTCTTTCTAGCTATTTATGAAGAGAAGGGAAAAGGGAAAAAAAAATTAACTCTGCTCTGCTTAACCCACGACAACATTCTGCATGAGAGGCTTCCAGGAAGAAAGACCATACTTTCCAAAGGTGAGTGATGAAACAGACTAACCTACTCTGAAATGGCAGAGGTCAATAGTGAGGATAATAAAAGGAAAAAATGATACTACTTCTTCTAACAGCTGCGATCCCACCTAGTTGCCAACTTGGTGGAAGAAGGTCTTCTGATTTCCACTCTTCTGGGTGGGATAGATTGCAGTCTCACTGGTTTTGAGGGTCCTACTCAAAGGTCAAAGTATGAGGTCCTCACTGCCCTCATTTTACTTCAAGCAGTATCTCATTTACCTTATTTACGAGTCAAAACTCTTGTTTATTAAGCTCTTTCAGATCTTCAGATAGCAAACACTGTCCAAGGGCAAAAATTGCAACTGGTTCCAGTTTTGGCACTGAGACAAGGGCACTGGCATTATGGGTACTGATTTAGAGTAGATGTTTTAAAACAAGTAAGCTTCTTGGGTTATGTTCAAGGTACTAAGCAGATTAGGGTAAGACAATATTATCCTAGAACAGCACGCATAGTCTCTAGCTCCGATTACACACAGATTTTGTATTACGACTCCTGGGAATGAAAAATAAGGCAAAAAAAAAAAAAAAAAGCCAAAGTGAAGATTAACATAGCTAAAAAGACCATGAGGGCTTCCTTCTAACAGGCTTTCCCTACAATCCTATGGGTTTAAAGCCTAAAGTATAAATGAAAATTCTTGCATGGAGAGAGGGGAGGTAACACTTCAGGATGAGAGTTGTAAAAAAAACCAACAACCAAACCATCCGCTATAAGCAACGAGAATGTTTCCAAAACAACTTGTAAACCACACAGAAACTGGCACTGTTACATCTTGAAAAAGCAGCTGCACAAGTGTCTTATGTTTTAGAAGTGGTTTATGTTTTAAAATAAGCAATGCGTCAAAGTGATGTCGAACTTGGCTCAAATGAGCAGGACTTGGTGAGACTTTCTGCTAGCCTTGTACACATCTGCATTTAGAAGAGAAATTATTAACTTGAACAACAGGTTATAAAATGTGTCCTCATGTAATGTTTTACAGTATCCCCCAAGTCCTCGGTGGTTTTCTTGCCAAAATAAGACTCTGGGCTCCTACTTCAGAGTAGTCTCCTGAGAGGGAACTCCTTGACATCAGCTCAATTTTCCAGGTTAATAACGATGGGGATAACGGAGAACTCATCCTTGCCAGGGAGGCTAACCTTGGGAAGGCATTGAAGTTAGACATCCTTAGGGGGCTAGAAATCATTCAGTCTCTATCATCTCCAATCAAACCACAGACAGTAGACCAGACAACAATAATGTCTCCTGTGTCCTTATAACAGCCCACACAGAGGTGGCCTTTGGTCTCGCATGTCTGTGGAGGCAGACAAGATCCAGCAGAAAGCAACAGCAAAACAGCACTCCTTGAGCTAGAGGCCAGGGCTGGGGCCCAGCTGCCCAGTTATCCCCTGCCACGAGGTGGACTTGCTCAGTGGTAGGTTTTTCGTGCCAAGAACCTGAATAGGTGACAGTAGACTTTTCTCACTAATGAGAAACATGAATAAACAGGGGAAATGAGCCCATGCTGAGCCCTGGGTGATGCAGGCAGATCGTTATCTGTGTCTGAGTGAGGCTAATCTGAAGATAACTAGGGTAGCTCTACATCTTCAGAATTGTCACAGACACACCATCGGCAGCAATAGGAACCGCTTTAAAATATAACATTTGTCAGTGTACTCTCCTTAACGGCAAGGTGTCTACCACACTAAACAGGAGCTATTTACTGTGGGAAAAGAGGAGACTAGCCTGCATGTCCCAAGGCCTCCTTATATGCAATTAAGCTGCTTGAAATTTGAAACTTAAGGTTAACAATATATTCAGCTTCTCCAGGCTCCCCTGCTAAAAATACACAAACTTTTATTCATTGACTTGAAAAAAGTAGTCTTGCACAAGTTCTGCTGCTTTGCTTAATTAAGACGGAATTAGGGAAATCAGTTATTTTGGGCGAGAAGGGAAGAAAGATCTTCTCTTCCAAGGGCTTTGATAACATTGTTATTTTTTCTAGCACATTTCTGCTTTTGTTCAGGCTAGTCAGGCCCAGAGCTGATAACAGGTTCTTACTCTGCCCCAATCACACACTCCATCATGCAACAATAAAGGAAAGCATTCCTCTGAAATAAAATGGAAAAATTGGCTTCCCTCATAGTACATCAGTGGAGTTGCCTGTCAGGGTACACAGAAAACATACAAAAAAAGTCTGAATAGTAGTGTTGGTACTGCAGTGCTGAACAAATTCAAGCGCTTGGCAAGCAGAGGGCTTCTCTGCAGCCCGGTAAATGCAGTGCTGGCTGGGAGCTGGGCTTATTCAGGGCTGGGGGTGCACAGCTGGCCAAGCCCCTTCAGCAACCTGTGCTTCAGCTCCCAGTCTATAAAATGGGTGCAATGACACTGACTTCCTTGGAAAAATCCATCTGAATTCAGCTCAGCAGGAAGGGGAAGGGGCAGCTCCTCGGAACGCTGCCAGTAATGTTCTGTCTCAGGAGGCTGACTGCCAGGGGGAATTTGTCTGCAGTTTTGCACCAACATCCCACCCTTCCTGACAGTGCTTGCCCCCTGCCTGCAGCCTTCTCTCCTTGCACCGTGGGGAAGCTCTGCTGGGCTCCTGCCTCTGTAGGCAGTCTCCTTTCAGCTTCACCCAGAGCATCTTGGAGGCTCACACAGTCATCCAGCACTACAGGATATGACCCCATCCTTGGCTGCCTTCTTCCCCTTTCCACCCTGTTCCCAGACTGCCACCCACCCTTCCCAAAGTCACCAGCCACCCTTCCATCCCCATATAATTTTATTCTCCTTTCCAGGCTTTATTCCACGTAATCCATCACGCAGAAGCACCTCTAAGGAAGCACTGCCCCAGCACAATATTCTGCTTTCACATCCCCACATCAATACTGCTCACTCCTTCCCAGACATAACTTGCATGATGGAGAGAAATAAGGACTAGAGGGTCATGAGAGCATGGATAGATGCAGCTGGCGGATGAAGGACAGAGAGAGCGCTTGTGATGACAGCACTGTCAGCACAAAGTTACAGCCTGAACTCACCTAACACCTGGTTCTTGCCTCTCCTAGTGACAGTGCCCACATCCTTTTCCATGTACTTCACTTGTGCTCATGAGGCTGAAGTACCCTAACTACTAGTTACGGGAACTACTGATGTTTTTTTCCTTATATATATATATACACACAGTAAAATAATATTCTACAGTAAACATGAAGTTGAATATGCTTAATGACCTTCATAGCTGGTAGACAAGCCTCCAGGGCAGTTCATGGGGTAGTTGCCATGGCAGTCCCTTCTTTGTCTGCTTTATCGCTGAATAGCAGCATGAGTTATCCAAAAAAACCAAAACAAACCCAAACCGTCTTGATCTTTTCACTCTGTAGAGTCAGGTTTAGCATCTCATCTATTCAGAGGAAATCAGAGCTCTAATAGTCCTACCCTGCTTTTCATACCTTAGTTTACAGTTTTAAGAATTCCTTCCAGTGTTGAAAACTGCAGGGTTTCCACTCAAGGAGGTCAACCACTTAAAAAAAGAACTATGGCACCGTTATAGTGATAGCAGAAGTAATCAAAAGTACTTTTTGACGGGCCCTTCTGCCTGCCCTCTGATGAGCCAGAGGTTGTCTCAAGAGGTTCGACTTGGGAAGGACAGGATGTACATTTACTCCTTGGATTGTCCTACTCCAACTGAAAAGCACCTTTAACACCTATGCAAAAACAGTCCAGGAGCCTTGCAGTGCTATTAACTCCACATGACGAAGTCTACCTCAGCCTGCAGCAAGTTCAACTCTACAATATGCCGAGGAGCATATAATTGCATCTATAAGGCATTTCTGGGCCTTTTCAAGCATGTTGAGGTACCTCATACGGGTTAATTCAACTGGAAATCTCCACTGATTAACTAGACTGAGCACATTCTCTCCTTTCCCCCATACGCAAGGTATTTACCAAAGAAAGAAAGGCTCTGGTTTTTGGGGAGATCACAGGTGAGACACTAACCCATGAATTTTTTTTTAATTATTATTTTTTCACAACCATCCCTCTGTAAATCTTAGGAAGTGTTTCCCCCAGAACCTGGGTCTTAGAGAATGAGAACTGCTTTTGTTACTCTACTGAGACACCCCTTCTGAGAACTGCCATCTGCCCTGAGCTTGCCCACAGACTGACTCAGTCTCACTGGGCTGGTTCCTTCTCATGGAATCACTCAGGCTGGCAGGGACCCCAGGAGGTCTCTAGCCCAAACCCCTGCTCCAAGCAGGGTTAGTCATGAGGTCAAACCAAGTTCAGGGCTTCATCCAACCCTGTCTTGAAAACCTCCAGTGAAAATCTGCAAGTGCTACCCAAATAAATGGTTTCATCTTAGAAGTCAGTGTCATGAATACCAACACATACTTCAGTTCATTCACTTTACATATGAAGTGAAAGATCCCATGTTTCTGACCTCAGTCAGTAGCACAGATTTCCATCTTTTCCATCTCCATTCCAGCTCAGAAGGAATAAAACCTAAATGCAATTAAAATTTTTAAAAAGGAAAATTGTCTTCCTATAGGTTGTTTCATTATAACTTCTGTTTTCTGAGTCTTTAGAATATTTTAAGGTTGCGCCTTTAGGTTTTTCTCTGCAGTTGTGAGAGTTGTTTCTCTTTCTGGGAAAAAAATAATTCTGTCTTCACTCCCTGATTCCAGCAAAGACTTGCAAAACTGAGAAGGCTATTGCAAGAGCTGCCAACACTTCCACAAAAATATTCATACCACAAAGATCATGTGCACAACTGTCTACTCTCATTAAAGATGGTAAATTGTGAGCAGGCTGCAGTGACTGATCTATCCTCCCATTTTTTCCCATGACCTTATTTGTGCAGTACTTCAGTGCAGCTCATGTGGGAAAACATCACCTGAGCATGCTGTGCCATGTTAGCAATGAGTACTTTGGTCTCTGAATGTGTTAATCCAGCTTCAGCAACATGTATTAAAAGAAATGTTAACAAAACAAAACAGGGAAATCTGCCATAATGGACCATATCTGTCCATAGCGGCCAGGGTGCCAGCAGAGTGCAATAGGCAAGTCCATTATCAGCATCTGAAGGTGTTTGAGCCAACAAGGATCATCTACTGTTCCTGGTCAGTTTGCCTCCTCTTCCCTGCCTTGTGCTCACTCGGTGCGTGCCCTCACGTAGCGCTTGGACCTACCAACCTATGTAGGCACACAGGCAGGAAGTTGTACACGTTGCATCTGAGCTCTGCCATTATGCCAGGCGTGAGCACAGCCCTCACGTTAGGCTGGCTGGGCTGTCAAGATCAGGGCTTTCAGCAGCTTTGTTTAAAGCTAAGCACGCAGAGATGAATAAAGTCCATCCCCATATTACTCTAAGGCCCCTCTGCAAACATGCTGCTGAATGATTAGTGTTGTTTAATTAACATTTGTTACTGCTACAGAACAGTCAGAATGGCAGCATGTATCCCTTTTATTCTGTGCAAATGGCATTAGTCTGTAATAAAAACCATTTTTTCCCCCCCATACATGCTTGGAAAGGAGGAATGGAAGTGCGGAAATGGCTGAAGTAACTCAGTAATGATGGACAAAGTTGGCTTTGAGAGTTAAGCTTGCTTCCACAGTGTTAGACTGCACCTATTTGGGATTATTAGAGCAAGAAAGTAGATTGTGAAATTTTAGCCCTTAAATAATCCCTTCTCTGATTGACTTCACCCTTCCTAAAATCCAGTGTGTGAAGGAACACCTTTGCTCATCTAAACTGCTTTTTTGACTCCCCAGCAAGGCCTGCCTTCCTGCTGCTTCTAGACCTTGTGTAACGTTTCTTTCTGTCCTGATGGACACAGTTCAGTGGATGGTGGATGTACAAAGTGGTGAGGTCCTCATGAACTTTGACAGCAAACAGATTTCCTTTGTTAAAAGCAGTTAGAGAATTAATCAGGCAGGTAAACTGCTGCCTTGTGCTTTACTTGAGTTGTGGTCTTCTCCTAAATCCCCACTTTTGTATTAGGCTCCAGCCTGCACTTCCTGAGTTCAGTTGAACTTTAAGAAAGGCCAAATAAGGTGACTAGGGCAGAACATGGAACTTCTTTATCAACATCAGTTTTGCTACCAGACTTGCAACTTTGCAGCAATACTCAGTGATTGCTCTTAAATGCTTTTGAGTGCAGTAATTGCCTGTATCTTTTCTGTTAAGGTATATTGTGGGTCCTTACCACAAGCCTATACCATATAACCTGAAGTATAGCTGCTGTTTGTAAACCAGAAATTGAGTACAATCTACCACGTCCAATGGCACTGTGTCACATCTTTCAAAGGTGGTATTAATCATGATCTGGACATTTTTGTATTACTTTGAGATAATTTATTTTGGCTTTCCTATTTTATTGCATTAAGGTTATTTCAAGACCTCAGTTATGCTCCAGCTCATTCAATGTTTGTCTACAGAGAAGGTGGTAGAGTCAGAGCAGGCAGAGTTCTAATTTAAATCTCCTATTTTTCCTGTAATAAATGAAATGCCCACACTACAGACAAAGCTTCACTACAAACTCCTCCTTCAGCTATGCACTCATTGGTTTGGGGGGCTCAACTCAGCCTTGGCCCAGTGTGTTGGAAGAGATACTTCTGAACAGCTACAGCTGGTGGCAGATTGTCCCATGCCAGTATGGTGTCCTGGGTTAAGCTGAGACAGAGTTAACTTGCTTCATAATAGCTAGCCAGAGGCTGTGTTTTGGATTTGTGCTCAGAAGAAAGCTGAGTAACCCTCAGTAAGTTCGCAGATGACACCAAATTGGCTGGGAGTGTGGATCTGCCTGAGGGTAGCGAGGCCCTACAGAGGGATCTGGACAGGCTGGAGAGCTGGGCTGAAGCCAATGAAATGAGGTTCAACAAGACCAAATGCCGGGTCCTGCACTTCGGCTACAATAACCCCGGTCGACGCTACAGGCTTGGGGCGGAGTGGCTGGAAGACTGCGTAGAGGAAATGGACCTGGGGGTATTGATTGATGCTCGGCTGAACGTGAGCCGACAGTGTGCCCGGGTGGCCAAGAAGGTCAACGGCATCCTGGCTTGCATCAAAAACAGTGTTACTAGCAGGAACAGGGAGGTAATTGTCCCCCTGTACTCGGCACTGGTGAGGCCGCACCTCGAGTACTGTGTTCAATTTTGAGCCCCTCACTGCAAGAAAGACATTGAGGCCCTGGAACGCGTTCAGAGGAGGGCTACGAAGCTGGTGAGGGGTCTGGAGCACAGGCCTTATGAGGAGCGGCTGAGGGAGCTGGGATTGTTCAGCCTGGAGAAGAGGAGGCTCACGGGAGACCTTATTGCTCTCTACAACTTCCTGAAGGGAGGTTGTGGTGAGCTAGGGGTCGGCCTTTTCTCTCATGTAGACAGTGATAGAACTAGAGGCAATGGTTTCAAATTGCGCCAAGGAAGATTCAGGCTGGACATTACGAAATATTACTTCTCAGGAAGGGTAGTCAGGCACTGGAATGCACTGCCCAGGGAGGTGGTGGAGTCACCGACCATGGGGGTGTTCAAGAAACGTCTGGATGTTGTGTTGAGGGATATGATTTAGTTGGGAAGTATTGGATATGGTTGGACTGGATGATCTTCTAGGTCTTTTCCAACCTTATAGTTCTGCGATTCTGTGATTCTGTGATAAAAAGTGATGTTTATGCGGCTGCCAAAGTCTTCCAGCTTCTCTGGCTGTCTGCAAACAGGAGAAGCTGGGAGGGAGCACAGTCCCAGGATTTGATCTTAAGTTCAGGATTGAGACCCAGAGTGGCCAATAATCTATTCCACAACATACACATCATGCCCAGTATATAGGTGAGGACCCTCTGGAAGATGGGCCCTTTTTGGTTCCGGATCTCTTTTGCTCCAAGTCATCTCGCTCCAGGTGGTTTTTCTCCCAAGGCCTCCCGTTCCCCCACCCCAGTCAGCTCTCGATCTGGGACGCTCGGACTGTTATCTCCATTCCGTGAGTGCAGTTTCGGGACTCTCCCTACTTCGGGACCGTTAGCTGGGAACAGGCTGAGCCTTGGTCATTGGGGGGGGAGGGGAGTATCACTGTATATCACTCATTTGTATATTTGCATATAGTATTATTTTCAATATTATTGTAGTTTAGTTACTAAATTGTTCTTATCTCAACTCATGAGTCCTTTTTTCCCCCTTTACCCCTTTAATTCTCTCCCCTATCCTCAGGTGGGGCAAAGAATTGGGTGAGTGGGTGTGTGGTTTGGCTCCTAGCCGAGGGCAAACCTGTCACATATGGTTTAAATAAGACAAGGACAGCAACTCCATAACATGTGCACATGTGAACAGTCTCAGGAAAATAATCTTCCAAGTGAGCAAAGCCAGCAGCAGTGATGAGGGAGGCAGGAACACGATTACAAGAGTGGGCACCTGCAGCAGGATGAGGTCAGCCTACAACCCCTTAGGACATGAGCCTGAGGAGTTCAGTACTGACTTAGCAAATCAAGTCCATAGTTATTTTTACAAAAATTTCTAATAATATGTTATTCTTTCTTCTGTGCAATTGCAGATAATTCTGTTTAGCGTCATTTTGTATATATGGAAAGGAATCACATCCTCCTTTTTTGGTACTGAAGAGCTTGGAAAACAATTTCTACACTTTGCACACCAAAGCATATGTGCAAGACTCCTGAGAAGTATATGGTCAGCTCACGTGTTTCATGAAACCAAATTATTTTCAGCTATAATTCACAAGATTTCCCAGAAAAAAATGAAGTGTTACACTCCATGTATGGTGCTAGAGCATTCTTCCATTAAAGGACTTCAGCCCTGTGGCATGTGTCTTCGTAACTCTTTGTGACAGTAAAAGCTACTGTCACTGCCTGCACCAAGTGGTCTATCATACTCAGATGCTTCTTTCAAGCTCTCAATATATGTTACATCAAACATGCACATTTACTTTAAATATCTGATTCTGTTGTTTTTAATACTGCTGCAATGTCACGGATGTCAGTGGAACAATTTCTGACTGTATACACATAAAGGGGAAGGAGAATGGGGACATGAGGTTACCACTAGTTTGCTGAGAAGTGCCAAGGGTAGGAGTCAGCTGAGGAAACGGTGCTCAGTTCTTGAGGTATGTGATGCTATGGCTCCATTTTGGGATGAAGCAGAAGTAAGGGATGACTCTCAGGACTGAAAGCAAACAAAGCAGTTGAGATTTTAGCAGAGTTTGAGAGATATCTCTCAACACTGCACCTCTAAATGGAAGAAATCTTGTAACAAGGTTTCTCTCTGGGAGATTTCCACTGTTCTGAGTAAGAAGTAAGGGATCCTTCAGGCTGAGAACCAAAACCACAGAGATCCAAGGCTCTGAAAGTTGCCAGGTTTCTCAACTTTCTGATGAACCATGTGGTATTTATTGTTGGGTCTCTACCATACCTGCTACTGTGATGAGACTTCAGCCTTCCTGTCTCTGGAGGAATTATAAACAGAGATGAATAACCAGAAGAAAATGTTTAAAATCCAGTCTCTTCCTTCTCCTGTTTTATGACTTTTTAAGGGCTACTTCACACAACAGATGAAAATTCCCCAAGAAAAAATGGAAAGAGGTTTCACTTCTTGACTCTCCTATCTAGTGGGTTCTTTGGGGATTTCCACTTTAAAAACATCACAATTAAGTCCAGTCTTCCCCTCAGAAAACTATACTTCCCTAAATAATTCATCAGACGTCAACAAAGCAGATCTGACATGGGGAAAAGAAAGAGAAAAACAATGATCCACCAGTGTTTGGCAGTGCAATGCTAGGAAGCTTCTGGTTTTTTGTATTTCATTGAATATCCATCTATATATGGATCTCAGGGGCTGGGCAGCAACCTCCATGCCGTCACTATGACACAGGGGAAAACCTCTTCAGATATATCTGAGAAAGAGGATGGCACGAGAATGGCTTTTTACAAACAGTCGAGCAGTAAAACGTGCTGTTTAAAGCTGCATATGGTAAAAGTAAGAGATGGACAGCATTGTAGAGATGGCACAGAGCCATCACATCATCCCTAAGGATAGTGCATCCTTCTTTGTGTTACTTGTGAAGATGAGATTGCACTGAGTCCTCAAGAGAAGGACAAGAAGCAGCTGGCAAGGTGCTCCAAAACAGTAAGCTGGGATGGGTTGCAACTTGAATTTTAACTAGAAGGGAGGACCTCTGTAAAATACGAACTATATATGTCAAGCTTTCAGTTTACGTCTGAATGCATCAAGTCTGTGGAGTCTAACAAGCTGAACCAAGGTAACATGGAGAACTTTTTCCCACTTCTTTGAACCCTTTAGGAGGAGTCAGCTCTCAGAAAGGGACAAACAGCTCTCTGTGGGACGGATTACACTGAACATTGCTTTTGTGTCAACTCAGAAAAAAAATATTATAGCAGGCCAGCAAAACCAAAGCTGCTTGTCCCCAGTACAGCCGGGGAGGGGATTCTCTAATGGCAGAGGAATTACAGCTGCTTCTTTTGAAGGACACTGGAAGGGCACCAGCTCTGCTCCACTTCATGCAGATTCAAAGAGCAGGAAGCTATCAGGAGGATTCACCTCCCTGTTTGCAATGTTCAGTAGGAAGCTGAAGCCTCCTTTCAGCAAGCACAGAAGAACTGAAGAGGGACTTTCTGAAGTCAAAGACTAAGTTAAAGCCTGGGAAAACCCTGCCAGCCTGCCGTGGTCCTCGGGTTACCCTACTGGCATGCTTTACACACTCTCAGAAAGTGTAACACCCAACTTTAAACAGACTTGCACGCCACAGCAAGACAACATCTCTGGTCTGCAGTTGTTACTCACTGTGGGCACTCAGAGGCCTCCTGCCCTGAGACACTTACAGAATACCGGGGAAGAGTAAAGGGCACTTTGCTAAACTAAGGCAATCCAGACATGCTAGGGTACTTAGCAAGGAAGCTCAGATTCTAGTTTTAATTCTTTTAAAGCATTCAAACAACATATAATTTTATTGCCTAAAAAAAGTTCAGAAAGTGGTTGAAGTAATGCAGAGACTATTAATCAAAGCTAATGTATTAGGTTACTTCAAGACACAGAAGATTTACTGTCTCCCCTTGCACCAGATATAGTTCTTTGGCTTTAATAACAGGAAGTAATGTGATTTCTTCTAAACTCAAACCCCAAGCTACTTAAACGAGAAAGGAAGCAAAAGGACGACCATTTCCATACCTAGTGTGTTCCTGTCAAAACAGTGCAGGATGGATAAATCTGAGGCTGAACACTGACAGAACTCAAGCCAAAAATAATGTGAATATTCACCACAGCAATGAACCCGCCTCATGGCTGCTGGGATTGCTGCACATGTGATGGCAATTCTCCCACTTTTTGAATGAGAGCTAATTTTTAATTACCCCTTTCCCTTTACTTTGCAACGTGTATGAAAGTGGTAGAAACTGATTTAATTCTTGCTCCTGTGTCTCTGAACACATCCTTTGCATTAAGTTAATGATAAATTAGAAATAGCAAGCAAGCATGAAAAACATGGCACAAAAGTCTTTCTAGCTAGGCTAACTCACAGTGAAATTTCTGTACTGCATTTTACTTTGCCTATCCTCAAAGAAATTGGTTTTTATGGCACAGGACACAAGTCAAGAAGTAACATTTCTGTAAATGACATTTTTAGGACGGCAGGATTCAATTTTTTAGCTTTTATACAAAGGCAAACTTGAATCATCAAAAACCAGTTCTCCACCATGGAAAACCTAAGCCCTAGTTCAACTCAAATAACTGAAAAAAGAAAAAAATTTCCCCACCCTGCAGCTAACCCTTGCCCGTGTATTCTTAATCTGGACACCTGAAGCTGTGGCAAAAGGTTTGCTATTTCTGCCCTAATGCAGGAACACTGAACATGTACGGCATCTCGCAGTTGTGTGCCCCAAGGTGCACACAGATGAGAGAGAAAGCTTTCCTGGGGGGTACACAGCAGCCAGGCAGGCAGCTGCGCTCTGTACAGAAACAATGCTGTGACAGCCAGTGCTTGAAATTGGAGCAGACTAAGAAATTCACTTGTTCCTTTGGCTTTAAAGTCTGTTTACAATGCAAACGAACGTGAAGAAACATAAGGAAAAAAAAATCATTTGAGCAACTGTCAAGGGGGCAGAAACAGGCCGCAACATTGACCAGCGGAAACACAAGTGTTTTATCAGAGAGTAAAACCTGCTCCCCAGGGAGCTGGCTTTCGGGTACAGCTCAGTAACAGAGGATTTGGATGTGTTCGTATAAATAAATAGATAGAAGTTATTTTGATGAACCCTTTCAAAGTGCATGCTTTGAAGTGCGTGACTATCCTAAAATTCCTGTGTTTACAAATATTTCTTGGAAAATGGAAATTGTATGCGTTACACATCCATTTACATCAAGGGCTGTCTCAGGCATGGCTGAGTGTGAACTGGATTAATTTTTGCTTGCTCATGGCAGACTTGGCTGTTGGATCAGGAACAGCACTGATACCACCAGCCCCAAGACTCAGCTGTGTCCCAGAAACAGTGAGGCGTTGAAAACTGTCAGTTTAGGAGTAACCAGTTGCTCAGTATGACTGCACGAGGTGCATGAGAAGGGAATGTAGCAGATGTCAGATGCTCGGTGGGCCCTAAATTCAGTGGCAGAAACAGAGTCAGTGAGTTAAGAAGGCATAGTCTGTCAGTGCCTTGCGCTTTGCTCAGGGCTTCTCCCTGGTGAAAGGCAGCTCCTCTCTCTTGATCAAAGTCCTGGCCTGCTCCTCTGGAGTTGGTTTATTTTCCTGTTGTGAGTCTGTAAATGGTAACACAGGGT
This sequence comes from Pterocles orientalis, assembly GCA_011057875.1. Classification (NCBI taxonomy): domain Eukaryota; kingdom Metazoa; phylum Chordata; class Aves; order Pterocliformes; family Pteroclidae; genus Pterocles; species Pterocles orientalis. The sequence continues at coordinate 1,485,040 of WKFP01014853.1, read as the reverse complement.
GCAGAACCACAGGGAAGCTGAGGTAAAGCAGCTGCAGGAAATATTAACTGAACCACACCATAAAAGCAAGATCTGCTGCTGGTCACAAGAGGAATCTGCTCATAGCAAGTGAGATGACATAAACACTGGTGATCACAAGAGAATTCAGTACAATAATCAGAGCAAGACTGAAAAATATAAAGCACTTACTTGATTTTTCTTCTTTAATGTTGTACTCCAGCACACCGGAAGCATCGTTCTGCTCTGGCAGGCGGACTGCAAGGACCATGTTGTTCACATTACCCTCTTTCCTAACCAAGAATATCTGAAAAAAGGAGAAAGGAATCAAGACCTTAGCTACATTCTGTGAACTTCTGAACTTTATTTTAGGTCATTGGCAATGAAGCTTTTTATCAGTACAATCCACCTTTAAATGATCTTATTTTAGCTTCCTTACACTTGGTTGAACTTTGCATGACAAAGATAATGAATAAAGGGACATTTCATCTGCGTGAAGTTCAGACCTGTGAAGGAACCAGAAAAATATCTATCCATCATTGATGTTGCAGTTAAGCCTAAGGCAAACTGTTTCATTAACTGAAGAGTATAATGCTGCACTCACAATTTGTCAAGTGATACTCCTCACATAAGTGTCCCAAATCACAGACAATTCACCCTAGAATGTCTCGTCTGGGTCTGAAGCAAGGTATCCACTTGTAAATTGAGAGGGAAAGGATTCCAGTGCCCACAGTGTGTCATGGCAGAGTTATTTCATGGGACCAGATCATCAAGGCTGGCAGGGACCCCGGGAGACCTCTCGTCCAACCCCGTGGGTGAAACCAGAAGGCCAGACCAAGTTGCTCAGGGCTTTGTCCAGACAGGTCTGGATAACCTCCAAGGACAAAGACTGCACGTCTCCAGGCAACCTGTCCCACCACCTACTGTCCTCAGAGAGCGCAAGTGTTTCCCTGTAGCCAGTCTGAACCCCTCCAGTTTCAATGCACGCCTGTTTCCTCCCACGATGCAGTGCTCAGCAGAGCCCACCTCCTTCTTCTCCATGAGCTCCCTGTAGGTATCAGGGGGCTGCTGTGCAGTACCCCCAAAGTTGTCTCTCTTCCTGGTCGAACAAACCCTGGTCCTACAGGCTCTCCTCAGTAGGTCTGTGCCCAGCTGGCTGCCTGATGACCCTGCAGGGCCTTTACTGCAGAACTGCCTAGACAAGCAATGCCAGCCCCAGTTGCTGTCAGGGGTCTGCCTCCATGGAGGCAGTGCTTTGCCTCTGTCTTTGTTGAATTTTGGAAGGTTCCTGCCAGCCCTGTCCCCTCAGCTTGTCTAAGATCCCTCCGGATGGCAGCACTGACTTCCACTGTACTGACTGGTCTGGAAATCACAGACCAGATGTGGTTGGAAGGAACTTCTGCAGATCATCTTGTCCAACCCTCACACTAAAGACAGATCGACTACAGCAAGTCGCTCAGGATTGTTTTGTTGGGTTTTTATTATTTCCAAGGATGGAGGGTCTACAGCCTCTTGGACAACCTGTTCCGATGTTCAGTCATCCTGACAGTAAAAACATTTTTCTCAATGTTTAAACAGAATTTCCTGTGTTTCAGTTTATGCCCACTGCACCTCACCCATTCACTGGATACCACTGTCTGGCTCAATCTTCTGTATTCCCTCCCATCAGGTAATCATACACATTGATAAGAAGCTCCTGAGACTTTAATTGGAACCAGCAGAACTACAGTAGCCATTGGTTCTCACCAATAGGACCAGTGAAATTAAAAAAAAAAAAAAAAGAAGAGGAAAGGGGAAAGAAGAAAGAAGAAAGAAAACAAAAAATAGAAATCAAAAAGAAACAAAGAAGAAAAGACAGATGACAAAAGAAAAACTAAAAGAGAGAAGAGAAAAGGTAAAAAAAAATTAAAATAGTAAAGAAAAAAAATCTCATTTTTCGTATCGTGTGAGCTCCTAAGTGTATTTCTAATTAAAACTCATTGTCAAGGATATTTTTAGCTTGTACCTTGAAGCTGCAGATACAAAGACAAAGTAATCTTCACCTTTATCTGTTCTTTGATAGCAGGTTTTGGCAGAAGAGAGTCAGGGTATTTTTATAAAAATTGAATTTAAAAAATGGGCTAATTCTGGAGTCTGGATATTAATATTAGAAAGAAGAAGTGTGAGTTGATAAAATGATTAATCAACCATAATGTGGTGGAAATCTATCAAGAAAACATTAATATCTGTGGCACAGGAATTAAAAAAAGCTTGTCTAGAAGCCAGGACCTTTCTCTGCATAAGCCCCAGTCATAAGGGCATCTTGTGTCACTTTGAAGCACCCATGTTAAACATGCAGCTTTGGGGCAGGTTCACAACCTTACACAGTGCTGTCATCTTGGCCTCTGCCATTCATAGGACATTGAGCCCCATGGGCTCAGGTCCACCAGCAGTTCAGAAAAAATCCAAATAAATGCACGGCAAGCAGGTGCATGCCTGAAATAGGTCTATTTCTAAGCAGGGCAGCACCCACCTTCTACATCACAGAAAGTACAGGTAGAAAAAGCCATAGAGGCTCTCCCTTCCCTGGGTCCTACCATCCATGTGGCAGCACAGTCCCTCTAACCCACCTCAAGAGACTAATATGACCTTGGATCTTAGGCAGCACTATCTCACACTGTATCAGTTAAGTGCTTCATCTGAAATTAAATTTAAACAACGAGAGAAGTGAAACCTGGAAATGAATCATTTCTGTTTTCCTGATCGGCATGACTGGTTGCCATGGCTCCAAAGGCTAAAATTGGACCACGGCTGTTCAGATGAGACAGAGGTGGGTTTTCTGAGCTGTACCTAACCCTACTGCCTGGGTCAGAACCAGTACACAAACCAGTCTCTTCCATTTTCACCAGTGGTGGGAAAGGTGCAGCGCTGGTTTGGCTTCAGGTGGGCTCAGAGTGAGCAGCAGAGCCTGCCTTTGCCGTGGAACACCTCTGATGCATAAGCTCTTCTCCTGCCTGCTTCAAGCTGCAGCTGAAGACTGTGCCCAAGGACAGTGTGAGCAGGAAGAACAGAGGCAAAAGTTATCCCCAAAGCCACTGGAAGTGGGGAACAGCCCTGCCCGCAGGGAGTGGCTCATGACTGAGGAGGCTCGGGGCCATACACAGCTGTATACAGCCATATCAGAGATAGTCACTCGGGTCTTTCTTCACAGTCAGTGCAGAAAATCAAAGAGAATAATTTGCCCAACATCTGGTTCAGGGTGAGGCATGCTGCACAATCCAGGTTGGTCAGGTGAGTCCCACTGGAGGCTGTCACTTGGCTGTGCTGGCTTTTAGCCCTGGGATAGACTGACTCAGCCAAGGGGTAGGTCCAAACCTTCTCAGAGCAGGAGTGAGTGAATTCCCCTGTGCCCCTGCATCAGCTTGGGTCATTTGCACCTGCCCTCCCCTGATCCGATCAGGACACCTACCCCCTGCCACACCTCGCCTCCGAGACCCTGGGAACAGGGTCTTTCCTGCAGAGCTGTTTTTCTTAAGCAAACTCTGAGCTTTGCACAGGTCTTCTAACACTCAGCTTAGGGGACCAGATACCAATTGTTGCAATAAAAATGACTCCCAGTAACTCCCCGAATTTAAGGGCCCTTTCTTTAGCAATTTTTTTTAATGTTCCCAACTAGGATAGTCAACATATCTATGGGTATGGTGGTGAATGGAAAAGCACCATGAACCTACATATTAAGTAAATGAAACTAGAGACAAGATTTCTTGCTTCCTCAGAACCATTATATCCGTCTTGTGCCGTTGTGACTGGCTAAAGCATCAAAAGGTAATAGAAAGAGAGCATAGTCTGCTAAATATTTCTGCTTCCACATGAATAAAAGTGCTGCTCTCCTAGCCAGCTCCACCAAGTAAGGAAATGTGGCTGTCTGAACTGAAACCGCTTTGGACTTACCCCTGCTGTTTCTTTGCCAAGAATGGCCACAGCCCTTTCCTGGTTCATGTTCAGCTGAAGCCAGACGGGACAGGTCTTGATGAGTTTATCAAGGATGCTGATCCCTGGAAGCGGGAGGCAGTTCTGTGAGGCAGTGGCCTGGCAGAGATGTGTCTCTTTTTCCTCTTCGCCAGTATCTCTGATCAGGCTGAAACACAGCAAGTGAGTCCCTTGTAAACAGAACTACAAATGGAAAATTTGGGGTAAGGACTGTAATGCAAACACAGGCACACACAGAGGCACTTACGCACCACAAGAGCTTCTCAAGGGGCATCAGAGCACAGATGCCTTGCTATGATGGAGTTCAGCTGGGTGCACAGGCCTCAACAGACAGATATGCCCCATTCTAAGCACTACGGCCTCATGATAATGATGCACACCTGGGTTTCAGACCACAGGCTTGCACGGTGCTTTGTACTGAGGTCTGTTCTTTTCAGCTATGTATGTTGCCTAAGCACCGGTACCCAGAGGCAGAGGTAAGGGATGCACAGAGGCAGCCAGTGCTGCAGAGGGCAGAGCATGCCTGTCCCCCCAGCCCCCCTCCTCCAGCTGCAGGGTCAGAGCAATGTTTCATGGCTTCAAAGGGAGTGATGCAGCAGAGGAGTGGGGCTGCAGACCTCGCCAGCAGCCAGGAATGCGTACACGCAAAGCCACATTGTCGGTCTGAGATGTGCAGCAGGCAGGCATCCTGCTCTTGTGTTCTGGCAGCCACTATCTGTGTCCAGCTTAGGAAGTCTGCAGAAAGGCAGACTAAGACATCTCACTGTTTAAAAACAACACCAGTCTCTCCATGTCTTCACTGATGAGCCTGTGCTGGTGGTTGCAGAGGTGGATGCTCCCCTGTACCCCGGGGAGTCACCGGTGCTGCTTGTGGGGAGGGGGAAATCCTCCACCTCCATTGTCACTCACAGAGTGCAAGAGGAGGAGGAGGATGTGTCAGGACGCATTAGCAGCAAGTTACCCACTACAGAAGATAACTTTACTGATTTCCAAAGGCTGAACTGCAGCAGGAGAATAGTTCAGGGTACAGCCTGGAAAAAGCCCCAGGTTGCTGAGCACCACACAGCAAGTCTTGCAGGACAAGACCGAAAGGACACAGAGGTAGTGAACCCTTTCCCTGAGCCGGGGGAGGGGAATGGGAGGGAGTACAGGAAACATGGAAAATCACCAGAGAGGGACCTTCAGGAGTAAGGAAATGAAGACTTGATTTCCCTTTTTTTCCTGACACGTTTGTCATTTAGGGCAGTCCTAAAGACATAATTGGAAGCTCCAAAAAGATGCACGGGAGATGCCGAGTGACAAGAGAGGGGACATCCTGTGGAACCACATGTTAGCAATGCCCAGTCGCACCTTATGTCTCAGAGTTTATTCTCAGCTGTACAAGATGTAAGAATACTGAAATTATGCTGTTGAGAATATTAAAGATTTGGGACATGTTCTTTAGATTTCTGTTCTGAGCAGAGACACAAAGAACTAATTCTATTTATTTTTAGTCCCTGCAGTCTAATGGTAGATTGGTATTGAATGCTGGTTTCTATCTATGGCACTGATTCAGCAAAGTATTTATACAAGTGCTTAGCATTGCAGTCAGTGGAAATACTTGTGCTGAAAAGTCTAGACATAAGAGTTCTACTGGATAAGGCAATAGACTCATGGATACGGGCTTGTCATTCATTTGATAAATTGATTTTTAAAAATAAAGAAAATGTAGAACATACACAAAACAAGTTTTTCTGCACCAGTGTTGCTGCTTAGATGTCAGAGCTGAAAAGATGAGAACCCTTACTTTTGATTTGGTCTTATTTCAAGTTTTTTCTTTTTCCTTTAACAAATCTTAAAGTAGTACACTTCAAATAAGGTCAGACTTTAGTAAAAGAGAGTCCCTTCAAAGGCCTACCCTAGCACAGCATGCTTATCCAAAAAGTTAGTTTTTATAAAAGTACCTTTTCAAATCCCAAAACCAACGGTGAGATTTTATTTTTAGTGGTTTTTTTCTTTTGCAATCCTACAGAGACAGCTTCCTTAGAAAATACATGTTCCTCTGCAATCCCAGTTATTAGTTCAGGGTATTAGTCCACAGGAACTTGATTTTAGTCAATCAATTTTTGAGATCATAGCCAAGGTAGTAAGAATGAGAGAACTGCTTAAAAAAGCAAATAGAAATAAGTGAAACGCTCTCTCTTCACTTGTGATAAAAGCCCAGCTTGTCACACAGGTGAGGAAATTTCTTTCAGATGCAACAGCATATGCTTTTAATCACTATCATCTGAATATATAGAGTAAAACAGGGGAGGACAGCTTTTGGAAGCTAACCTGATTCATGTCTAGGTTTCCGTTTTTACAGTAGAAACCAAAAGAAATGCCTAGTTACCATGTGAAAGGAAAACGTGTGTTGGATGGCAACATTCATACTCAGTAATGGGAAAGAAGTAATGAGCTGAAGGAAAAGCAAGGTGAATTATAATGAAATGTTCCATAACACTATTAGCAAAAGCTACTCCCCAAATAGCAAAAGCTACTCCCCGAATTAGTTACACAAGCATGAATCTGATCTTGCCAATGACGTATGAATCCTAGACCAAATAGGGGCTGATGCTGATAATGTCTTGCTGTGGCACCAGAAGGTGACATGCATTGTAATAGCTCCAGTGACACTGAACTTCATTAGCTATTAATTATGTAAGGTGAAAAGAAAAGGGCCAGCAAAGGACTGACGCTCCGGAATCACATTGCTTGGAGGGAAATGAGAGATATCAACAAAGGCAAGGAAGTAATACAAAGCAGCTTGGACCTGGTGAGCACTAAGCATGTAGAGACACTGGCATGGTGTCCCCCATGGGGGAAACCCAGGCTTGATGAGGGCCCTTCCAACAGCCATGTTGTCTGGATAGATCCCTGCTCACAGCAGCAATGTGGGTTTGGCAACAAGAACAACAGACTGGTGAAAAAAAAATAACAGAACTGACCTACATGCGTGTGGCTGCATGTAGGACCCATCACATAAGTTCTGGAGAATGTTTAAAAAATAGAAAATCATTCTAAACTTAGACATGCAAGATAAAAAAATGAAGAGTGTGAAAACATTTGTCTTAATGGAAACATCTCTCAATTTGAGTGTGTGGGGTCTTTCAGCACAGATAATGAAGGGCAGTGAATGAGCCTTTTTGTCAGAATAGGAACCCAGCCTTTTGGAGGACCTCAGAGATGAGACCCCTGGTGTGGGCCATCCTCCTCTCAGAAGCCAGCCCAGCCCAGAAGGAACTAAGCAGGCTATTGTACCTGCACAGAGGGAGGAAAGGACAGCTTAATGAAAGGGGAGGCTTTGATAAAAAGGAAAGGCAAGAAGAGTCATTATCAGTATCATATTAAAACAGGGCAACGTTAGGCTAGATGCTTCCTGGCAGTGAGATATAATAGATGATGGATAAGTTCCCAAGAGAAGTGGAAGAGGATTGGATTGCCCAAATCTCTTAAAATGCCATGTCTAGAGCAGTAGCAAACACTTTATTGAGACAAATCCTGTGCTGGCTAAGAAATGGGAGTGAATGACCTAATAGACCTTTCCCCGCTCTAATGCTGTGACCCATGGCATACCAGTTGACGTAGTTATAGAGCTGATGCTTGACTTCTTCCCTGGGCACATCTGTCATGAAGATCCAGATGCTGGGCTGAGGAAGTGCTTAATCCAGCAATTTAATCTGGCTCTGCGGTAGCTCTGTAGCTGCACAGAGAGGAAGGGAGCCCAGGCAGCTCCCAGGTTCCTGCTGTGCTGCCAGCTGAAGGGATTTGCAGGGCCGCCGCAGTGAGCAGCCAGCCTCTGCTATTTTGGTCACTCAGAATTCACACATCAGATGATTTCTAAGCTCACAGTTTTCAGAAGTAACATGCAACTCTTCCCTCCTTCTCCCACCATCCTGCAAAACCCTTTGACTGATACAGGTATGTGCTCATTTTTGTTAGGTATGATGAGAAGCTGAAAAGCTGGCCCTGGAGCTGCCTGCTTTTCTTTTTTTTTTTTAAATTGAGTTCTTACTGCAAAGTACTTTAAAATCCTGCAGCTGCTCTGGTAAACTGAACTCAGTTGGGATGCAGGGAGCTGTGTGTCACATACTGACTGGCTACACAGGTTAATTAATTGCACAGTGATTACAGTCGCACACCTGCTCCGGTTTGGCAGAATCTATCAGGTTGCTTGTTGGAAGCAATAATAATGACAATGGTGATGTGAATTATTGCACAGTGACTGTACACTAAAGTAATTACAGCACCGTGACTCATTCCTTTAGAAATGAAGAGCCACACTTAGCAGCTGAATATACCCAGAAATCATCAGAACTGCATGGGGATATAATCTACTGAATTTCATCCAGGTGCAGGCCTGGGCATACCTCTGCAAGGGACTTTAAAAATATTGCCACAAACTTGCTCACGTAAGGGCTTCCTGGCTGTACTATGTAGGCCTGGTCACTCTGAGGTTCCCCGAGGCAGCTGAGACACACAGAAATTGTGTGCGACAGCAGCAGGGACTGCACAGTAACGCTTGTGTTACTGGTCCACCTTGGCGACAAACGTGTAGCTCAGGAAGTTGTGCTTCTCAAACTGTGGTCGGTGGACAACCTGTGGTTGGCAGAGCACTTCCTCTTTGCTCGCTGCTCTCCTTGTTTCCACTCTAGCTTTTATGTCCACCCTTTGTCTGTTTGGTCTTTGATCTGCAGTTGATGCTCTGCATGTCCAGGCCTTTCAGCTCAGCCTGGAACTCACCATGCTCAGTAGTCAAGGCAGCAGCTGTTCAAGCTGTCGAAAGACAAACCAAGGGTCTCCTAAACACCCTGCCACCTCATACTTCAGCAAACCTCACCGTTCCCCATCTACTCCACTTTCTGTTACAGGTACCCTCAATTTCAGCAGTGAAGTTTTGCACTGTGCAATTGATGGCTAACTTCTGTGAGCTTTTTCATACCTGCTGGGGATTTCCCAACTGCCCGCCACTGTGAGGGCTAGCAGGGGTTTGCACACACAGACTGCAGGCATCCACCTCTCCCCAGGTGGACCCTGCCTGCATATGTTCACATGTGTTTGCCAAAGTGGAGCAAGTCATCACTCTGCCTGGGAGCTCCACTAATGGGCACAGAGGGATCAGGTGTGGGACAGCTCATCTGCCCGTAAATCACTCACCAGCTGACCAAGCACTCACCTCCCTGGTCACAAAAACCAACAGAGGAAATCACAAAAATGAGCAAGTGCTATTATGCTCTGAGGAGGGTGGGGTGTAATGGCCACTTGTGCAGGTGGAGGAACACTAATTCATGAGTCGATCTATTAAGTAGCCACAGACAGTTTTCTGCTCACATATGACACCACATTTCTGTTTTATACAGCATATGGCTCAGTCTGAAGGTCTGAGAGATCAGCATCTCATCAAAGTAAGTGTGTGGACTTATAGTGCTGCCTGTGGAGCACAGCAAGGATAGCTGAGCTGGCTTTCAGGATGTTAACTGAGCCACAGGATAAGGCTTGCTGGCAGAATAACTAGGCTTGTGCTAGCTCTGATGCCCTGGCTGCTCCCATTACCAAGTTTTAAAGCTAACAACTGTATTTTTCATCATTACTGCCATCAGGCAGTCAAAGGACATGACCTCAGCTTATCTGGACTTTGAACTGAGCAGAATCTTGCCCCCATTCAGAGGTCAGCAGTCAGGTCAGCTCTGGAGAAAACTTGCTGGACTGGAACTGCTGATGTTGGGAGGGACACGTAACCACTGTCACTCGTCACTCCTCAGAGTGCAAACCTGGTGATTAAGATTTTTTCTCTAACGACACAAGCAGCAGGGCCAAGTCACTCAGAAGTGGAGAAGGAGGGGTGCTTGCAGTGGTTCCCGTCAACTATCCTACCACACCAGGCATGTTCCCTGCTTGGTTTTCTGCTCTAGTCACTCAGAGAGAGCTGCCTTTGCAGAGGCACCATCTCAGGTGTTAGGGGCCAGCTTTCAGCTCCTCTAGAAGAGCTGCTCTTCTTCCTAAATCAGTCATGCTTTGTTATAAGTGCCTACAGGGAAGCAGTGGAAATACCACTGTCAAGGCCTCCTGTTCGACCCTGTCAATGATCTTTCAGTGAAGGAGTGCTCTCATGGAGCAGGAAGGAGCACCTAAATGTTTATTAAGCTGCTAGCTTCACTATGTTTCCTAGACTCATTAGGTCTGTCCCTCCATTTAAGATATGTATATTATATATATAATATACATATAATACATGTATATTATAAAGAATTGCACAAAATACCAGCTAATTCACGTTACTGCTAGTACTCAGGTCAGCTCTGTTAACAAGCAAGCCTTCTTACGCTCACAGCCACGACATGACCAGAAACAAGATTAAAAAAAAAACCACAAAAAATTCCCTGAAGGAAGAGACCTTATTTCAAAGTCCTTTTTTTCTTCAGTCTAGCTGTTTCCTGCATTCATTAATACAGAAGTTAATGCAGATGGTATATGCTGCCTGTGGTCCTAGAGTGGGCTTGGGCTACTATATCCTATTAGTGTAACAGGCTTTGGCTTTTATTCACCCCGTAGATTATACTGCTATCTTTATGTAACCTTGCACATCTGTATTTTGCATTCGACAATTTGTCTGAAAATATCTTATCAACTGTCTTTCTCTGTTTACTCAGTCAAAACATATTTTTGCAAGTCAAAACCACTTTGCAAGTTCTATTGGCCTACTCCCTTACTAACTAACAAACAGTTGCTGTGTCAAAGATAAACCCTTCTCCCTTGTATTCATAATCAGAGCTTTTCAGGTCATTTGCCCTTTGTCTATTTAAAACTCAAATAATTCTTAGGAATTTCAGCATATCAGCAAAACTAAAGATTTTTCTTCATGTGCAAGCAACGAAGGCTCATTCACTGGCCTTCTGCAAGGCCTTTTCCCTGCAAAGAAGAGAGCTTCCGAAATGTAGGCCTAGCCAGGAGTCACTTCTGGCAAGGTCAGAGGAGCCAGAGAAAGCACTTTGTCCTTAGCAAAAAGCTGCAAAAGTGTTTGCTGGATGATTCTACTTTAATTTTTCTGGAAAGTCTTGTGAGGTGTAGGAATCAGAAGCAACTGTTTGGAAGAAAAGAAATTATTTCCTAAGGTGTGAGAACATAAGGAAGTCACAGACCTTCCTCACCCTCTGGTGTCGGTGCACTAGAGGGGCCCAGCAGAGCCACCAGCTGGACAGAAGACAGATGGGTTTGTTCTGTGCCTTTGAAACAAACACCTGAAGGGTTGGAAACCCAGAGCATGCCCCCTCCCCATTTGGACTGCAGGGCCAGGGCTACTGACAGAGGTTTTTCCCTTTCCCAGATCATCTGGCCAGGAAGGAAGACAGGAATGAAAGCCCGGGGAATGCTTTCCTGTATTGTACTCGCTGAACAAAAAGGGGAAAGGGAAACAGAAAATAAAGGGGAGGGACAAATTCCCAAATTCAAAATTCATTAGGAATACATTGTAGTTTTGCTTAAATAAAGCCATTCTGTTTCAAACACTATTCATTAGAAAGTATTTGAAGCTGCATGACGTGTCAGAGCCAAAACCCTGGGCAAAAGATTAAGAAAAACATCAAACTAGCTATAAAAAGCAATGGCTTTCCTCGCCCTGGGAGTGAATTTAGTGTAGATATATGAAACACTGTGATGGGTTTACCCTTGGCTGGGAAGAAAGTTAACTCTGTTTCAGCTTAACCCAGGACAGACACACAAGATACAAGGTGCTAACCTCACAGACTTGCATAAAGCTGAGCAATCTTCCCCTCTTCTGAGAAATACCTGCAAACGCTTATCTCAGTCATGATTTGCAACTAGAAATGCCCATTTTGCCAAGGGAAATAAATCCATTGTGAGCTTTCATCCTGCAGTATCTCAAGGAGCAGAGCACAGTCCTTCAGAGGTCCCCCCTCTCCTTAAGGCACTGCGCAAAGGATCTTCAAACCAGTCATTCAGTCACTGATCTGCAGACTGACTTACACACAAATATTCCTATCCTATCTCAGGTAAGACTTCAGTGTCAGTGAGAATGTATTTCAATACACGGTGCTGTTAGTAAAAAAAAATTCAAAATCTGTGAACCTACTCTTTGTCTGTCATCCTTAACCCTTACTCCAGCAGTTTCATACTCCTCATTTAATTTTGATTAGGCATTGGAGAAATGCGTTTATTTCTTGCTTTATGATCTGATAGGACCCCTGCTTGCATTCACACTGAAGCAAGGTTAGAGATCTGCCTTCCCGGGGGAAGCAGAGGAAGAAGAAAAAGGCTTGTTGGGGTGTTTCAGAGAAACAGAAAGGTGGTGAAAGGGCACAGTCCCCCGCCACGAGGATGAGAGAGGTGTTCTAGTTCGCTGGGCTAAGTTGAGTGACCTGCCCTGTGGGTGTGCATGGCCCTCAATATCTTGTGCTGGTGGGACCACCTGGAGACAAAGGACTGGTTAGTGGAGCAATGTCAGAAACTGCTGAAATGTCCTTGTGTGGCTGGCAGCTCAGCACATGACTAGAAAACCTGCCAAGCATCCAGGAAAGTCTGTCAGCTCCCACAGACCCAGCTAAACCATTGCGGGGACAACAAGCTTGTTCATGTAACAGTGTTTATGGTCACTTGGTCACCAGGGCTACAATGTAAATAAATAATGAGCCAAAGGCTGTGGCTTCACAGCAGTTTAAGACAATCCATAACATGGCTGCCTTGGTCATGCCCTCCACAAAAGATCAGTGCTGCACCCACACCCAGCTCCGGGCTGCCATTGCTTGTCTGACCCCTGGGCAATCTGACTCAGGGCGCAGGAGGGTGGAAGAAGGTTTGTGGTGGACATAACTCTCTGGTTTGGCTCCCTGCTTGGCTTGGTGAGGAATGAACAAATATTTGACTTGGATTCAGCCCACTGGCACCAGTCACCCTGAATTACCCCCTGGAGCTGCTTCTTCTCCAGTAAGACCAGAGATCCTCATGGGTGCACAGGTACCTAAATGGGACACAACAATTAAACACCAAAAGTTAGGCAGAATGAATCCAAACTAGACCTAGGTAGCTAGGTCTAATAGCAAAGGGAGATATCAGAATGCCAGGCCAAGAGACTGACCCCTACGATCCATCCCTATCACAGGCTGCTCTTGACAGTGCCCCTCTGGAAACCTCTACCACTGTTTCCCAGCCCAGAGGACCCAGCTCTGCTGGGAGGGCAACAGAATCACTTTCCATTTCAGCTGGAAAGGTTATCAATGAGATCCAGTTTAAAACTAACTTCTAATCCTTAGAAGGAATCCTTAGAAAGGATTAAAATAGGAGTTCTGATCTAATGGGAGTACACCAAAACGTCACGTGTTACATGTTTGTCAGGAAAGTTGTCCAAAGCCAAGCTCTTTCCTGTCTACTGATTCAGCAGGAGAAGCTCTAAGCTTTGCCTGGTTTGTGTTTTTGTGTGGGGTATCAAGAGTGACAAATTCATTGGAGAGAACTCAAGGGGGAAAAAAAAGGAGAGAGAGAAGAGAGAGAAAAATTCTTGGCAGGCAAGATGAAAGGATGGGCCAGGTCCCACGCTGTAATTTAGCCAAATATGTGGGACAACCTTCTTCTGCCTAGAATTCTGCTAGAAATTTGCAGAACACTGTTGCAGGTAGCCAGCAGAGCTGTTAGTCTCCAGACTCTGCTATTTTTTGGTCTCTTTCTGTTTCCTTGGTGAATTCTTCCAAGTGGCACAAAATTTAATCCAGTTCACAAGAGGCTGCAGCTGCTTCCAGTTGTGCCCAACAGCTGCTTTTAGAAGACAGAGCTTTCAAAAGACTGGCTTTTCTCAGAAGGCCACAGGAGAGGTATACCTGAGCTGCCCTGATTCCCTGTATTTAGCAAAGTCTTCCCAGCATCCAAAAGTTTGTATGCATTCAGTTGGTTTCAACAAAGCACTTGAAATTACCCAACAATTCATTAGCCTTGTGAAAACAAGTAGAAAGGACTAATTAACATGGTCAGGAGGTAATTTCAAGCAGTAAGACAGGTCTTTCAGCCCTACCAGGAACAGTGTTGATTCCACAGACCCCTAGTCACCTAGAGCAAATCCCAGCAGCCCCAGCCCTTGCAGGACCATTATCTGAGCCAGAATGGTAGCCCTGCCTCAGAGAACAACTCTCAGGGTGTGGTTTCACACTCCCCCTAGTCCAGGGCAATAGCAGGATACTGCTGAAAGGGCAGTCTCCTGACCCCACCTGCACACGCTCCCAACACTTCACTTTTACTGCTTCTCTTGCTTCAGCTGCAGAGGCTGTGTAAACACTGAGGAAGCTGGTTCAGCTCTGTAATCAGCAGGGAACTTGGCCACCAAAAAGAAAAGGCTTTCTGAGAACTGGATTCTGTTCCTGGCATCACCCCAAGCTTAAAGGACAGTCTGGGACAAAGCCAAGGTTTGAGTGCTTAACAAGGATCCGGGGGATTGGGCTACAAAGTAAGTGAATATAATTAAATCAGCTTCATGAGTTTGTGCCTCGGTTTCCCTTCCTACAGCAGCAGTAGTAGATACCTGCCTTCAACTGGTTGTTAGGAGGCTCAATATTCATGAAACACCCAAAAATCCTCTCATATATGCAAGGGTTTTAAATTAATCATACAATGTTATTATGATTAGTGAAAACATCTTGTCCCTTTTAAAAGTATCAGTAATGCAGAAAGCAGATATCCTTTACTCAGACATATATTCTCTGTTTAGCAGAAAGCTGATGGAAAGTCTGGGAAGGGCACGCTGAGACACACATGTATATATTAATCTGTTTGAAAAGAGCTGCATTCCCTAGCTCTCCCTGGCTTGCGTGCATCTAATAGAATCTATTTAGGAAAATGTGACTAGCATAACCAGCTATGCAATGCTCACATCTGCTAATCCTTTGCTGCTCAAGTAATCATCTTCACTTGCAAAAATATTTATACTATTTTGGGTGCAGGCAAAGAGGAGCTAAGTGCTCCAAACCTCTTGCAGCTGAAATCTTGAAGGAAACACTGCTTTAACATTCCCACTCCAGCAGGGTATATTGACCCAGGCATCTCATTTCTGGAGGTGGGTAAAATTACTTTAGATAGCTCAAAGAGGTACAAAAACGGACAGAGGAAAGGCTTGCGGCTACAATATTTACCATATTGGGTGATGCTTGTAGCTTTATTATATTTGCACAGCTCAAATAGCGCTGCTTTCTTGACCGCAGCTGCTTTGCAGTGCCGTTTTATCATGTACTTTCACACACATACAACCCCCCCCCCCCCAAAAAAAAAAAACCACCACCAAAAAAACAAACCACTTTCACAGGTAAAAAATGTCAGCTGAAAGCTTGCCTTGCCTCTCTGAGAAGCAAGCATCTGATAGCTTGGGATGGATTCTGAACTCAGCCCCTCTCCAGCTCCGGCGAGTTATTCCAGACTGACCCCACCATGTGGCTCCAACCCAGCCATGTGCGTATTTGTGTCTTAGGGATTTCCTCTGTCAGCAGGGAGGACAGGGTTGGCACATGTGTTCCTACGTTGTAAAAGCAGATAGTGGATGCCAAACAGAGTTGTGGAGGGAGAGCGGGGTGCTGAGGGTCTGCAGAAAGTATAGCATGCACACAGGCAACCTTGTATAACAGGCCCCCAACCTTCCACAGCAGATGGGGTGCAACCATTGCACAAGGACAACACTTCTCTACCCTGCACACCACAGGCAGCCCTCTCTGGAAGGGAAGTATAGAAATGGTTTGACAGCCAGCTTTTAACCCCTGCAGATGCTGTGCCCACCTTTTGGCAGATAGTTGCTATGGATACCTTGCCTGCTTGTTCAGCTGTCTTCTCAGCGCTCTTTCTCTGTGCAGCTAGATCAGTGCCAGAGCCTGGGTGTACCCAGCATCCTTACATCTCTCACTTTTCTGTGTAGATGTGTCCTGCCCCTGTAACCATGAATTTCAGAGTACTCCACTGCTGGCTGGCTCTCCTAGAAAAGTTGTGCACCCTGATTCAAGTGGTGTGCATACAGGACAGGAATCAGTAACATATATCTCTTCAAGTACTTTGCTCTTCAAATTCATGGGCAGACCCTATTGATTTCACCTGACAAGTGCCGTGCTATGTCCCCTGAGGCCCATGGCTAGTAATTCTAGTAAACTGACCTAGCTTTGAACAAGTCCTATAGCTCTGATAACACAGTCAGTGACCCAGGCCATGCCCACCAAGGGTGTAAGGGCATTGCCTCCTTTCATTCAGCAAATTCTGGACAAGAAAGCACATTCATTGGATCTTTTATGTACCATCTCTGCCTAAATTTTAAGAAAGGCATTTTCTCATACAGGCAGGTAGGCTGGAATGGTATTAGAATATTTTTAGAATTATAAAATACCTAACAAGCACTCCAGACCCCTCTAGCTCAGACATAACGACCAACAAATATTCACAGTGGCAAAAAAACCCACTTACATGTCTACATACAACCGCCCCACAAAAGTTTGCAGAAATGTAACTGGGGAAACAAATGGTTGGCAGAATTTTGATCTCTCCATCCTCAAATCAAACCTCCCATAGGAGCAAATTATTTATTCTAAAATAGAAGTAATTCTGAGGCAGAATTTCTGCTACAGATCTTGCAACCTTGAGAAACTAATGTAAGGACCTCCTCTAAACAGAACAGTGGTTTTCAAGCTCTTCTCTAAACATCAGTAATCATCTTGCCTTTGCCACCTTAAAAACTCTTAACAAATTTCAGCTAATCGATTCTTATATTGCTCTGGTGATTGTAGTGCTGCTACTCAGTTTATTTGTATCTGTGACGACTGTGGTACTGAGAGGGTAGGATCAGCAAGCACAAGGTCTTGACTTTTTGGAGGATTTTTGAAAATAAGCACCATTTACTTAGGGGTCTACTTATTTACTTATCTGTATTGAAATAACATCCCCAGTCCTCCCTGCGGATAAGGGCATGTTCCTTACTGGAGGGGGCTGTTACCTCAAACTGGTTCAGTAATCTAATGTGCGGCTGTGACAAATGGAAGTGGCTGCAGCATCCTTGAGGAGAAATTAATCCATAACCTGACTGCTTTGGGGACGAGCTCTGGTGTGAACTGCCAGCCAGTAAGAACCCCATGGATGAAGATGTTGGAAGAGGAGACAGGTGGATTTTGTATTTGGTTACCAGAAAAGTGACTCTGTAGGGACCAGAGCCAGCTATGAGAGGTCACAGGAGCTCCTTGGAAGATGCATGTGTGGGGGTGGGTGGATAGAAGTTGAATTAAAGACAACTGAGTAATTTAGTCTAGCTCCTACCTGGCTCTAGATGAAGATTTATTCTGGAGATTCCACTTCAGTCACCTATAGTGAAATACCTGCCCAACACCACAGAAAAAAAATTAATCTCAAAATTAGGATTAGGAAGTAATCTAGGATGAGGCTGAATTGCACTAGACCAGTGCCTTCTCTGAGATCCAGGAATTGCTACCTGATTGCCTGAAAAGGCATGCGATTGCCTAAAAGCATGACTTCACGTTAACTGCTTCCACTGGTTCTTGTAGGCCTTCTTAAAGCTACTATTTAGCAGTGAAACAGTCTTCCCTTCTTGTTTCCTCAGTTTTGATCCATAACTATTCAGAAAGATAAATCTGAGGTCTTCTTTGGTACTATGAATTCTTCAAACCAAACATTTCAGGTTTGTAACTATTCCTCAGAAGTCCCTTCCACGTAAGGCCCCAGATCAGCACAGTGATCTATGATCTAGTTGTTGCTCTGAACACCAGGGGTGCCAAGACCAGGTCCATCTCAGGACATACCACCCCCTTGGACTGTAGGACCACACTGTAATGATAATAAAGCAACAGGGATTAGAACCTCTCCTTGGTCTTTTAGAGAACATGTGCTATACATGCTTTCTCTTGTTTCTTTCTAATTGTAAATCTCATAATGACTTCTTAAATACCTACCTTCATTGTAATTAATCTGTAATTTCTCACAAAGGGCAATCACAAACATACACACGCACTTACCCACGCAGGGGGAATACCTTTGTGATACAGCAGTGAAAGTGTGATAGTCTTCCGGGACATCACAGGGCTTTTAGTGACCACATCTACCCTCTAACTCACAGATCCATCCACACTAGAATTTGGTCACTCATTCCAAACAGCTGCCTTTTCTTTCGAATTACCCTTCCAAAGAACCCTTTCTTTCTATTCCCAAATGCAAACCCCTCCTCCCTTCCAAAATTATAATGGCTAAAGGTCTGCGATGGACAGTATTTTGTCCTAGTTTCACTAAAACCCTTCAGTTTCTGTGCTCTTTAGCAATCAAAGCAGGCAAGCATTTAAAACTCTGGGAAGTGAATCTTGCTGCAGCTATTTTTCTGATAGATTGGGCTCAGGTATTGGCTTTTATGTCTATTTTTCAGGTTGTATTAGAGATCCTGAGTCTCGCAAGCCTATATTGTTGATCTCAGAAAAGCAGCCTATATTTACTGGTGGATGAGTTAAAATATAGTCCTACTATCATTTGGAAAAATGCTATAAAATAGATAATCTCTGAGATATCTGTACTGTCTACAAATGGCTTGATAAGGAATGGAGCCAGCCCAAATTTGTGCCACGCAACCCTCATAGCTCCCTTCCAGGGCACACTGTTTTAGATGTATAACTGTACACATGGAGCAAGAGAGATGCATGCACGTATGTGTATACATTTTTCAGCCTATGCTGCCTCTAGGTTGGAAAGTCAACAATACAAACCAGCATGTAGCCATTTAGGACAGGAAGTGAAAAGCTATATTTGGCTGAAACTGTATTAGAAAGGAGATGAGTAGAATATTGCTTACATTTGTGTCCCCATTCCTGTAAATGCTGGTATGAGACTGTGTGTGATGATGATGAGTTCTCTGCTCAAGGGCAATACTCCCAGTGTGGTCTACCCTTTAGCAAACAAAGAGATAGTTGCCTTCTGCATTGCCACCAGTATCGCTGCACGATGTGCTCTAAGCCTCTGCTGAGTTTAGTGAGTACTCACTGAGAAGCTCTGGAAGGATCCCATGACAAGTCAGTGTGGTTGCAAACACGCTTTTCTGTTAAATAAAATTCAGGAGATTTTATGTCTCCTCTCTGGGCACACCAAATTCACATATCTCTGGAGAGCACCTCCTTCTTTTTATTTTTACGGTAACGTCCCAGTCTTGGTGCAATGCATCTTGAGCACAGACGTTTCCTTCCTGAGAAGCACCATCCTCCAGAACTGGAAAGTGTACCCCTTATTAGAGCTTGACAGACAGCAGAGAGATTTGATGACACCAATTTGTTTCCAGTTGCCTGAACTGTCTCTTCCCTACTTAAACATCATATCTCACATGTTGTAAGTTGAGGTTTTCTTTGAACAGTACTTTGCATTGAGTCCAAGACCTCCTGAGCTCAACAGGACTTGTTCCACTGATTCAAATAAGGAGGGGTTTTTAAAATTGTTTTCTTGGTTCAAACCTGTGAATGTTGGTATTAGATTTATTTACCCCACTGCAGAGACAGATATGTAGCCCCATCAGAAGAATCATTTGCTAAGAAAGCTTTTGTGGCCAACAAGTATCTAAAAGCTCCCGTTTCAGCAGAAGTCATGGATTTGATAGGGCGCTTACCAAGCAGTTCTCTGGTCTGCTCTGCACATGAGATCAGACTAGACAATCAAAACAGTCCCTTTTGAAGCTAAAATCTGTGAACCTATGAGAGTTGTTCAGTTACCAGATTTCTCCAGTGATTGACTTCGACATCCACATTTATCACATGAAATCTGTCAATCGTGACACTGGTTTTTGTGCCAAAAAGACACGTCACTGAAAAGATGCACAATCATTACTTCATTAGGCAGCCAGGTGCCCCAGAGATGAGACCTGCTGTAACCCATCCCAGCTACCTGAGCCAGCCATTATCCCAAAGGACTATTTAATATTTGCAATATTATGTCTCTGTCTCAGCTCCTGTCTGCTCTCCTCATCAACTCCTCCATACATTTGCCAGATGTTGGAATGAAGTCATATACCTTTTCATGGAACTATGGTCACTAGGCGAAAGCAGCTCACATTTCTCCAGATGTTTTGTGATCTCACCACTTATTAACATTTCTAGGAGTTAGCCTGACTCTAGGTCAGATCTACTGGTTAAATTTCCTTGGTTCCCTCCCAGTCCATTTTGGAAGAATTTGATTAGATTGATTTGCATCCAGCTCCTAGCTAAACTTCTACCCCCTGAGGAGCTACTAAATCTGGAGGCAGATTTCTCCCCAGTGTCTTTCTGCCATTTCAGAACCGTAAGTCACCAAAACCTCCTCATTGATTTGCTACATGCAGAACAGACCCTTCAGTCATTACTAGGAATGGATACATGGATACTTTCCAAGTTGCTAGGGTACTTTGATGATAATTTGCACTGTCATAGTTTCTGTGCATGTGAGTAAGCTTTCCCATTTAATTAATAACCTGAAGACTATGATGATTGAACCTGCAATCTCAGCAATTGCTCATACAATTTTTGTGTACAGAATTTTAAAGTCAGGGCCAATTTTCTCTATTGGCAGCTTGCTTTATGTTACCATATCTTTTGAAAGCTACCAATTTTATTTACACATACTTTGTGAAATTGGCACCTAATTCAATGTGACCGTAACAGGAAATTAACCAAACATCACTTAGACACGTTTCTAATCCTGTAATGTGTTGGAGGCTACAAGGTATGCATGCTGAAGTATAATTTTGAGGATCTTCAGCAATATTGTGGCATGTAAACAACGAGTTAAAACATATATTTTTTTAATACCTAGGTTCTTTTTAGGAGTGGGAGATAGATTGAAAATAAAGACAATCAGTTAAGGAAATAAAAATCCATTCTGTTAAGTTGTTTGGATGCTCTTAAACTTTTGAAGAACACAAACATCATGCCCATTCATGCTTCAATAAGCCTGCAACCACTTGTTTTAAAGTCCAAATCTAGGGTCTATGGCTTGTTTACTTGCCCTGCAACTCTAAACAGAAAGCAAACCTTTACAAGCATGCAGCTTATTTCAGACAAGGTCAGAAAGAGATCACCATTATAAATCTTTCAGCTTCTCATTACTTGTTATATTAACTATCACAAATGTAGGGAATATCTGCAAAGTGCAAATTCTTTGGATTACCATCTACTGAATTCCTCTTGCTAGTCTACAGGGATTGGATTCTTTCATTTTTTCCTTATGGCTTGTGATCTTTGTCCTTCAGGGTTTAACATTAAGTAGAACTGAGAAATTGTACCTTGGAACAGGAGTGTAATTGTTTCACTTAATATGCTCCACTTCATGTGAACAAGGCAAAAGCAGTGACAATTGTAATGCAGGGTTCACCCTTCCTCACCTGCACTCTATGGTGAAACTATAGCTATTGCTCCTGTCAGCAGCAATTTTATCCCCTTTTTGACTGAGTGTGCTCCAAGGCAAAGGGGACTGACTTGCAGCATACTCAGTGACTGAAAATGAAGTATCCCGTATCTCTCCACCTATACAGCTGCTTCTGCTGCACCCATCACAGACACCTCTGGGAGCTTTTATTTGTGGAAAACAGGCTAAGTGTGTCAGACAGATAAGAAACACTCTAAATATCTGGTATTATATGTTTTTCCAAGGGGGGGGGGGGTGACTGAAGGCTTCAGCAGCTATGTCATCTTCCCCTGATTGTTTTCAACAGGAAACAGAAACACTCAGCTTCAGCATGGGCTTTATGATATAATCAAGCCTTGGACAGATTCCAGCCTGATCCTGGAATCCCAGCAGCTGATTGTCCTCCCAGTCAAAACCCCTTTTCTCTCCCACTATGTTTTCTTGGAGCTCAATTCTGCAAGGTGCTGTGTCTGTTGGCCAGGAGTTTTTCCTAACAGAAAGCACATCTGAAGTCTCCTGGGAGCCTGCGGACAGGGTTTGTGTGCACCTTAGTGTGCTGGAGCTGTAGTGATCATCAGCTTATAGGGATGAGCCCTTATCCACTTCTTAGCATTTCAGCAGAAACAAAGCATGCCTCCCAGAAAAGATTTGTCCCATTTCCAAAAGCACAGAGCTCCCTTATTCTGTCCTTTGCCCTAAATTGCAGCTCAGAAGTCATCCTTCTTCTTCCCTAAATAGCTAAGATTCAAGCTAAATAAAGGCATTGCAGTTTGTTTTCAGCTGGAACATGATAGCTGTAAGAAATATTGTAAATTTCAGTACAACCATGCCACACCATTGTGATTGTGTAGCTGATAACTCGGCAGCCAGCTCGCAAATGCAGCTGAGAGCTCTTTGCTAAGTGGAAAAAGGAAAATGACAGTTGTTAAAAATGAACAGTCACTAAAGATTCAGGACTTACCCTGAGTCATCCCTGGCTCCCTTGTCTCCAGCTGATGTTTTCATCATTACAGAAAACTTTAAGACACTTTCTGTTTCACAGTGGCTTTAGAGTTCCTTGGTAAAGAAAGCAATTCCTTTCCATCGCTGAGAAGAACCTCCACATGCTTAGGTTTTGTACTGAAGATAATATTTCAAGGGGAGGCAGGAGGAGGATGTTTAAAACCAGCTTCAGGCTCAGTAGTATCAGAGGACAGAGGACTAAACAAGCACTGAAAGCAAACTACCAAGGTTTGAGTTTAGTCTCTCTTATTTCTACTTCCTGTATTTATATGAACGGGGGATTTCAGGAAGAGGCAGTCTTTGGTGGTCAAGGGTGTGTGCGTGTGTGCATGTGTGTGTGTGTGTGTGCGTGCTATAAAGCCATATTTAGTAGTGAGGACAGGTTAACCTTCTTAGAAGGAAGGTCTGGAGACTGTCAGCTTATTTGTTTCTCTAACTTAAGTAAGTTTTAGGGGAAATTGTTTTACAGACTACAGGTATATCAGGAGGCAACAGAGCATGCTGAACTTTGTAAAGGATTTTATAAGGCAGCAGAGCAGTAAGTCTCCGTCTGCAAATTCCTGAAGCATGTGTATTTCTATTGCTTGAGTAACTGGAACCAGATGGAGCTTGGAAACCTTTAAATTTACACAGGACCTGAGAAAATGAAATGTCTAACACTGGCAGAGGACAGCTTTGCAAAAAACTTCCAAGTTAAAGCAAAAGCTAACGATAAGGTTGTAAGACTGCTAGTAAATGAACAGCTACTTGTGCTGTGAAGCTCCTGTCGGTCTCAGAGCACATTTGACCTGGAATTACTTATGTGGTCAAGTAGCGTTTGCTGTACTGGAAACCCGACTGAATGTAGACCAGCTGTGGAGGAGACTGACAGATGTGCTGTTAAAAAGGGCTGGTGGCACTCCTATTTGGCAGCCCTATGATTCTGGAAATATTTGAGTTTAGGAGAATACATAATGGAAAAAATAAGACAGAAGTATGAAGCAGAACCAGAGAAAAGCAATTGTATGCAACAGAGAGGGAGACAAAGGTAACTTTTTGTCCCTTTTATCTTTAGAAGGAATTTCCCAGCTTTCTAAGAGTAAGTAGACTGTGCCATACAGCCCACAGCAGAAATGCAAATACCAGACAGCTGCCCGTGTATCGGCACGAGGGAAACCAGACCTCGGTGTAGAACACAAAGCCAATTCTGCTGGCACTAAGATAGGGAGAGTCAGAGAGACCTTTACGATCATCACATCACATCACATCTTCTGTGTAACACAAGACAAACTTTTCTCAGGGGCTTTTTGATCAAACCTGTAACTTCTGTTGACAGTAGAAAATGTGTCTTATAGCTTTTAGAAGAATTTCTCTCATGAAGTCAAAAAGTCTGACTAAAAGGCTGCATGATGGAAAATTCACCACTCTTCCATATAAAGTGTATTAGTGCTTGTTGATATTAAATTCACACCTGATTTTTTGCCCTGACTTGTCTAGTTTTAAATTTTCAGCTACTGTATCTCATAATGCTCTCTTCTACTACATTAAGGAGCTTTTTGCTCCAACTCATATAGTCATTTTCAGATGATGATGAACTCAGTGAAGAACTTAGCCCTCTTAGACAAACCGGTTGGCCTGAGATTCACTTATCCCTCACTACAGACTTGTCAGATCTCAGCTCTGAATCCTTCTGTTGGTTCTGGGCAGAGAGGTCCAAGAAAAAATATGCTTTAGTTTTGTTCACCAGCTGGGCACCTCTGAAATGCACCTTGGGTATTGGCATAAGAACAATCTTGAAATGCATTACATAATTTCAACTCTACCTCAGGTTTTAGTTTCCCTCCACTGCCATTCAACAGGGACCAGGCCCACTCAGAATTTACCTCTGCTTTGCTGGAAAATCAGTTTGCTGAGACAAAGAACTGCACAGGTGTGCTGTACTGTGTTCACACAAATATCCAGCCATCCTAGGCAAAGACCTAAGATTTCGCAAATGCAGAACATCAGTTTTCAGAGTGTGTTAGGCATTTCCAAAGATGTTGTTAGCGAAGAAGAAACAAAAGAACTAGAACTATTAAAAAGACCCAGGGAAAAAATGGCAAAATTGCAGAGTACGAAAGTCCAGTATTGTGGTGCTGCTTCAGTTTCGCATGCTTTGAGGGCAGCTCACTTTCTGTTTTTTTCCTGAAATCTTTCACACACTTCGCAATTTAAAGAATGCAGAGTTTCAGGAATTTGAAGTTTCGAAATTAGTTTTGTTAAAGATATTAACCACACTTCATGAAAAAAAATTATATTTTTTCACAAAATGTTCAGTATTTCTGCAATATAGTTAAGTATTTCTGTAAAATATTGAAAATATGAAAATGGAGAGAAATTTTAACATAAGAAATTTTGTCTGAGCTTTGCTGGATTTTTTTTAAGCCATAGAGTTGACAGGTTTGGAATGTGACACTGTGTTCTAGTATCAGGCTTTGGAAGTAAACAATTATATAAAAATTAAATGACAAAATAATATCCCATTACTGCAAAATGCCACTTCTCTGTGATAGATCCAAGATGAATGGGAGAATTCTTGTCTTTTCTAGGGCTGACTCCCCCTTTCCATCTTAAGCCACAGCATGTTGCAGCCCTGTTTCATATTTTTATGCGGCTGAGTTGGAAAGATTTAAAAATGGCTTATGGGGGAAACCCTTAAGTACTATGAGTGCTTTGCTATGGCTTTGGCTTTCAGCATGTGCACAGATTATACAACAGTTCTGTTTTCCATCCTGTAGGAAGTGTCTGCATCAATAATATAGCATATGATAAGAGCCTGTATGAATTGTCCTGCCCACTGTGTCACTAATCCATAGATTACATGCCTTTTATATAGCCTATTACATAACAGATCACGATGGGTCATTATGTCAAACCTAGGGGGATTAAAAGAAAAGGTACTTTCCACATTCAAATTTTGTTTTTTAAAAGTTAATTCTGTGTGTAAGAAAGAATCTTTTCCTTTCCCCAGCTTAGAGGAAGTTAGCATAGCCTATACCAGAGAATGAACCCTTACGCGAAAGTAAAAGAATGCAGGATATCCTTTTTCTCCACTTCACTAGGACTCTTCTGTAGATGCAGAAAATCTACAGTGGCTAACAACAGGCTTATACATCAGCAGGGATTCAAAAAGCATGCATTGTGGTTAAGAAAAATATGGTCAAGCTTTGTTTCAACTTGCATCTTCTGGTAGAAAACTGGCTAGGAGTATTCATTAGAAGATACTTGTCTAATGAAGTTTTTAGACAGCTGACCCGGATTGGCTGTTCCATACCATGTGACCTCAGCTCAGCCATAAAAGCCAAGGGCAGGGAGGAGGAGGGGGGCATTTGTTATCGTGTTTGTCTCCAGGAGCAGCTGCTACACATACTGAAGCTCTGCTTTCCCGGGAAGTGGCCAGACATCACTTACTGAGGGGAAGTAGATAATAACATCTTTGTTTATCTTTTGTTTCTCTGCATGGCCTTGGCCTTTGCTTTAATTAAACTGCTTTTATCTTGACCCAGGAGTTTTTCATCTTATTCTCCCCCTTTATTTTGCTGAAGGGGGAGCGACAGAGGGGCCTGGTGGGCACCTGGCATCCAGCCAAGGTTAATCCATCACAAGTACATCAGCACATGAGACAAAGTTAACTGTTAGCTCCTCTTGTTCCAAGAACTGCATTTAAAAGCTTTTCAAAATCCCAGAGCAGACTGTACCAGAGACTCTGTACATACACCAGAAATCATTGTAGACCCTGAGGTGAGCCAGAGGGATGTTGGAAATGGGCACTCAGGGGTAAGAGAGATTATTCCTTCTCACAGTATCTCCAGAGCTTAGGTAATTGGGAAAGGAAAGTAGTACTGTGTGGCTTTTGGACCTTGCTTCCACCTCCTCTAGTCAGCATCCAGTACTCAGTGTGAACCTGCTGGATACCACTATACCATGGGATGAAGCTGACAAAATACTGTTGATTGGGGTGTTTCTGAGACTGCCATAATTGCTTCTGGATCAGTGACTCAGTACAGCAAACTGTGTTCTCAGCAAACCACACATTTCTAGTCTGAAAAGAGCAAATCGTGTGTTTCAGAATTGCTGTGAATCAAACTGACACACTTAACTCACCTCAAATAATGGCTTGATACAGATGATACTCCCTGGAATAGATGAAAATGTGGGCCTTCTGTCACTCAGTTCAGCAGGGTCCAGATTTCACCAAGAAAGTTCGGGCGCATATCACACCTGGGTCCTGAAACTTTAGATTTTCAACAACAAATAGGAGAATGTTTCATATGTTCTCATCATGATAAAAAATCAGTAAACACTCTAGTTGTTTATGTAATTTATTGATAGTGTATAGTGCATTACAATACTGATTGTTATCTTTTATAAATGCTGAATTAACTATTTTTTAAAATTTTCACAACAAAAATAATCAAGTATCATGCCAACATTTTGTAACAAATTATCACATTAAATCCATTTGGATTTCATGACATATTTATCTGTACAAAGGACCCCATATCACAGAGCATTCACAGTGCATAAGGTCACAGTCATTGAAAAAATAAATAACATGATAAATAGATTTCTGTTATTTACAGTTTACAAACCCATCCCTTTCTGTTTTCAAAGTAAGCAGTTCTAGAAAGTTTCAACAATATTTAAAGAGGTATTGCACCTCCTAAGGGCGCACTGCAAATGCCTGCAAGTATTAAACACAGGGAATTTTTAAAGGTTCAGAAGTTATTTCAATGATCATAAATGATTTCAAATACTTTCTTGCAACAGAGGAGATAGTGGGAGCCAAATTCTACTCTCAGTTCCACTGATATAATTTGTGCCAGCTACCAGGACATTAATGACCACTGGCACCACTCCCACAAACACGAAGGCAAGAATTTGGTCATAACTTTGCTGGAGAGTTTCAGCCATTTGAAACAAGGAGTTGCTGGGGAAGCAGATTTACAAGTGTTCTTTGCAATACACAACTGTTACGTGATTGGAGGACATAATCTTGCTGTAAAAACCCTCTGAAAGGAAGCATCTCAGTTGCATTTCTAGAGGTCATACCTGTCTGGTTTTGATATATTCTGATACCTTTAGATTTTGTCACAATTCCCTATTGCTGTAAACCAACCTTTATATTTGTCTTTCAAGTTTATGAAGATCATCTCAGTGATAAGATGCAATGATTATTTACATTCTTTGTGCAAGTGAAAAAGAAAAATAAATGAAATTAAATTCAAACCGGGAGCTCTTGTAAGAAAATCTCTAATGGCATTAGTTTTCTACAATCACTCATTTCTTTCAGACAGTGAACTGTATGACAGAAGCATGGTAGCAAGCAGAACAACATGATGTACAAATTGCCACAATCACTACACATCTCAGCCTGTGGAGAAGGAGCTACACGTATCTCACATTTCAGGTCAGGGATGTATAAGATCTCACAGCTTTCTCTAGGGAGAAAATATCGGGACCCCACACGGGGGGAATGTGAGAAAAGCATATGCTTAAGTTATTCAAAAGGAGGTTTTTAAACATGTACACAGTAGGTCAGAAAGTGGAATGCACATGTCAGTTGAACGACATCCTTCTCTTCAGCAGAACATCGATCACTTGCATACAGAGTTTTCAAAACAGTTCAAGGGAACAATAAATGGTTTGGTACAGAATTTTGCTGGAACTAAATGCTGTCATTCACCTAATGCTGTCAGAACCATCATATAAATCTCACCACCCAACAAAATGAAAAATCTGGAGTTCAGACTCAAAGAAAGGAAATTGTGTAGTAAATGCATGAGCTGCAGAGATTTTCTTCTGAGCACTTAAACATGAATAACCAAGGGATCTGAGGCTTGCAATGACAGAACATTATGCCCAAAGGTGATATATTTCAATTAGGAAGATTCTTTGGTTTCACCTGGCCATCAGTGTTATTTTAGTGTCTGTTTCATATTACATTAGGTCTGATCTTTCCTTGGCATGAATAATCAGGCAGTATTTACATAGCTTAAAGCACTCTACCAAAACCATCTAACTGTAGGACACAAATAAATGGCATCACAATTGCAAGAAATCCAAGAAAGGAAGACAACAGAACTCATGAGGGATTTATGCAACTAGAGCAAACACATAATGGAAACAAGTGTGTGTAATTAAAGCACAGTCACAAAGGAAATCAAAGACAGAATAGAATCTTTATAATTGCTAAGTATTAGACTGGTAAAGACCTTTTCCACTTGTTGATACGTTGATGGAATGTTTACAGATATAATCTAAAACCAGAAACTAATTATATGTTTGTTATAGCTGCAGCAAGCATATAAAAATAAAATAAAATTGGCACGCCAATGACTGAGCCAGGAGAAAGATGGTTGACTATGCTGTACCTGTTGGGAAGACTTAAGGTGTTCTTCTAGGCTAGACTTCAGCCCTTAGATCATCAAATAGTCATTAAGGTAACCATAAGTGTAGCACTGTAGATTTAGACATGTAGATCCTGGGCCTGAAATCTTTACTCAGGCAATACTTCCCATGAGTCAGTAGTATTCAGAGTACCAGGAGCTGGACTTCCATCACACGACTTTATAATGCAGTACAATGGTTATGGTACACAAATGGAATCAGACACTACTGAACTCAGTGGAAACACTCCCACTTGCTCACTACAGACAGGATTGCACCCTGTGGGTCTGTGTGGGACTGTGCTACTCCAGTGGAACCATGGTGGAAAAGAGCTTCTGAAAGCTCTCCTTGGCCAGCTGTAAGTCAGTTTTGATCCTGCTTGTACAGCAGGGCAGATGTACAGTTTTGAAGTCCAAGACAAGGAACCAGTTCTCTTATTTACAAGAGTGGAAATCCAAAGTGGTATCAGCAGAACAGAAGTCCACAGATTCTGGCCAAACCTTTTAATTTGAGGAAGAAATAAAACCTTTGGACTACAAAACCAGTAAAACATTAGAAGATCTGAATATGACAGAAAACCCAGAAACCATGTTCTGCTGTCATCTTAGGACACAATCCAGCAAGGCACTTGGATATATGCTTAGCTTTAAGCATGGAATCAATCCTACTGAACTTAAGCTTTGCTGGATATGGGATATCTTTTTCTGAGTTGTATTACTTTTCAGTGTTAATAAGCTGGCAATTTCCAGATCGTAGTAACAGTTTTCCCTCTCACATCCACCAGTTTTCTTTTCACCCTTGAGCTGAACATTAACTTACACAACATTGTGATATACATTCCAAACTCAGCCAGCAATGGTTAGTACAAAAAAATGGCTACAAATTTTACAGACACAATCTGAACAGATGCAATATAGAACTGTAATTGCAGAAAGCGAAGCACAAATCACTCCTCCTCTTGACTGGAAAATGGCAAAATTTATAGCGGTTTCCCGATCACATAAACAATTTTTTCTCTTTTGTATACATGTGAAAGGCACTAGTCTGCTATTACTCAGCAATAGCTTCCTGAATTACTGATACATTCTGATATGGGTTTGTCTGACATACAACAATTTGTCAATCAGATCTTTCTCAGGTCATTGAGTTTATCTGCATGGCTTGGTCTATAACTGTCTTCTTTATTTATTTTAGCATATGGATAATGACTAGATAGGGACTCTTTAAAAAATTACTTCATATGATTATGTATCATCAAGGCCCTGATACAGCATCTAATAATTCTTTGGCAAAAAGTACATCCCTGGTCATGCAATGGTGTCAGAGAAGAATCCTACTAATGTTATTTATAATAATAAGCATGGCATGATACCTGGTTCATAGCAGAAGATGTATAGGAGATCACCTCATGAAATAGAGCATTAGAATTCAATATAAATTGTCCTGAAGTGGGTCTATGCTTTAGGGAGGGCCATAGATGACAGGACTGGCCATGCAATTTAAGGTCTGTATTACCACGTGAGACTGTCTCATGCTAAAACAGAATACACCGATTTTCTGGAGCAGGTGATATTCAATTTAGGCAGAATAATTCTAAATTATGTCTGAAGTATTCATGGCATTAGGAAACATAATTTCATGCATATTTGGGCTGGGGATCAGCTGCTACAGGACAAATTGGTGTCCTTAGTCTTCTGAAGTTGCCTGGCTCAGATATATGAAGGTACAGTACAATTTGCTAGGTCTGGCACTGTAAACATTGATGCCCTCATCACTGTCAACTCAGCTGATCACTAGGCATTCAAAACTAGATTTTGGAACTCCTCCTCTGTAGTGTAAAGACATCTGAGCTGCCTGAACTGTGCACAGAAGAGCAAATATTTGCCTGGAGACAGCTAGTTCTCCAAGCCCACTCAACAGCAGAACATAGGAAAAAACTATTTACTCCACCTCTTTCTCTGTTCCTTTCAGCTTCATATCTGAGCCATCACAAAATTTTCAGCAGCAAACTGTCCTCTTGAAAGACAGCAGGGAAGAGAGTAAGACTAGAGAGGGATGCTCCTACAGTGGCGCAGCAGTATGCTGCATCTTCAAAGCCTTTTGCAACAGAAGACTTGTAAAGATGAACACAAATTCAATCTTGTCAGCTTTACACTGCAGCAAAAATGTCTCGAAAGCCTAGAAATGCAGTCACCAACATAGTTGAGACCAAATGTGTTTACTGCCATGCTTGCCTATTCAATAAAGCATTTTAATAATGCTGTATTTGTTGCCATTTTTAGGACTGGCTAAATGATGTAACTATTTAACTAAGGTAAAAAAACTAATTGGATACTAATACTGACATTCGTAATGAAGAGTAAAGCAAATAACAAATATGTTGCTCTTTTTTCTTTAGGATTAAATTGAAAGAATCCAATTCATAAAAAAATTCAAGAGCAGAATACACTCCTTAGTTTGTACCAAAATAATTTAAAAAATAGCCTCAATTTTAAACACATTGCCTGGTATGAACAGTATTCTGAATGTGAGCTGGCAAAACAGAATTGTCATATATGTCAAAATAAGGAACTTTCTGATTTAGTGCTTATTTGCTAAGATTTGATACTATGTTCTCATTGACACAGTAATGGGATTTTTAATATATATAGTTTTAAGTGCAAAATATTAATATATTTAAAAATGCATCAACTGTTGATAGATTTGGTTTATAAACATTAAAAAATTAAAAAATCTATGTATAAAGTTAACTGTGCTTCTTTAGAAACTTTATGTGATCATTCACATACGGCTTTAAAATATTTTTAAAGTTTAGTAGCAATTTAAAATACACTGTCTCAGCGATTTGCAATCATATGACTGCTACAATGTGGCATGTTACCCATTATTTTTAATACTCTGGGCCAGATCTTGCAGTCAATTACATCCAGAGTAATTCCTTATATCACATTTATGCTGGTGGAAAGGATATGAAAACTTGGCTTCTACTGGGAGTTAAAAAGAAGTGCATCGTGCTTCAAAACTTGCAAGCAATCAAATCAAGGACCACATTCTCTTAACGGACTTGCTTTTGTCTAGTTGTTTCTTATCTGCACTGCTCGGTGTCAGACACTCATCTTCAATAAGCTTCTGGGAATAAATAAAAAATGGAGAAGAATACACCAGCTTCTTGACTGATGAAATAAGCTTCTTCCCCCCACCAATCAAATCAAATAAAATCAAAAGCAGGGTGGGTTTTGTTCTCAGAAAGTCTGGAGTACATTCAGATACTACTCTCAGCTGATAACAATTACTGATAGTTACTGAGCACCCAGTTGTATTTTATTTTTTTAGTTTCTTCTAAATGTACACAATGGGCTTACAAGGGCCAGAGCAAAGTTTTTTCTTGTGGTGTAAAATTCCACAAGTGTTAGTTTATATATATGTATACAGCATTCCTCATTAATGGTAAAACATATTTTTCAAGTATGAATTTCTGCATGTAATTCTCTTCTTCAATATGCAGATACTCTGACTTTTAGTGTGCATCATCACAAGTGATACAACATACAGCCATTTCCTCTTCTTTCTCTGCCACATTGTTCATGTTCATTGAAGAGAGTGATAAATATTCAACACTGCCGTCAAAAACTGTCAGTGCAGTTCCTCTATAAAGCAGAGCACTTGAAGGGGGAAATGATGTCCTCAACAGTGCATGCCATGATATGTGCCTTGGACTTTCTGGTCCTGTAGTTGAGATATTTTGACTGAGCAAAGAAAAGTTCTGAACTTGCCTCTTATTTTTCCAAGGAAAGTAAATGTCAAAACCCAAAGAACTATAAAGATTTTTCTCCTGTCCTCTTGCTAACCTTGATGGTGGTGGTTGATTGTCTGCAAAAGGAGAATGAAAAACCACAACCGAACGTCCCCAAAATAGGTCATTTTAGAGTTCTGCGTAAAATCCACACAGCTTTATGACTGAGCAGCAGTATCCAAAGAGGAGGAAAATGCTTTGGTTGCCTCGAGCTAGCATGTTAAAAAGAAAGGTATGCTTTCCTTCCACACAGGTAAAAGTGCTTGTTAGCTGATGAAACAGGAACGACACTCAAATTACTGATGGAAAGAAGGCAGAAATGTGAAATGCCTCCTGTCATTTACAGCACATGTAATCAGAATAATTTCAGTCTCTCTCCTTGTTGTGGTTTAAAGTTCTTCTCGGCACATAGGGAAGTTGACAAAGGTGAAGACATTAAACTCTATCAATATAGAGAAACACAGGAAAATAGCATAAAGAAACAACACGTAGATGCCTAATTTCCTGTCAAGTTTCCACTTATTTACATGGATTCCAAACACCTGCAAGCAAACAAAGTGTTAGTTAATTAAGCCCCAAAGAAGACTTTTGGAAACAACCACTTTAAGCTAAAAATTAGTCTTTTGAATTAGAGATCTTGAACAATGATAAAAATATATTCTCAGTATTTTATAGATCAAAAAGGCAACATATGTTTTTCTGATCAAGAAAAGGAATATAAAAGCCCAAACTAAGAATTCAAACTCTGACATGACTCTCAGTTGTCCTAAGATCTTTTTACAAAATATTAAATGAACCCACTTTAAGACCCCTTGACAGGTTCTTTATGTAACTGAGAAACAGGTCCCTAGGCACTCAGTTTCAGTCTGTGGTGCATTTTCAGTACATGGGGCACGTTTTAGTCAGGCGGCACTCATTCATTGGTTCAGTATGAACTAAAGGAATGCATTAAACTACATGAACTCCTCTCCCTCTAGTGTTCCCCTACGGATCCACTATGTCCCAGGAGTACACCAGCACCTAATGTTCATTCTTTCAACAGCTTCAGAAGAGGTGCTTTATTTGACGTTTTGCTCAGCTCCAGAACTAAGGGGAGTTACAAGTTACAGGTAGCAAAGCAATGAAGTCCTCATGGAGAAAACTATTTTCAGTGGTGTTGAGCGCCCCTGAATTATTCTTTGTTTTGCTCAAAACTCTCCATTGAGTTTTTCTGGGAGGGTCTGTGCAAACCAGAGTATCCAGCAGAACAAATGAAACAATAAAAAATGCTTCCAACTCAGGTGATATGGCTTCTGCTATGGAAAGACTCTTTTCAGAAAAGCATGGACAGCTAGCATAGTAACACATCTGCATAATCCTCCCGTTTTTTTCCAAAGTGATCACAAATATGCATGCAAATACATAGATACAAATGTCTACAGACTATCTTTGTTGTTCCATAAGCACTGTGCAAATGGCAGAACTAGGGATAAGAAAAGAAAAGAATAGGTTCCCGCAGCTTATATATCAGATGCATTAGCAAGTTAGTGGCAGAGTGAACAGCCCTGGTCATTTTATCATTTAAGTCGTGCACAGGTGATGTGGAGTTTTGCAAGACCTAGTCATGCAACAGCATGAAATCTCCAGTGATGATCCCCTCCTCTACAGAGCCTCCACAGGTGATCAGTGAAAGACGTTAGTATAAGTGGGTATTTTTATACCTTTGGGATTTGATTCTTCCTACAGAGGGTTTCCTGGGAGTCAGCAGGGTCAGACCTTAAGTACCAGCAAAATTGACTTTTGAAACAGAATTATTTTTTCACCTTAACAAGTCATGTATTACAAGGATACATGTCTTACACTGAGTGACATTCAGCATACCTATTCAAAGTCCAGAGGTTCACAGTCCTCATAGACTAGCCATCATTAAGGGTTTTGGCTACAGCACTTGATTAGTCCAGGCTGGTTTTGGAAATCATAGACAAGGGCAAAGAGCGATGAAGCATACCTAGGTCTTGTCCCAACATAAAGTAGAGACAGGCTTGGGTATGCAGCTGGACACAGGAGCATGGAAGTATTATTCGATCCCACAATTTCAACACTGCCACTGAAATCAATAGGACCTACATGTATCCAGCATCTCTTGTACCAAATGTCAGATTTCAGTCATCACTAGGACAATGGTAGCTCTTCAACTCATGGTATTGCCAGAAGAAACGTACTTAACAAGAATAAACGCTTCAGGGAGAGTAAGTACTTCCATTTTATCCTTCTATAGCATGTAAATACCTAATAATTATTTTGCAACTGGCATACTTGGAGACATTCAGATACTTACAGTAAGTGCCACTGATCCTAGCAAAAGTGCAACAGAATAGACCAGTCCTTTGCTGTTTATCTTAACCTGTGGGAATTAGACAGAGAAGAGACCTTTAAAACACTCAGCATGCAATAACTGTGCTTTGGAGATCAGAAATCAATGTACTGATTTATGGTCCACCTTCTGTTTTGCATAGTGACTGACGCATTTTAAACTATGCAAATCCATGACAGATTTACCATAATGAAGGGGAAGATTAAGGAACCAAAACAAATGTGTAAGCAATCCCACCTCCATTAAAAAAATAAATCAGCATTTATAATGGATTTTACATTAAAAGATCCTCAGGAGGGAGAGATATGCTGCTATTCTCATTTTACAGACAAAAATACTATGGTACAGAGAGACAGACATGTGTGCTTGAAGCTGTATAGTGAGTACATGACAGTCGCAAACAGATATACATGGTGCTATTTTTCTGCTATACAGTATAATGTACTCCAGTGGACAAACTGGGAATTAATTGCAGCTTGTGCAAGGAGAATTGCTTCCTTAACTCCTGGTTCCTTGGGAACAAAATAACGCCTTGTTTAGCGACCAGTAACATGCTCAGCAGGTTGTTTTTTTAAAAAAATTATTTATTTTATTTGCATGCTTTTTATATTTTTTTAAAGTAGACAAAAACAACAAATTAAGGATTTGCCAAGTATACATACAGTTGATCCACAATCAATCGCCATGGTCTGCAAACCCCACGGAACGCCAAGGCCCACCAGAATGTCAAAGACATTGCTCCCTATTGTGTTGGACACTGCCATGTCACCAAGGCCTGTAGAGACAAAAACCCCAACTACTGGGTAAAAAGAAAGTATAGGACCATTACTCTGTGTACTAGAGGAAACTAAAGGGGAATGATCTGCATTGATCCAAGCACCCTTGGATTGGCCAGAGTATCTGAGGCAGGGAGACAAGCATAACTTCTGAAAAAGTGTGCAAAAATTGTTCACTCTACCTACATCTTCCTTGTGTCTTGGAGAGCCTTTACTGGGTGCATGATATCCATTCAGCATCTGAGTTTAATGCCAATTAAAAAATCAAGTCTTGTTCTACGTACTCCGCAGCCACAGGGAACCTGGAGATTATGTACTGGATTTAGTATGCAGACACGTGGCCTTTATCTCATGTGAATGATGAAAAGTGATCCTGAAACGAGCCCAACCAGATGGCACTCAAACATACTAAGCACATCTGTGAGGCTTAATCAGCAATGATTTCACTTCAGGAACAATAAAATGCTACAGGAAAGGAAAAAAGGAGTGAATGGTGGTTAAGTCCCTAGGTATTACACAAAATCCACTCCTAATGCTCATCACTGGCTGGCATCTCATTCTGCCAGTGTCTGACCAGTGTCAATGGATGCTAATTTCCCCTAACTGGCCTAACTATTGAATCACTTCCACAAAGTGAATATTGGAAAGGAAGAGGAACTCTGACATAAATGGGACATGTACCACAAATACTTTGAGAGTGCACAGACACTACCACACCATGCATACAGTATCTTCTTGCAGGAAGCTGCTGAGAGAAAGGTTATGCTTTGGATCTGTATCATGCTAGCATCTGTCTCTACTTTTTAGATATTTGTCTGCCATCTGTCAGTAAACATCTCCCTTGAATCCAAGTAGTGCAAAGTCCCTGTATTGTCTTTGAGAGGGCTGCTTTTTGCCAAACTAGCGCTTACCTTCCCTTTCAGAGGAAACAATACTTACAGTAGTTGTGCCTAATACTAAAGAAGAATGTTTAAAAATGTATGTTTTCCTTCTGTTCTTGCAAAGATCTGTTCACTTTAGTACTACATATGGAAAACTAATTTAGTAGGAAGGTGGCTCCGTAAGTATCCTGAACACTTTTTGTACAGCTGAGAGATTCTCCTGCACTCAACAAATAATACATCCTGGAAAATTAAATATTTTAAATATAT
The DNA here is from genome assembly GCA_011057875.1 of Pterocles orientalis. Lineage (NCBI taxonomy): Eukaryota > Metazoa > Chordata > Aves > Pterocliformes > Pteroclidae > Pterocles > Pterocles orientalis. The sequence continues at coordinate 1,448,191 of WKFP01014853.1, read as the reverse complement.
AATTATTTTCAATCATGCAACATTTAACAGCACTACTTCTATCTCGAACTACAAAGGTGGGGCTTTTGAGTACTTAATCACTTCAGAACCTTTGTTGTTTGCCCAATGATATGTGCTGGAGATCTCATTATCTGAAAAAAAAAAAGACTACAGGAATTGGAATAGTGGAAAAGAATACAATCAGGACTTTTTCTTATTCTGCTGCAGTACAGGAGATCACATTGTTAGGCTTAATGTTTTCAACAACAGCAAGGGATGTAGCTACAGGTATTTCTCCAGTAAAAAAGGAAATGTAAAGAACCTTAATCAAAATTTAAAGATACATGAGAAAACCTTTGACAATTTCAGTCGGAAAGCTGATGAGGACATACCTGACATTTATCTAAAACCTTTCCCAGTGCAGCTATTCATATGTCCCAATAGAAAAGAGGTCTGCATTTGGATGAAACGTATGCCTGAAGCAACATCACTTCTGTCAGGTTCTCTTAAACCACTTCACTTCCCTGGGTTTGAGTGCTCTTCTAGAAATCAGTACAAGTTTTACATGGACAAGTGCTGGTCAGCATATATTCTTTGATGTAGTTTTTAACAGCTAATATTCCAGTCTTATCTACTACTTTTATCTTTTTTACCCTGACTGATACATACCATGCATGGGATATCTGAGTGTTGAATGACCTTCTAGAATGCTAAGGTGTGCCCAGTCCCAATAAGCAAAAGATAACAGAACAGGGATTATTTTTTTGGTTCACAATAATTAGCGAAGTGTTTTGGCTTTTAACGAGGCCCTGAAACAGTAAAAATAAAAGAAAAGAATAAAACTGCACTGAGAATTTGCATGTATGGAGGAAGCAAATCACAGAGCATGTATGTTAAGATTGCAGTTATACTTCAGCAGACACAGTACCTTGTCTCGCTACTATTAAGCTGGCCATGCAGTCTGGGACGCTTGTTCCTGCAGCTAGGAAAGTAATGCCCATGATCACATCTGGTATCCCAAGGGTGTATCCAATCACAGTCACCTGAACAGTGAGGAAAACAGATTAACCTATCATATTTGGAAAGTCTCCTCATTCCAGTAGAGTTGTGGTGCACTCTTAACTTTGATTTCTGATGTGGACTCTAACAGGATTTGACTCAGGATACTTATCCATTTCTGCAAGTTAAATAATTGTGGAATAAGCAGTCTAAAACCAGCCCTGTGAAAAGTAAAAGCACTTTAAGTCATATTATTCAACATTTTATGAGCAAACAAAAAGCTAAATTTTCTGTACGTCTAACAGGACATGCTGATCTTTCAAAAGGAGCACAGACATAATCCAACCTGTTAGATTTTTTTTCTATTCCCAAGAATGGCAAGATTCTCACCAATTCTATTCTCAAAAGGACTGCAACCAATTTATATTGTGATACAGGGGCAGACGTATAAAGAACTTATTTTATCCTAAGACATGAAGATGGAACCAGTTTCTTTCATGACTCCTGATACAATCCCAATGAAAGCAAGTCTGGTTATATTGTCCAGATGCAGATTTAGAAGAGCTGAGGGAACGGCTGAAGCTTGTAGCAGAACGGACAGGGAACTGTATTTAGCTGGAACATCCAAAGAAGACTGAAAAAGCATCAAGAAAAAAGGCTGAGCAGGCAGCTGAAAAAGAATTAGCCTTATTAAAGTGAGAAGAATGAATCAGGGACAGGCAGCTGCTTCCCTGCAGAGACTGCTAAGGGTGGAATTCTTTAAGGCTCTGTGTTGTTTTCTTGAAATAGTTTGCCAGTCTACATGAGGAGAACTGGACCCTTCACCAAAGAGAAGGTCTATTTTAGGAACCTGCTCACAAACCTTATTCTCAGGGGCAAGCCATGACTCAGAAATAGGAGTGGGCATAATTCTCCTGCTTCAGTTGGTAACGGGCTATTAAGTTCTGTCTGCCTCTGAAAATAATCTGTCACGCAGCCTTCGCGAGCACATCTCTTGTTTGTGAAGGGCACATCTACAAATGGAACCAAGGGACAATGTGTGGTCTTGCAAAGGATATATGGTATGAAATGAATGTGTCACTTTGGCACCATTATGGCAGGCAGAATGAGTGGCTAGCATATGATTTTTTCCAACACAGTCTAGGTTAAGAAAGAAGAGGATTACTTTACAACGCAAAACATACAGAAAATTGCAAAAAGTATACAGAAAACACAATCTTCCATGAGAGAAAACATAAATATAAAGCAGCATACAAATGTCTGAAACATCTGAGGAAGTAGAGATGTTCTCCACCCAGAAAAGGTTTTGCAGGTAAAAAGCTGATGAAGAAAAATTATTTCATATGCACGACTAGAGGAGTGTATATATATGACTATGAGGGTATATATGTGAGACTATATACATTCCAGTGTGAAAACAGCTGAAGGTTTCTTCACTATACTTTCCTTTAAAAGGAAAAATGGCATATAAATTCTTCAGCAATCTTCCAGTTATAGGTATGTACAACTTTTTGGTTTTGTATCTTTTAGTGCAGAAAAAGGTAACTTTCTATACTTCAAAAGTATGGCTCATTTTTCCATCACAGAAACTAATTTGATGAGAATTTGTATTCAATGCCTCTTCTCTGACTGAAAATGTAAACTTGAGAACCTGAAAGAGCGTAAGAAAGAAAAAATAGGAACTTGTTCAAATCTGTAAGTAAGCATGCTCCTGAATTGACAACAATTTACAGACCTACATCCAATACACTGTTTCTCATTGATCTAGGACAAATGGAAACATATCAGCAATCATAATACTCTTCACCAAGAAGGATTTTCTTGCATTATTCCAGTCTACTCAAGGTATTTTACACCACTTCTGAGTCTTAAATTTTGCTATCCATCTGCCTTTTATACATGTTTCAGCATCAGACCCTGTAGCCAAATTTCTAGAAGTGTCTCAGCTGCTGAGAGTTAAACGTTTTTATTTAAACTCCCTTTTACTAGTAGGATGTGGATGTCCACATACTTTTGAAAGTCAAGCTGGCACCTTCCTGTACTGTATTGGGCTCTACACAGTAAAGGCACAGTTAGTTGTGCAGAAAAGAGCAACAGAAATCTAGAATTATAATAATCACAGTATGAGCTGAAGAGACTGCACTACAACTACAATGCCTTTTTTTAACAAATTCTAAACAGATCTGTTCTCTGTTCTGAGATGCACATTTCACTCAGTATGAGAAGTCCTGCTACATGCGCTTACCATCCACACCATGAAGTAAGAGAACAAGGCAATCCAGAGGGTGGATAAGATGAACGTCAACATAAAACACCTCTCCCAGCGTGGTTTGCTGCAGTTTGGAATGGTGCAAAAGAGCACGAATATCAATGGCCACGTCAAAATCCATTTAATTTTGTTCATTTTTCCATCTGCAGGACAAAGAAAGGAAAGAACCAGTTTAGCTTTCCCATCGCTACCCCAGGCTCAGTTACACCTGGGATCATCTGCTGTGTTCAAAGAGAAGTGTGTTTACAACTGTCCAGGTCAGCTCATTTTCCAGTATACCTTTCATCTATACTTGGTCTCGTCACTCTCAGGCAAATTCTGCACGCACATCCAGAATCTTATAGTTAAGCCTACCAAGGTCTATGTAAATCCATGAAAGAATTACAATTATATCTAAGGATGGCTGATTTTAAAACCAAAATTAACAGTCAGGTTTGTCACTCTTTCAAATACCTGTATTACTATTAATCCAAAATTAAAAAAAAAACAAACAAACCCACAAAACCAAACAATCAAAAAACCTGACCCCTCTCAGGATTTAAAAAGGAAGATGGAAATCCTTGTAGTGCAAACAACCTGTACCTTCTGTGCAGCAACAGAAAATACTTTAACAGAAAACAGAAGCACAGACTCAAGCTATGAACATAACAAACTCATTTCACATGTCTCACTGTGGTCACTTGGGCAGAACTTAGGAGATCTAGATGTGTTAACTCTCTCCAAATCCATTTAGCACCACCTTGAGATGGTCTCTTATCCTCTACAAAAGGAAACTGAAGATATTGTCTTCCCTTGTACAGCTCTCCAAAATCAACTGCTGAGAAATACTAGAGAACTGTCATGACTGGAGACAAATACACACCTCCTCATTTTTAAAAAATTTAAAGTATTGTAAATGTGCACATAAATCTCAACACATTAAAGAGAATTATTTTATAATTGGGACATAAATAAATGCTAGTTGATTTACACTCTTTGTCTACCCTAGTTGCTAAGCTTAGTTCATAGTCAAACAAGTCAGCATGGCCCAGGCCAGTAATTTCTTCAGTAATTCCAAACGCAGGGTGAGTGGGTGACTGTTTGACAGGAAAAAATTATGGATACGATTCTGATCTGATGTGGGTATAATCTGGCTGACTTCAGTGCTGCTGCACACAGGAGATTCAGTCCCTGAATATATATTTCAATAGCATGAATAAAAGAAACAAAAATTGCCTAGAGAACAAGTACAGAATAAATAGATGCACTCACCCTCCGCTGGGGAATATGTATCTTGTCAGGCATCCTGTCTAGTGCCTTGATTTACTTACTTAAATGCTTAACTGTGAGAATTCACAGTGCCTTACCACCGGCATTGCTATGCTTGCTCGGTTCCAGGACAACTGAACTGGAGGACTTGTCTTTCCCTTATCTCTGCTCAGTCTGAATGGGTGTCTGTCAGATTAAAATTCCTGGCTCTATGAGTGGTGATGCTTTATCCACACAATGTCATGAGTCAGAACTGGTTCTTACAGATAGATGGTTTGTGGAAGTGACATTCGCATTCATTACATGGCAACCGGCCTTGAGACTTGCGGGAATAACAACTGCACATAATTCTGGGTTTTGCTGGGTTAACAGAGAAACTGGCCATTTGCAGTTAGCCTGGAATAGTTCTGAACCACCGTGGCCAAGCAGCCTACTTGACACACTTTACATTGGCTTCTCTTTTGTGTCAGGGTTTGCCAGCTTTTAAAAACTTTCATATAAAGCCTTGAGTGTATCTGGCCTCAGTTCTGCCTCAGGCCATTTTCTTCAGCTCTTACTGTGCTGGGTCAAGGAACTTGCGTGGCACCCAGTGCTAAAGAAGTCTACTCTTATGCTGTAACTTGGTAGTTTTGTAAGAATTTAGTAAATTTATCAGCAACCTCAATAAAGTGAGACTTTATTTTCTCAGGAAACAGATTACTTTATTCATTTCACATGGCACAAACAATATACAGCTTGAAAATTTAACATTTTTTTATCTCTTTTGAAATTACTTCTTGTGCTGCTCTGTTGTTTTGTTTTTGACCACCCACTCTAAAATAATCATTAAAATGATTTAGTGATAAATTTGTTAAATTGTGGTATGTTGTTAGTTCATGACAAATTGTTTTATGATTGTTGCTTAGCTCCCTAGTACATCTGGAAGAAAGAAAATTAGCATCCTCATTAAGGCTATTACTCAATATGTTGTAGCTGTTCTGCAAAACCAGACAAACAGTCCCATTACATGACCTTATCTCACTTGTTTTAATAGCAGTATTGACCACTCCTGTGAGCCGTGGGTCTGAAGGTTCTTACTGCAACCCACACAGGTCAGGAAAGGTGTATCTTTTTTTGTTGCACCCCTCACAACAATAATTAAAGAATATTACTTTATTACAGAAAGGAACAATGGTCTATATTCTGTTCACTTCACCCTGCTGTAAAAAAGAAAGATAAGGTTTTTTGCATGAAGTTTTTTTCCCACTTTATACATCCATTTTTCCATTTCTCCAGATATTTGAAAGCCAAGCATGCCAAGTAGTTCAGAGAGGTATCATTACAGAAGATGCTGATTACAATGTTTCTGAAAATGAAGTCACAGCCCTACAACAAAGAGCCCTTTGCTAATTTTCAATACATTCCTGGGCTTGTCATCTTTCCAGATTTTATGCTCACAATAATTACTTTCACATACAGTGTCCTGCTGAATTAAGTCAACAACACACATCACAACACTGAGAAGAAATGAATATTTCCTTAAGGCACTAAAGAAAGCACCTTTTACAGGAGAAATACTGTCCTGTTCGCAACATTCACACAGAGTCGAGAGGAGCCCAGTATGAAAATGTGAAATTACATTTGTGTTTTCATTCAGACCAGGGGTGTATCCTTGAAGTAAATCTCCTGATTATTCCCATTTACTGTATTTTAGTTTGCAACAGGGAGCAGCCTTGCATCACACCAATGAGATTCCCTTGGTATAAAGCTGAACCAGAGGCACAAACTCGAAAGTGCTCCAAATAATAACGGGCATTTCATCCATGGGACCAAGCTACAGCTAGTCTGAAACAGAACTTCTAAGCACATACAGTGCAGACAGCCTGCATGTCCTAGTCAATAAGCTGCATAGAAAACATTTTTTTTTTTCCAGTTTAGACAGACTGGAGTCTGCAACTATGTCGTCAGGAGTCAGATCTAAGTTACTGTAGTTACATTTGATAGCTTTTCCACTTAGTCTTCCCTTTAAAAGTATGGCAGTCAAGCATAGACTGCCGCTCCACACATTAGCTACTTCAGGACATGCCTAAACCTGCACGCATGAAAAAAGTACCTCCTTACACAAAGCAATTAGTAGCTGACTGATCTAAAAAAATAATAACATCCGTGAAAAGCATGAATCGAATTGTCACACAGGATTTTCACAACTGTTTTGTTCAAATTCATATAAATCTCTAACTTAAAGTAATTTGAAAAACGGGAAAGGTTTTCCCTAACTTAAGTCTATCTGCAAAATGACAAAAGCTTCCTGGAGTTTACTGTTGATTTTTATTTTTCTGAGTTTTCTTGCTTTTGACAATGGTAAACTTAGAAGAAAAATAAGGCATGTCCAGGCTGGCCTAGGAAGATTTTTTTTATTATTATTGCTGTAGATTTTTTTTTGTGCTCTACTTTAAAATTCTTAAATTCCTCTTTTATCTTTTTATATATCTCTACCAATTTTCATTTTAAAAAAATACCAACCCAAACCAACCCGTTTTCCCCAATCAAAAGTGATTTTAAAATCACCTGTCCCCTTGGTTCTAATTAGCTCTTATATTTGTGAAGATATATTTACACCCATATGTCATTACTATTAATTCAAATCTCAACCTGAAAATGTGTAACAGTGACATATGCACCTCCACACTGGGAGCTTTGTAATAACCCAGGAAAGCAAATTTCAGCTAGAAAGTGCTGTTATTCATCAGAGTTGAGACTGATTGGAAAACTTTAACATATGTAAATTAGCCAATCTGAAAAGCCTAATTAATTTCTGAGCATGCGCAGTATCCAAAACACAACAGATGAATATAAATTTTTGTCCCAAGTATGGGATTCAACATAGAAACAACTGAAACAGATACAACAAACTAGACTCATTGTGAATTTTCCATCAGAATTATTTTCCACTGAAAAATGCCTTTGTTGCAAAATAAAATTCTGAGTAAATGGTTCTCAATTTGCTGTTACGAAAATTAACAAAGCAGCTGCCTCTCCATCACATTGGAAAATCCTCATTGTTTTCAGCCCTGCATCTTTCCCCAGGAATTGTGGAGGCAAGAGACTCTTGGTTACATAGTGTGTAAACGGATATCCAAGAAGGCCCAACCTTTGTCAGCCTTCCAAGTGGGCTGACATATTAAAACATTTTTATTGCAATTCTCCTGCAACACAGCTTTGGAAACAATTCTTTTTTTCAGTGGAAAATACCAAAGTTTTACTTCTCATCCTCATCCAAAACAGACTATTTTCCAAACTAGTGACACTTTTCTCAGAAGTTCTATTTTCCAGAATACAAGTTCCAAATTCCAGACTGTGAGAGCTGTCCAAAACAACTCAGATTTCTATTTTCAGCCTGTGCCTTTACCACACTTCACATATTTGGATTTCTGCCAATAATTTTCTTTTACAGACACAGTTTTGGTACAGTGGGAACTGGTCCAGAAAAAAAAAAAAAAGAATTTGCTCCAGTATGTAGAAACAAACTTTACTCTCAGAGTTAGTATAGGTTTACACAGGATATATTCAACAAAAATACAATGTAAATGAGCAGAGGTACTCCCCATATCTTATTTGACTCAGTTGGATTTTGGCATGGTTTATTTTGTATGTTTTAACTGTCTACTTTACAAATGATTTTTAAGGGAGAACTGGGATTTATAGACTTCCTCAAGTCCCTCTTTGCCCTTTCAGAATGAAGTGATTAGTTACTAAATTAAACACTTGCCCGCTTCTCTTCCAATTTATCCTGTGTATCCTCCTCCAAGGCAAAGCACGCTCATTGCTCTTTTGGAACACATTTTACAGTTTAGTTTTCTACAAAACGAGTCTGGCTCATGAGCTTCAAGCACATGACGCAAATCAAAGTGCAGTGCATGAGGACAACACTGAGATGTGCCTCAGAAGCCCACTTTTGTTCTGAAATAAAATTCTAAAGTAGATGTGTCATTACATAGGCAGTGGCAAGAAGCAGCTCTTCAAAAAAAAAAAAAAAGCATTTCAGAACAGTTAGGTCCCGCTCTGAACTACCTTCTTGGAAGAACAACTCTCTTGTAACATCAAAGCATCTACGGAAACTAGCTCTCTTCCTAACTCAGCCATCTAAGTCACGTTTCCAAGATCTGGAAAAAGCACCATAAAGCAGGCCAAAAACACAGTCTGAGGAACAACTACAAAGACGAATCAAAATTCACAATAAATATTACTTCAAATACATTAGGAGCAGGAAGTCTGCTGGGTCCATTAGTGATCAAAGTATAGAGGAGCACTGAGAGAAGATAGGGACATTGCAGAGAAGCTAAAAGAACTCTCTTCATCAGTGTTTGCAGACATAGAAACTATAGAGGTTTCTACATGGAACTCTCTTCTGTCTCTAGTTCAACCTTGAGGACATACAGCTCCATAAAGGATATAAAAAAAGAGCTACACCATCCTGAGTGTTCAAGTGAGGTACATGGGGTTTGCTTTGTTCACTATGTTTTCCAGTAAAAGATGACATCTTCACACAACCACGAAACTCCTTCTCAAAGGATGTTGTGGGTATTAAATGTTTGCAAAGATTCAATGAGAATTAGACAGGTTAACGAAGAAGAAATTCATTAAGGATTTTTAAATACTCAGACATTACACCCAGTCCATGAAGTTCATTGAGCTGAAAATAGCTGAAGGCCAGCTTGTGCTGTCTCATTCTTCCCCGGGCTTCTTCATGAAGTCATGGCTGGAGTCAGGATATTGGGTGAGACAAACACCTGGTTTGACCAAGCACGAACATTTTTTACGTTTTTAGTATATACTGTTAATTCCTTTTTGCTTCTATCCCACATGTTGTCTCTTTATTTTGGATTCATACAAAAATGGGCAGTATTGTTAATCTCTTTTATTGCCATCTCATTTTAGCTCTGGGAATTATTATTCCTATTTTAGCTAACACCATCACAACTTACATAAAGCATCCATGGTCCAATCCTGTAAAAGAAGGAGCTCTTCATTTCTGTGAAACCAGCAGGAGCTGAGAACACTGAGTATTTTAAAGGATCCTGAACATGTGACAGTGAATGGGATTTAAGCATCCATTAAGAGCTGCACAGAAGTGCTTTTCTGAGTCTGGGCTCTAAAAGACTACTGAGCTATGCAGGGGCTTTTACACATCATTTTGTTGTCAACATATGCCTGCTCAGTTTCATCCTGCTTTATTCTGATCTGTGTAGGTTTTTTTTTAAGTCTAAGACCTGTTTCCAAACAACTGTAGAGTAACCAAATTGTAAAGCATCAAATGAGCCCTTCTCTTGGAAGAAAACCATCATGGCCTAAAGGTTAGGTCAAGAAAGAAATTCCTCATTTAAAGAGTATGTTTCTTCCTACACAGAAAGCAAAGGCAAAGGCTAGTTTGTATGATACACTATGTAGCTTCCATAAAAACTATGTGTTGTCTCCTGTTTAAGATGGGCCTGAACCACACCCTGGGGGTGAATCACTCGGGATGTTTGACATACGGGATCTAGGCTGGATGCTGTGCTTTGAGACTGGTTTCATGTAACAATTTTATTCTCTCTTTCTGTGTTCTAAATCCCTACATTTATTGCTGAGCACTCCATTGATAGAGGATAAAGAGAACAATAAGCAAAACTTACAGATGGCAAATGATTACTGGGATTCACTCAGTGATGATGTAGTGCTTTACACTTCACTTACATTTATTTCTGTTTCAGAAAAAAAACTTGTTCTTTCATAAGGATCTAGAATATCCAAATCGAAGGAGGAAAGTCAAACCCCAAACTAGGCTAAAAAAGATGACTACAGAACAGCAGAAAAAAGGGTCTGCGCCAATTCATAGCCATTTCTATTGCAGCTCTTAAAATAACAGAGTGAATTTTCTACTTAGCACACTGCAAGCAGTTGACTTGGAAAGTCCTACTGGAAAGTGAAAGCTTATTCTTCATAGAACTCTTTATAGTACTGAAAGAATACATGAACTTCTGATCTTTAGAAAATGTATGTGTATTCCTGGCCTGAAAATATATCAAAAGAAAAACAGAGGGAATTCTGGGAAACTGCAAACTACCTTTTCCCTAAAGCCACTTTTAAATGTCAGGATTTTTTCAGGCTGCTGATTGTGCCACAGTACTGAAACAACAACAAAGAATGATGCTGGTTCTTTACATTTTCTGAAAAGTTATTAAAGTGGTATTTCTGAAAGCGAAAATAAAAGAATTCTCCCTCAAAACATATGAGTTCACCAATGAGAATCCAACCGATAGATAATCATCTCCAGCAACAAAACCTGAAGATAATAATGAGGATTTTAAACAGACACTTTACCATTTTATGCAACTTTCTGAGTAAATCTTGAACTTTTGCTCCATTTCGGTACAAACTGTATCATCAGTGATTCTACTTTGGCTTGTTACACCTCAATTATCTTTGAAGACTTTCTCAAAAATGCAGAAAAACTGCATTAAAAAGGCCAATGGCAATAACCAATAACTCCCTCCTTAGTTCAAAGCATTTTGTCTATTGTGAAGGTCACACACTTAGGAAGCTCTACTCTGAAAGCCATTTTTTACTCATAAAGATGTTGTCTGAGTCTTGAACAAATCCAAATATGGTCTCCAGGTAATGTTTGCCACATGTTAGGTTTTCTGCATCGTCCTGGAATGTATGAAGAAATGCATGATTGCACTGCCCTAAGTAAAATTTGAATCCAAAAATTTTTTAAAAACTCATTAAAGGATCTTATTTGTGAACATATCCATTGAATCTTGCATTTTTAAGATGGTTGGGGGAGATATTTTTGTTCTTTAGAAGTTGTTTATTACTGTTATTATTGTTGTTATTACTAACAACACGTTCATGTGCACAAGCATATTACTGCCTTGGATCTACTTATTTCACCATACAATTAGAACAGTTTTTTCATTATCTCATTGATTATCAGGAGCCCACCTAATGGGCCTATCTTCAGTGAATTCAGTTTGTTTCCATTCTTTACCCCTGATGAAAGTCTGTAACTGCTGACTGCAAGAAGCTCCTGTAAGAGCACACAATACAGTAACACATGAAAACATACAGTTTCATCCAGTCTTCACACAGTATGCTTCAGTTTTTGTTCAGTCACAAACATCCCTTCTATAAATGATAGCAACGAGATCTCTAAGAAATTAGAATCATATACAACATGGAAAATTTCTTCTTTTTCACTGCACGTGATATTCATTTATGTCAAGTAATATCTGTGTTAAACAGTAACTGTGTGACAGATGACTACTGACTACATGTTTGTGAGGGGTGATATAACCTCTGCTGTCTCACCTCCAAAGCATTTGGGAGAGAGTCAACCTCCAGTGTGCTAAGTGCACTGACATAGCAAGGTTGGTTATGTATATACCTTCACACCAAAGAATTTCCAAAAAATTTCAAAAGGTGAATATTATTACATACTGGTATTCTAAGAATTTTAAACACTTTCAAAAGACATTAAACACTTTTTCTCGCCCTAAATCTTTCTTCCTCTTCATCCAAGAAATCTCTCCTATAGTCACTAAATCAAGTTATTATATATTTATGCACATAGCTGCCTCTGGCCTAGCAATCTCCTGCAGGCCATTATTAACTGCTGACTTCAAAATAACTAGCAACACAACGCTCATCAAGTTGGTCTGATGTGTTTTAATATAACCTTGCCTTATGTACTTTCCTTTCACCTCTTGCAAACCAGCACTTCTACCATTATCGTGCATGATGGCTAAAAAACACTTTCCTAAGGTCTGCTTTTAGCCATAGAGCCTCCAGCCCAGTTTTAGTGTCATCAAATCCAGCCTTCACACAGTCAAATCAATTCCCTTCCTCCTCTCTACCCACAAGTTGTCTTTTCTTACAACCCACTGTCTGGGATCTTAATTATCTTCTGTTTCCTTACTATAAACACTTGGAAAGTAAGACATACCTGGCAATGAAAAGGGAGATAGATTGTCCTGTTCATTTTCCTCCTCTTGGTTCACCACAGGGATGTTCCCATTTTCAATATTCTCATGTCTCCCATTCTGAAGTGGTTTGCTTGAGCCATTGGCAGATTGGATTAGCCGTTGACGCTGCACAGTGTCAAAGACAAAACCGCCATAGTTTGGAAAATACTGACTTTTGTTAAATCCAGGTTTTGCTATCTGTCCAGCCCTAGTCACATGAGCCATGATGTTTCTCCACAAAGCCTTCCTTCCAGTCAGCAACAAACGAATCTATCTGTGGCCTACCTGTCTTCATCAGGCCAGTGTTCACCATCCATCTCAGAATTACTGGCAGAAGTCTTTCAAGCCATGATGGAGAAAGTTGTCATATCTGCTCTTTTGCACCATGTTTTAACAAGCATGATTATTCTGAAACACCTCTCACTCAAGAGTTCCCACTCAAGACAGCAATAGCACCATCATCTAAGTGGTAACACTCAGGACATTTCTGCACTATTAGAGTTGGCATATGAATGACTCATTACCCAGGATCTCTCCTACTCAGGTCCAACTCTTCTACCTCCTTCTTGTCCCTATTCCTTGAGGTAAATGTAAAAGTCTTACTTATAATTTCAAAAGTATGACTAACCCCTGTTGCCCTTGTCTGAGTATATACTTCCATTAAGCTCATAATTGCTCCTGCTACAGACTGCTACAGTTCCAATACATAGTAAAACAATTACAGGGATAGGTTTTAAACATCAGTATATATACTCATTAATAAACTGGAAAATGTGAGATGTAACAGTAATTTCCTACTTTCACAAAAAAATAAACATTTTTCTTTTGTTAGATGAAATAATGCAGGGTAGGTACGTGTTCTTTTTAAAAAGTGCTCTGAAATGCCTTGAAAACTAAAGTAACTGCACGTAAAAAAAATCTGAAACTAGTATTAACGCACTGAAATGAAAAGTAAAGAAAACTTATATCTGAATATTTTGCAAAACTTTGGCCGTGAGAATACATAAGAACATAGATCCAAAATGCTCTGGTTTAGAGAATGTTTTTTGCAGATGTTGAACTAGCAAGTATCAGCTCTCTGTGCACATATTGACTAAGAAAAAATTTTTCTAATCAATGAATTGCCTTCAAAGCAGAACTTTTACAGAGTTAACTGTGTGCCCTATCTGATCTTCTGCTCTTGATTGTACACCACCAAACTGACTTCCCAATAAATACTTCACTGTTAAATTGGACTTTTGTTACAAATATATTAGTGCTGCTTTCTTTCACTGGTGTATTCACAATGCTGGGTAGACACATGAACTGTGTTATGAAGTTCAAATTCTAGCAACTTGCTAACATTTGTATTTCCTAAACTACTGAAATGAATTTATTTGCCAGAGTAAAAACCTCTTTTTTAGCAAATGATAAAATCTGCCTTCATAGAAGCCAAGGCTGTCAGGCCAAAGATTTCACCACAAATACTTCATACAAGCTTGGAACAGTGTCACTTGGACAGTCCTGTCACTTCAGCTGCAGGATACGAAACAAGCTATATATGGTGGTGACAATACATTGTCCAGGGCAAATTCCCCTCATGCAAATATTTTTGGTCCATTTTCATTTTGAGCTGTTGAGCTGAAGACTACACTGAAGACTAAAGAGGTAGGCAAATACCTCATACGATCCTGATGTGCTGCTCATGTAAGAGCAGTTCTTACAGATTTTTGGTTGCCCTGTCCATTACCCTTTTTTAGCCTGATCACTTTTGTAATGATCAAAACCAATTCTTCTGCTGCAGATAAAATCCAAATGTGCACATATACACACACACACACTGAAACAAACACCTTCGGGCAAGGAGATAAGGAAGTCCCTCCTTAGTGACTGCCCTCCCATTAAGACAGGCAGCATCACCAATTGGGAATCCATCTTCAAATCTGCTGTGATATAGCTGCTAGAGAAAGACATTGCTCTAGTCCATCCCTAGGAACATGGGACAATCTGAATTCCAGAATCACTATGAGCACGGCAATCCCTCTGCCTCACAGTCATTTATTGTTTTCTTAATGAACCTACCTCATTAATGATGAGTCGGCTTGCCATCCGCATTCTGGTGCGTGGTCCAAATTTATTAGTAATCATAATCCGTAACCCAGCTTCAGGGAACCGGTATTTGGGAGGACTGGAGCAGATGATTTCATCCACCATCACAACACTGTTTTTTCCATACTGCTGCATCCCCTTCACTAATGATCACAATGGACAGAGTTAGTTGTGGAATTTATTTTACCATGCTTCCCATGCATTATTATTTTCAGGCTCAGGTGGGGGTAATATTCATCTGAATGATTGAATTTATGAGTGACTTTCCTGTAATATTTCTGCAGCCTGGTGAATCTGCTCATCAGTTCTGCACTTCATTTCCATCACATGCTGAAAATGGATTTCACTCTGCTAAGGTAGCCACCAATCCACTCTCAGATGAGTGGGAGCAGTTTTTATCCAGCCATTCTTGGTGTAGTACTAGTTTGCTTATGTCCTGATATGGTTTTGGAAGCCTTCCCCAAAAGCACTCGCACTGTGGCAGCGTAGACAGCAGCCCTGAAACCTCTAAAGCTCTTCCATTGGATCAAGGTGCTGCACATCCAGAAGTCCCTAATATTGTGCTCGCTCCTTTTGGAAATCTTAACTTCACAGAATATTATCAATACCTCTAACATGACAAGATTTGAAATGATGAAAACCAGCAACTGTCACAAACAAATGTATGTTGTAAGTAAGCCTTTGTTAATACAAAGAAACTCGTACCAAGGTTAAGAGTTTGTTCTACCGTGTTAAGAACACAGAGAGACAAAATTATATTGGGAAGCAACACAAGTACAGGCAAGTACTTTCAGAACTCAACAAGAAACCAGTACTCTCACAAATGCTATAGACTACACATAGAAAGCAGAGCAAGGCTCAGCAGACAGGAGACATACCCATATGGTGTTAGAAAGCAGGGCAGGAAATATGCATATGACTGTAATAAATATTAATTATTACATATAATAATATATAGGGAAAAAACCCAGCAAAATTCTTTTCTGCTTGTCTTCTGCTTTGCTTAGCTTGGCTTCACCCTCCCACTCCCCTTTTTGCATTAAGTTACTTACATTAAGAAGAGGAAGATAATTTAGGAGGTAGAAGTGAAACATAATTATTAGTGCATGGTTCCAGTCAGGAAGCAAAGGAAATCTAAGAAAACATTCAACTCAAACAAAGGAATTAAAATGGACCTGTTCTAAACACACAGAAATCTATATTGTTATTTTTTTGCATTGCTACAGTGTTGAAATATTTTTGTTTTTCAGGAAGAAGACTGGATCCATGCATGCATGTAAATCACATCATGCAATAAAGGCTCAAGCATCTTCTAACATATTCGAAGCTGAAGAAACACATCCTTCCATTATCATCCAACAAGAAAAACCTAGCAAACCTGTGCATCACCAGTAAACAACTATCTATTTCTTTTACCCTTTAGCACTGGAGTGCCTTGCTTTGTTTCACTAAAATGAGTTTTCAGTAAGCATACTGGGGTCACCTGAAGTGTCATAAAGAGACCTTCGGTTTCACAAAGAAATATGCCCTACTCAAGAATCCACTCTGTAGTCCTGTCTTGCAGCTTAATATCTCTAATGGAGAATAGAAGTAATAATAATTTTGCATTTGGTAAACATAAAGGAGCAATTATCTTCCCCCTGCCCCCACATCTAAACCAAATTAACCCTGCTGAATATTGCAGATGACAATGCAAATAAGGATCACATCCATTCCAATTACTCTTACAGTTAGAGTGTAGCAGCTTTTCTGGGAAGGAATATATAGCCAGACAAGCTTCCTAGGAACCTGTCCTCACAGAATAGGCTACCTAGGAACCCGTCCTCACAGAAGAGGACTCAAAACAGTAGCTTAACATTTGCTTTAGTTAGACAAAGAAAAATAAATGTTTGACAGTAAGCTTGGTAAGGCAAAAAGGACAGATATCTTTTCAACAGTCTCATCAGACTAACTGCTCTAAAGTTATTTACCGTCTCCAAAGTGCTTCTTTATTTACAGTGTCATGAAAAACATGGACACACTGCAGTTACTCTGGAACTGTTTCTTAGCGCACTAAGCAGACAGTGACCAAACATACTCAGCTTTGACGAAATACTGTGATAAAAAACAGCACTGATGTAGAAAACATCATTGTGCATATATATATATATGCATAATTAACTACAGCTGTTTTGACTTACCACAGCACACTGCTCTTATGTTTTCATAATAGCTCTTCAGTCTCACTCCCTATGCCCATAAACACACACACCTTGGCCCCATAAGGTACAAACAGGCTCCATCTAAAAAGTGTTTTTCACAAACGTGAGATGGAAAAAAGTCTTTTTCACTTCTCCTTTGTGATATTTCTTAGAAAAAATATCTTCTGAGAACGGCTTTACTTCTAACAAACTACCTAAACTTTCGGCTCAACGTGAAGGGTCATCACCAACAACCCCGTCAAAATCAACAGAAAGCTTCTTGCTGACTTTAGTTGACTCCTGATCAGGCCCCCAGAAACCCACTTTTTTCAAGAGTTTCTGGTTTTAGGCAGGAATTGAACCATGCTGCCTGGTGGAAATTTGGGTCAACATAATAAAAGCCAACAGAAGTGAGACGCATGTTTGTACTTTTAAGGTAGAAGCATTATTCACCAAGTACAAATATTTCGCCTTTACCTGTGTGTGTAGAACTCACCCTTGAAATTGAATTTATCTTATGGTGAAAAGCTCTACTTTTTCTCTTTGAAACTTGAGTAATGGAAGCTTTTATACTGTACCATTGGAAGCTCTTGAAAGGACGAAAACTTACAAGCATAAAAGAGAGCTGTGCAGCATGTGAACCCCCTTCTTATCTGCACCTCGAGAAACAGACTAACCATCTTGGGTAGGAAGAAAGTTCCTTACCCAAAGCAACTCTTCTTTTTTGGGATGTCATTAGACTTTCCTACTATGGAAAATCAGATTAAGGTTACACCCACACCTTGGTGAAGCCAAAGGAGGTTTATCAGTGGATCCTGAAACTTGCTAATCACTGGTTGGAGGGAAGGGAGAGGTCGGCTCTAGTTTTCTCCCTGCTACTAGCAGTGCTCCTGTTTCTGAAAGCTGCTGCTGGGAAAGGTGCAGTGCAGCCTGTGAAGCCAGACAAACATCAGCTAACAGTGAGTCACTTATAGGTCATGGCATATTTTAACTCAACAGAAGGGAGATGCAACAGGTAGCCATGGGATGGTTTTGTAGGACTTCTTGACACATAAAGCACCCACCTACAAAGCAGCTAGGCTAAAACTGCAATCCTCCTCTCCCACTGCTCACTGGAAACCCTGTCCCCTCCTTAATCTCTTCTTCGTGTCCTCTCTCATCCCAGGTAGGCTTGCCTGTGACAGTATGTACTTTCTCACACTTTGAACAACGGTCCCTCCAATGCAGCATGTATTTGTGTACCAGGTGCTGGAGAAGGCAAAGGGAATCTGACTGAAACTGCAGTCTCAATGCATCTTTGAGGGAAATTAGAGAAGAAAACTGCTGTGGACAGCTGCTAGTGGAGCCACCATTCTCATGAGTCCAGATTTTTATTAGCTTTCTTGCTCCTTTTCCTAAAAGTTCTGCATTTTCTTTACAAGCATTAAATAATATTCACATTTCCTGAAAAGCAAATGGGTGGACAGGCAAGAACTCTGTGCTATCATCCCTTTACTACACAGTGGCAGAGAGGAGAGCATGCAGGGAGAACCATCAGAACCCAACAAATGCCTCAGTAGTGAAAACCACTAATAGCTGTGTTCTTTCACTAGATCGCCCTTTTCTTAACAACTATCCTAGGAGGTATGCTCTGAACCTTGTGTGTACATACCTCCACATACAAATGACAGACTTCACTATATCATAGACAATTTTCACAAAAATTCATTGTAAAGTGAAGATCAAAGTATTTCAAAGACATCTTCACTTCATTATGCTACAGTGTCCTATGAGAAATAATTTTAAATCTCTATTAAACTATTGCCTAAACACCATATCTGAGACCAGAGGATCAGTTTGCTGTCATTGAATAAACCTGTAGTAAGTGACAGTACCTGCCTTGAAGAGATCTGCGCCTAAACACCAATAGCATAAGAGAGTGGTATTCTCCGAGTCTCCTCTAAATTCCTGTTTGCCACTATCTGTTATTACATGAGGACCTGTCCAAATGCTACCCTACATTGCTGCTGAGCTCAGTCTCCTAGAATGGGAGATGTTTGCAAAGGACACAGCAAGGAGACCTCACTCGTTAAAGAGTGGCCCAAGAGCTGACTAAATTATATGGTTTGTGTTTTGAAGGTAGGGATGATTTTGCTCTACAGAGAAAAGAGGGAATGGAAGAGGAGAGAGATAGGACAATAAGAACAGGCTTACCAAAAAGCCAAAAATACCCAGGTATATTTGCTTACCTTCAATACCAGAAGCTGGGTATCATCTTCTTGCCCTTTATGACAAAGACACAGACAGCAAAGAACCTGCATTTTTCAATATTACATATGTGCTTGGCAATGTATGCAGAGACATTTAGGCATTTGAAAGCCAGTCTTCTGAGGATCTGAACTCAACACATAATCCCTCTTGCCCATTGATCTGCCCATGCCCTTTCCTTCAACACTCAAGTCTCAAGCTTCTAGTTCCAAACTAATTTTTGAAGTGAAAACTACCTTCTTCCTGGCAAAAAAAATTATTTCTTTCATAGTGTTGTAGCTCATCATTGAACAGGAGACAAAAAGGGAGCAAAACTGCCAATGTGCAAAGCAGATTTTTTTCCGAATATAAAAAAAAAAATTTTGATTGGGTTTTTTTTCATCTGGCAGTCCAACTGCTGAATTGTCAAGCTAACCCAATTGTCAAGTTATAAATTCCTGCTTTTGATTGAATAGTAACACTGTTTGGATCTGTGTTAAATAAACAAAAAGGATATCCTGTGAACTACTCTTTTTCCAAGTCCTGTCTGCTCAGCCTTACCTTTCCATAGTAATGGAATGGATGGGTCATCACAACTAGAGGCATAACATTTATTACCATCTTCCAGCTCATTGTTGACTGTGTCACCATTTCCAACATTCTTTCTTTTAAGAGTGAAGAAATTCTGCATCCTCACATTGTACCTGAAAGTGGAAAGGAAAGGTCTGAAAAGTTGGACTGTTAACACTTCCTCATCAAACTTTTAATCATTTGAGAACAGTTTATGCAGGCAAGCAGTAAAGCCTAGATGGATGTTCTCTGACAACTAACGGGAAGTTAACAGAAAGGACCATCCAATTCAATGGCAAGCTCATAGGTAAGCAAGGGTTGCACCTATCTCTAATGAGATACAGCAAACTGCAAAAAGACACTCAAGCAGATTTAGTGAAGGCAAAACACTGGAGCTGAGCATTTTGGAGCCAGGACGTTCACTATTCCTGCTGCGCCAGCTCGGAATTCACCGCACTGTTTCTCTCATTACTGTGTCACCCAGAGCAGGTGCTTGAGCATTTAGAATCATAGAATGGTTTTGGTTGGAAAGGACCTTAAAGATCATCAAGTTCCAACCCCCCCGCAATGGGCAGGGACACCCTCCACTACACCAGGTTGCTCAAAGCCTCATCCAGCCTGGCCTTGAACACCTCCAGGGATGGGGCATCCACAACCTCCCTGGGCAACCTGTGCCAGTGTCTCACCACCCTCATAATGAAAAATTTCTTCCTAATGTCTAGTCTAAATTTACCCTCTTTTAGCTTATACCCATTACCCCTGTTCTCCCACTACACTCCCTGATAAAGAGTGCCTCCCCATCTCTCCTGTAGGCCCCCTTCAGGTACTGGAAGGCTGCTATTAAGTCTCCTCGGAGCCTTCTCTTCTCCAGGCTGAACAACCCCCAACTCTTTCAGCCTGTCCTCATAGGGGAGGTGCTCTAGCCCTCTGATTTCTGGGACTGTTGACCATATCCTTCTAAAGAAAGAAGGCGTATATTTTAGCACTAGGGTGGGATCTAAGAGGGCTCTCAATATACTCTGCTAAGACCTGATGTATGAGAAAAGAGAAGCTGAAGCTCCAAAAAGGGTGATTTGTGAGGGAAGGGCACCAAGTGATAAATCGAAGCAACTTGCAGTAGAAGGGTGGACTCACAGACCCTTGCAGTAACAGTCAGAACTCTGACTCTCCTGTCAGAGGCAGTGACACTACAGAAGAAGGATGTCAGTATACAATCTGGCATGAGATGGTCTGAAGATCAATACATGCTTAGCAGTTTAATGTTCCTTGACCTTGTTCCCCACAGGTTACAAAATATGTGTAATAGCTGACATGCCATAGCATGTCATATGTACTTACAATCCAGCACACCCAGCGGACTTTTTCATATATCTTTGTACAAATGACATTTTCTCTCAACTGTTTCTGAAAGCTACTTTATCTCCGTGCACTATGAAAAGGATGCACAAAAATATTTGCTGTTGACTGAGTACAAATCTGGAGCAAAACTGATTAAGCATGAAAAAGCCAGGGGTGTTACACAGAAACATGACTGGATGTATTGTCCTCAGCATGAAGGCCAAGGACAAAACCACACCAGAAGAATGATGGTCAATTAACACCTAAAGGGTATACAGAGAAGAAAAGCACTTACTTCATGATAAGTATGTAGAATGAATACATAATGATGAGGATAAGGCTTTCCCACCTCAAAGAGACAAAAAAAAAAAAGTGTTAAAAGGCCGTTCAAAGAGCTGTATGCTTTATAAGCTTTACGTAGGAGTGTGCATTAAACATCTAGTACAAGTCACATAGGTGTACACAGATACATAGGATTTCCTAGGTGTCAAATCCAGCTCATACTCCCAGCATGTATGAATGGAAGCTAATTACACTGCAATTTTATTTACTGATCAGTCTCATGGCAAGTACAGGACTGGAGGGAATAATTTACACAACTTACCATTCTATTTTCTCATCATATATGAACTAGAAGAAGGGAAAAAAAAAAAGGAAACATGTAAATTGACCACTTCTCTGATCTATCTTGAAAACCAGTTAAATTTCTTTAATAAGTATCAGTCATACCTAGTCAGAAGCTACTCAAGTTTTGACCCTCTCTAACCATAATTTTCACTGTATGGATCATGCCCCTCACAAAGCACAAACCATGTGAACAAGGCTTGGATCCCTCTCAGTGATTGTCATAAATACGATTTAGTAAAACAGTGTGAGCCTGTGAAAGACAGAGAGATATGCACGCATGTACCCACACGCTGTGCTGTGTAAATGACAGTAAAGTCATGTATTCTGAAGAGACCTATCTCTGAGTCCTTTTAACAGCTAGACTAGTTTTAGCAGATAAGGCACCTGTTTTACTTCTGCTTTTAGGCCAAGTGGTTACGGACACTTCACTCCACCCTATGTAACTCCTGTAACTGGATGGGCAGCTAGTGATCCATATTTATTAAGAAACAAAGTGGATTCCTCCCCTCTTTGCCACCAGACACAGTAAATGCATACATTCAGGAACACTGCTTAGATGAACAAGGTGGTATCTCATCTGTGCTCTGTTCAGAAAAATTTACTCCAAAACTGTGAAATAAAATTACCGTGTAGAAGCAAGAAACCACCACCTTCCCTATTTAAAATAGAGGTGCAGCTCAAAAGTTTTCATCTCCACAAAAGGTCAGAAGAGTGTGCTAACTGAAGTAGCCTACTAGCTTGCAGAGCTTTATGGGCTGTAGGTACAAAATGAACTACTTACAACAATAAGTATGATCACAGATATTGTGTAGTACACAGAATCCCGGAACACAGCCCACTGGGTGAGACAAACCACCTGAAAAATATCACACCTTCAGCCAACAAAAATATGCAATTTTAAAGATGAAACAAAGACCTCTATCTTGCAATCACTTACACGTGTGAGCAGAAATATTATTAGCAACAATTACGGAACCAATCACAGTTCCATACTAACAGGAAGACATATCAGTCTGTTAGACAATGGATCTATAATAGACACCAGTAATAAAAATCATATGGAAATTTCCATTAAGGAAATACATTTCTTACTAATCATACTTTAATTGGTCATAATTTCAACTGTAAAGTACAATTTGTTTTACTGCAGCAGAATAATGGTTCCCACTTCTTTATATTTGTGGATATATTGGACTTAATACCTGAAAAAATATGATACACAATCTAACCATCTATGGAACAAACCATCTATGGAAAAAACCTCATGCTTGTGTCCTAGATTCCTTGACCACTCTCAGTACCAGAAAGGATTAGCAGATGCCACTGATCAGTTGACTGTGAACACAATATTGTACAAAGAGGAACTAGTTTCTTCTGCATGCTACATGTTCAGAGTGCTGAAACTACAGGTGAGCTTTTTAGAAACATTTTCTGTCTGTGAATCATTTGTAAATTCTTTACACTACTTGACATTTTGCACAATAACAGCTCATTTTTGGTTTTGACTAATACTCCCTTTTTTTTTCATATTTGCTCATGAAAACCCCTAAACTGTAAGCAATTGAACTCCATAAAGGTAAGTGTCTTACTAACCTGCCCTGCAAACATTCCACAGACACCAACAATGCAGAGGATGTTGAAAACTGCTGAACCAACAATGGTCCCTACTCCTACATCTCCGTGAGTGATAAATACACCTGTAGAGGAAGCAAAACATGCATTATTACGTCTGTCACATCATTTTACATCACAATTGCTTAGATAACATACTACCAGCGAACAAGAGATTGGAAGTTTAAGCAAAACATGTTTCATAATAAATGCTTACTTCTCTGTGGAATATTTTGTGCTTTTAGTCTAGCTAGCAGCTTTCAATTTTTGGCTTAACATTTCTCTACATATTTTTTCTGTTAAAAGTAAATTATTTCTTAGCTAGTTAGTTCAACAGTAAGTCTCGTATTTCACAGCTTGGTTATTAGTGGTGTAATAATCTATTCAAATTAGTATAAAACATCTCCAGTCACATCAGGAGCATAGAATTTATTTCAAACAGTATAAGAAAGCACAGAAACCTTTCTCCCAGGTATTTATATTTAGTGTGCTCCTCCTTGCAATGTCTCATAGGAGCAAGAGATTCTTCCCTCAAAAAACTATTAGCCACTTTGGCTGCAGTAATGTGTGCCTTCCGACTCTAACAGACAACCAGGATTCAGACGTAACCTGTTCTAGTATGGACTTTCAAATTTCCGTTAGTACTGAACCCACCTATGCCTTAGATATCTATGTGTAATATAATTGTATCAGAATAAAAAAAATTAATGGCTGGAGCGGACCTCCAAGGATTATCTAATGTCATCTTCAGCACTGAGACAGAACCAAAGACAATATGAATGCACTACAGAGCTCTACCTACTTGGTTTTAAATCTTTCACTAAAGGGAGTCCCTGGAAAGGTGATGGAACAACTTATTCTTGATGCTCTCTCTAGGCATATCAGGGATAAGAAGGTCATTAGAGGCAGTCAACATGGCTTCACCAAGGGGAAGTCATGCTTGACCAACCTGATAGCCTTCTATGAGGATATTACCAGGTGGATAGATGATGGCAAAGCAGTAGATGTGGTCTATCTCGATTTCAGAAAAGCATTTGACACTGTCTCCCACAGTATCCTTGCGGCTAAACTGAGGAACTGTGATCTGGATGATCGGGTAGTGAGATGGATTGTGAACTGGCTGGAGAAAAGAAGCCAGAGAGTTGTTGTGAATGGGATGGAGTCTAGTTGGAGGCCTGTATCTAGTGGAGTCCCCCAGGGTTCGGTACTGGGACCTGTGCTGTTCAATATATTCATCAATGACTTGGATGAGGGAATAGAGTGCACCCTCAGCAAGTTACAAAACTGGGAGGAGTGGCTGACATGCCAGAAGGCTGTGCTTCCATCCAGCGAGACCTAGACAGGCTGGAGATTTGGGCGGGGAAAAATTTAATGCAATTTAACAAGAGCAAGTGTAGAGTCTTGCATCTGGGCAAGAACAACACCAGGTACCAGTATAAGTTGGGTACTGACCTGTTGGAGAGTAGTGTAGGGGAGAGAGACCTGGGGGTCCTGGTAGACAGCAGGATGACCATGAGCCAGCACTGTGCCCTCGTGGCCAAGAAGGCCAATGGCATCCTGGGGTGTATCAGAAGGGGGGTGGTCAGTAGGTCAAGAGAGGTTCTCCTCCCCCTCTACTCTGCCCTGGTGAGACCACATCTGGAATATTGTGTCCAGTTCTGGGCCCCTCAGTTCAAGAAGGACAGGGAACTGCTGGAAAGAGTCCAGCGCCGAGCCACGAAGATGATTAAGGGAATGGAGCATCTCCCTTATGAGGAAAGGCTGAGGGAGCTGGGTCTCTTCAGCTTGGAAAACAGGAGACTGAGGGGTGACCTAATTAATGTTTATAAATATGTGAAGGGTGAGTGTCAGGAGGATGGAGCCAGGCTCTTCTCTGTGACATCCAGTGACAGGACAAGGGGCAATGGGTTCAAGCTGGAACATAGGAGGTTCCACTTGAATATGAGAAAAAACTTCTTCACAGTGAGGGTGACAGAGCACTGGAACAGGCTGCCCAGAGAGGTTGTGGAGTCTCCTTCTCTGGAGACATTCAAAGCCCGCCTGGATGCGTTCCTGTGCGATCTGATCTAGGTGTTCCTGCTTCGGCAGGGGGACTGGACTAGATGATCTTTTGAGGTCCCTTCCAATCCCTAACATTCTGTGATTCTGTGAGTCTTAAAGGCTTACACTCACTGCTTTTTTTAATAAGTTGTATGTGAGGTTATTGTGCATTCCTTTAGACTGTATTTCCCTGAAGTTTATAAAAATGTCAGTTGGGATTGCAGCAGAAAACCTACTAAAACTTTACTAACAACAGATATACCAAGTGTAAGCCACCATGCTCCTAGAAAGCTATGATCTAGTTGCCACTACCGAAACTTGGTGGGATGAATCCCATGACTGGAGTGCAGCTATCAATGGCTACAGGCTGTTCATAAGGGGCAGGTGAGAAAAGAGGGGGTGGAGGGGTTGCCATCTACACCAAGAATTGCATAGAGTGTGAAGAGCTGTCTCTGAAGAATACTCACGAGCAGGCTGAAAGTTTTAGGGTAAGTCTTTGGGTAAGAATCAGAGACTGAGACAACAAAGCAAACCTTGTGGATGGTGTCTACTACGGCCCGCCCAATGAAGGGAAACCTATTGACAAACCCTTCTTACTCCAGCTACAGGAGGCATCATGCTCACAGGCTCTTGTCCCACTGGGTGACTTCAACCACTCGTCATCTGCTGAAAAAGTAGCACGGCAAGAGGTAGGCAATCCAGGAGACTCCTGGAGTGCATTGAGGATAACTTCTTAAACCAGCCCCAGTTTAATCAGAGGGATTAAACACCTCTCCTATGAAGAAAGGCTGCGGGAGTTGGGGCTGTCCAGCCTGGATAAGAAAAGGCTCCAGGGAGACCTTACTGAGGCCTTTCAGTACTTAAAGGGGACTCATCAGAAAGATGGGCACGAACTTTTTAATACGGCCTGTTGCAATAGGACAAGGGGTAATGGTCTTAAACTAAAAGAGGATAGATCTAGACTAGATATAAGGAAGGAAATTTCTACGATGAGGCTGGCAAAAGACTGGAACAGGTTGCCAAGAGAGATGGTATGCTTCCCATCCCTGGAAACATTCAAATTCAGGTTGGACGGGGCTCTGAGCAACCTCATGTAGTTGAAGACATCCCTGCTCATTGCAGGGGGAGGTGGACTAGATGACCTTTAAAGGTCCCTTCCAACCCAAACTATTCTATGATTTTATGAAACTTGTTGCTTTCCCCCTGCTTTATCACTGTAATCCTGTGTCCTTTCTTCTCTTAATAGGTACTGCGTTTGCCATTTAGACCTTCTCTCTATACCAATAATCTTTAATATTTCAGAGATTACTTAAAATAATTCTTTAAGTAATGTACACCATGTCCTTCTGCCTTTAACAGATCTGGGTCATCTATATATTAATTTGTTCTCTTCCCATGTTCCCTGTTCTCCTACTTCCTTGCTAAAATTAATTCCCTTTATTTGTGAAGAAAGAAGCCAAAGAAGCATCAAATATCTCAAATTCTTTCTCAGGGGACTGCAATAAATCTCTTCTCCTACCTCCTATGTTCAGAATCAGCCATTTCTCTCTGTGTTTTGAGAGGAGATTCACAGTTTCATGAGATATTTTGAGTAGTTAATTATATCATGAACCACAGACTAGCTGACAGCTGCAATTGCTGATTATAAATTGACAGAAAAATGGTAGCACTTTTGGATACTTCTGCTTGAACTGCTGCTGATTTTTTAACAGCAGATCTCATAAAAGCTAGTGTGTGGGCTCCATACCTATAACAGATGCAAACAGTTCTGGAGTGGAGCTCCCTGCTGCCATGAATGTGGCTCCAGCAACATCTTCACTCAGATGTAATTTCTGGAAGAAAAGCATTGGTAATTTCAGCACTGCTATTGTATTTACATTGCATGGTTCTACAGTTGCAAAGATAGAAGCTCTTCATTTTCTGTCCACAGTGCTGTTAAAGGATGAACAGTCACTATGACACAAAATTAGACACTGCTTTTGAGAAGGCAAATATACTTTGGGCAAGTAAAATGTTTATACCCTAAATGAGTGAAGTGTCAGATAAAATTACCTACTTACATATAACTGAATAGCCAGCTGTGGCTTACATGCAGCTGATTAGAGAAAAGGATCTCTGACGACTCAAAAAGATTGTAAACTTCACAAATTATTTTCATTAATTTACTTTTGGAACCCTAAAACACAATCATTCAAGTATTAAGGGCAATTCTAAGGGCTTCTAATATTTGAAAATAAAAATCCGTAAGAGAAAAATATAACCTCTGTGAATAAATCTTTAAAAAAGCACGCCTGATTCTGACTTCACTTTACAGCGGTGTTAATCAAAAGTGAGTCTGATGACACAGACAAAATTAGTCCAATCAGACACAGAGAGGCCTGTGTACTGTAGACAGATCTATTTTTATGACAGTGTCTCTTAAGCTCTAATAGGATACAGATAATTTCAAGTTCTCAGACCAGCAGAAACATGTAGCTCCACAAGTGGGCCACATCAGTTTAATACTGTCCGAAGATTTTTCCCCTGAACTATAAAGGAAGTTTTATGGAGGAGCTTTTTCCTCTTTTAGAGTCTCTAGACTCATCCTTAGTACCTTACTTTTCTTCCAAGGACAGAAAAGTGACTAGTGACAAAAAGACCAGCACAGAAATCCTGTATTTTTCAAGCACTATGCCACATTTTGAGCAGATGAAAATGGCATCCTACAGAACTTGACAAAACATAAACACAAGCCCTTACTGTACCATTTGATATTTTATCAGTCATATTGTTGCAGGAGTTCAAACATTAAGTGTGCTATCTGAATTCTTCCTAGCTGTTTTAATGTTAAGCAAAACATAAGAAAAGAGGCAAAGATTTCATGAAGCTCATATTTCATATGCAGCTCATATTTCATGAAATATGGCATATGAGCTGCATGCCGAAGACAGAACATCTGGAAAGGGAAATAAAAGATCCCTATTGAGTATTTTACTATTATAGGCTGCCTCTCATATTTTTCTATTTGTTCTTCTATTGATAAGTGTAAGTAACACTAACAGGAAATTAGTACATATATCCGTAGGAAAATAGACTTTTTAACTAGCTTCAGGAGTTTTTCAGAAAATGGTCACACACTTTTTTGTTAAAAAGCAAAGGAGATGACATTTTCATTTTGCCCTCAAAAAGGAATTAAAATCTGGTTTTGTATTTTGTATTCATTTTGTAGTAGTTCACCAAAGCCTTACCTAACACAACATCTACATGCGAAGTATAAATTCTACCATGTCCCGATCAACTTACTTAATTAGAATACTACATGTAATTCTGCAAAGCCTTCTCAAAAATTATGTAAACTAATTATTTTTATTTACTAATTTTTTGCTTATAAAATATGTGTTCTCATTCCATATCAAGCCATTCTGCCTTTTCTCACGTTTCTCCACTTTATGCTAGGACCACATATACTTTCTCCTTGCTGATACAGTGGTAGATGTCCAATAAACTTTGCATTGCCAACACATTAATTTGTCTGTGTATAATTTCTTTTCACAAGTGACTTTTAAAAGAGGAGTACAATAACAAATCCAACTCATCTGTACGTCATATCCATCCTAGCTACATGCTTCAAGTATTTAAGAGTGGGGTTTGCCATCTGATCTCATTATATTTTTCATTTTTTCTCATTGAGTGTTGCCAAGAGGACCAATGTGCCAAGACCACAGGTTCATTTCTTGATGAAAAGCTCAAAACATTTGAAAAGGATTGAGGCCAAAAAGTTGACATGAATGAACTCATTGTTTAATGATGGCACAAAATGTTTAATTCTATAATATTCTCTAAATAAACTTCCAAAGGAGGCATAAAGTTCTTTAACATACCTCACAAATTTTCTCTAAGGATGGAACAAAGAAGTCATCACATACTATAGCCAAAGCATAAAACATATAAAGAGCCTGTAAAGAAAATAAAAACAGGAAATACTTCAGATTTTTCCTGTACATGAAAAGAGGAAAGAAGGCAATGCTATATTTATTCAGACTAGCAGAAATATATAGCTTCATTATATTATTCTGTTCCAAATAAAAATCCCTCTGCTGATCAATTTATGGCATAAAACCAGGTTCTTGAATGTAATACTAAGTTTAGAACAGCAATGTTTGCCAGACCTTAGAATATGAAAAATACTACTATTTGACAGAATAGGGTGCCACAACAGACTTTATATAAAGGTAGGTAATGGGTAAGGCTTACAAAGTTACATAGTCATCATCTATATTTTCAATTAATTATCGAACCAAATAACTAAATGGAAAGTAACACCATGTTGATTAACAATAGTCAAGAAATAACCACGCCTGGAAATAAGTGGATCCTGACCATGGCTCACTGCACCAAACATCTCAGGAATGATCCTGGTTCCCTGCATATGTGTGATTCTCCCACTGTCTTTTACAAAAGGCCTAATCCTGCTGTTGTCCATCAAACACAACTCCTTTTCACTTTACATTCCCTGAGCTGGGAACGGAAAACTTGAGTCCACAGGCCTTACTTGTTTTTTGTTTTGTTTTTTTTTTTCCCACAATACAATATAAACACCACATGACATTTTCTATATTTCTTCAGGGTTGGTTTAATTACAATTGCACCTTTGCACAGAAGCACAAGAGTAAATAAAGAGCATCAAGTGTCTTCCACATCATGCTTGATGTCATCAACAAGGAAATCCCAAACTTTGTTTATACAAGATGAAATACTAACAAATACAAGTCTGTAATCCACACAGCCAGGATTTTATCTCCAAGAGTATGAATGCATAGGCACTACAAATTCAGACTTGCACCACTTTCTTAAATAAATCATAGAATCATCGAATCATTCAGGTTGGAAAAGACCCTTAAGATCATCGAGTCAAACTATTAACCTAACACTGCCAAGTCCACCTCTAAACCATGTCCCTAAAATGTTACCTTTCCAGCATTTGTACCCATACAGACATGTTAGAAATACCAAATTCAAAGTATTAGAAATATGTTGATATAGACAACATACAGAGCTTTATTTAGTAAGGCCACTAAGATGATTAACATCTTACAAGACAAATAAAAGGAAAACAAAAATGAAGTACAGTAGAGGAAAACTTACGGCAATTATATGAAGCAGAACTCCTCCTTGCTGCCGTTCTTTATTTGTAAATACATCTTCAGGAAATTCATTAATGGCTGAAAGAGAAATACACTTTTTAAAATTTTTATGCCATTCATAAAAGGAAGACTGAAAAAATAAGGATGCATCTGTAGAAATATATAACCAAACACGATCTTCCAATTTATTACATTATAGCTTGCCACCTCAGAAGCTCTTTTCTGCTCTGTAGAAAAAAAAGAGACAACTGATACTTAGGTGTTAACAATCATCATCATTTCAGTGACTTAAATGAACCTCCAATGTACTAAAGAGTTTAATGCCTTATTTTTGCTATCATCTCCTCTGTCGCTCCTCTCAATATGCTTCCAAAGTGATAGGCACAGGCACAAAAATCCTGAAACAATATTCCTGGCTTTAAATGTGCCTTGCCTGAAAAGTTATGCAATGATTGTAACCTTCCATCAGGTTTTTAAGTACAAACTTTTATAGGTCTACAGGGTCTTGCAAATCATTCCACAATGATTAAAGTGATTCCAAGTATGTTCTCTAGAAAGTCTACTGTCTAAATCTGGTGAAGTAATGAATGAAACAGAAACGGTAGGTGGACATCAGGAATGTGCAAAGACATGAGTTTTGGAATTATTTCTGGGTGACATGAAGTTGTGTGGAGCTCAGTTAAAGGATGTATGTTCCACACAAAGGCGACAGAGTAAAAAAAAGATTCCAGATGGTAGAGTCTAAGACAGCAACTAAATCAAAGGCCTGAAGAAATATATGAGATAAAAACTATCCAAATTGACAAGATAGGCAGGGACAGAGATCTACAGTGCCTCAGACAGGAGTCTGGGAAGTTTAAGGGTAAAAATTGTTTCAGTCACTGGAATCCAAATGTACTGAAGTAATTAAGTTACTATTCAGAAAGAGATGTTCCTTTCTGCATGGAGTTGTAGATGTAGGTTGACAACAAGATAAGCACCAGAAGGTTCTTACGAACTTGCCATAATATACTGAAACTCAGGGAAGGAAACAGAGGGAATACATGATCATCTTCCCCATATTCAAGTTGCCAGTTTAAAGAAATGGTTAAGAGCGCCATAGATGATATTTATGCTGTTCCATTTTCAGTTTCAGTGGTATGTTTTCTCAATTTCTCAATATAATTCTGCAGACAACTATGAACGTAGAATTAGATGTATGGCTGATGCTTTTAGCTACTAAACTTCAAGCACTCTAAATGAGCCTTATTTTCAGGAAATGCTGCACGGTAACTCTTTGAAGATTGCACTATTTTGAATATCTTAAATTTGAGTTACTTGTAATCATCAAGTACACTTGAAAATCTTAGCTGCAGTCAGAGGATAATCTAGTTGCAAAGGCCTGAACGACTTCGCATCTCCTCAATCTCTGAATTTTATGTAAACACAAAAAAATGCCTCTTCTCATCTGTACTACACACAGCTCCGTATGTTACATAGGTCTAGCTTGACAAAGACTTGAATAGTGTCTCCATGTAAAGTTATAGATCCTGTAGCTCTGTTTTTTCCTTAGTGCCTACTACCATAAATTTATTATTTTTCAATCAATATACTGGCATCAGGCAGTGTTTAAAACATTAAATACATAAATCATACCTTCCTTCCAAAAGGCAAGTTACCATTTAATGAAATCGCTCTAAATCCTCCAACCTAATATTTCAAAACCACTATAGTTATGTTTAAAACTACTAATGGCCTACCAAATATTCGGCATAAAACAAAAGTTCATCAACGATGACTGCAATTCCTTTATTAGGCTTTTCAATAAGACTTGTTTTTACTGCTGTATTCTGACTGGAACTAATATAAGCACTTGATGGGTTGAATAGAGCTTTTCCAAGATACAGGTGCACCTTTTATTTTAAATCTCAGACAACAAAAACTACAATAAATTTTGCTTAGGTACTCCTGAATGTGACTTTCTACTCCTAGGTAAATCTTGTATTCCTGGTCATCCTTCTGTAATCACCAGGAAAAATGAAAGCAATAGTGGATATAAATATAAAAATGGCTCAGCACAATAGCATGATAATACCCAATCACTCATTGAATTATGGAATACCATTCAAGGGTATGCATAGCACTTCAGTGCCTGAAGACCATCAGCACACCACTGTTTAGCAGGACTAGCTTCAGGAAAGTGGGTCTGGGTTGCTACAGAACTCGAGTCTTCTAAGGTCCATGATTTGCATTATAGAGGGATTTGTGACCTTACGAAACAGTTGGAGGAAATAACACTGCAATACAAAAGCAAACTACACCATAAATAAAAGACATTTGCCTATTGAGCCAAAAAAATTCAAGTACTTCTAAAATCAAAATCAAAATATGTGAATAAAACACCTTCCTTTCTGTTTGGTTTTCATCACTGTTACCCTCAAACAAGGAAAAGGAAAGTGGAAATATACATAAAATGGGAGAAAACTGGTTGCATTGTAGTTTTGAGATGCTGTGTATTTAGAGTTGACATTCTTACTCTTTTACTGGAAGGCAGTGCAGAATAATTCACAAACTATAGGTCAAGATGCAGCAATCTGCAATGCTTTTATCTACAGATAAACCTTTTAAAGATGCCAGCAGAACCTTACATTCATGTAATAGCCAAGCAGGTTCCCTGTAGTAATATACTGCTATATTTAGTAATATAGTAAAATACAATAATATTGTTCCCCTCATGTAGTAATCAGGGAGGAATACCCTTCTGGAATAATATTGGTATACTATCCAATTTAAGAACTTCTTGTCAGCTACACCAGCTGCCAAATGCAAAATTTCTCATACAAGTTACTCCCTACCACATGAAATAAAGTATGACAAAAAATTAATCAGCATCCAAACCATGTAGTTTTAAATAAATTCTGTCCATTGACAATTAATATTAACTAAGATGTTTAATAACTGAAAAAGCATTAAGGAGACTTATTTGGGAGAAAAGACCCAGCACTACAGCTGCTGGCATCTTACACGATACGGTTGTTCTTGCATCACTGGCTAAAATACCATGCCCACATGGACATATTCAGGACATGAATACTATTTTCCTTATTGCATCCCCCACTTGTCCTCTCTCTCCTCTATTCAAGCCATGGCTGTGAGAACACATATTCCAGCAGTGCACTAGGACAGCAAAGACCACAGCCCTGGCCTGAATCTTTAGCAATGATAATGTGACCCTGCACATGGGGTACATCCTGTCGCATAATCTGATGCAAAGGTTTGCAGCTCCTATCCGCCTTGCTGCCACCATATAGCAGAGGGAGTATGCCCCTGTCCCATAACTTGGCAAAATGGACATGTCGTCTGGAAAGCTATTACCTACAGGATAACATTAAAAATGGTTAAGTCAGTATAAACTGAAGTTTCAAGAAGCATGAGTAAAACTCACTGTCTTTCTAATGTGACTTTACTTATAAGTTAATACTAAATAGGAAATCAGAAAATCAGAAGACGTCAAAAGTAAGAGCCTGAAGATAGAAATGAGCCCAGGCATTTGATCACCAAGGAAAAGCAAACCTGCTTCACTGCAAAACATCTTGCTTCTTATATCGTTTGGTGAGGTAGTATTTGTAACAAATAACTACTTGTAGTAAATAACTACTTATAATAAATATATGCTTGCCTCACAAAGATAATTTAAAATTAATTAACATGAAAACAGCTTTCTCAAAGGTAATGCTCTTCTCTACACAGAACTCATGGCATGCAATTGTTCTCACGTACAGATACTACAAAACTCTTAAAAGTCAGGGAAATGAAGCAAAGCTCTGGAGCTTGGTAAATAAGATTTCTTCCTTAACTGAATGGCCACCTGTCAGTGAGTTCCAAGGTAAAAGTTGGAGCTTTTCAGCATAAGAATTTGCTGTCTTTATGGCTTTATCATCCAGATAATCATAGGTTTTGTATAATTGTAATCTATGTATATCTTATCTACATGCACAGTTTTTTATTTACGCACCATATCATGGTTTTCATATTTTAAAGAAAGATTTGTTTTTCTTGCCTACTGCTGCGATAACCTGGTTGCTCAGGAAAAGCCCGTTTGGATTCCCTTGGCTCCCCGCTTAGGCCTGGGAATCAACATCACTTAACCGATGGGGGCAGTGGTATTTCCTCATCCGTATGAGCTGACGAAGGGGATATGACATTATCACGGAGTCTGAGAGAGCACAGTCTGCCCTCACGGTACAATCTGATGTGTGTGCGCAACAGGGTACCGCTTCACTTCACACAGAGATATTTTCTCATATATGTGAGACAGAGCTATCTGGCAGCCCAAGTGGGAGCTACATCTCCTCAGTTTCTACTGAAAAGAGACAGAACAGATGGGAGAAGGAGATGAAATGAAGAGCAGTACATCTAATGGGGCTAACCTTTGCCAAAAAAAGGAAGGGAGTATACACCAATCATCTTAAAATCAGCTAGAAATACAGAAATATTTATCCTGCTGGTACTCTTGCAAACCCATGGCTCCTGCAACTCATCTTATCACACACAGATTTATTGAGGGGGAAGGGAGGGCACCAAGAAAGTCAAGTCTATATTGGAACTGTCACCATTCTGCATGTTGTTGCCCCTCCCCAATCATGAAATGAGTGGGGAAACAAAAGCTGCTTATCAGCTGCAACTTGGAGGGGACACCACCGCCTTTTTCTCTGAGTGATAGAAACAAAAAATCCTCAATTATGCCATGACAGAAAGGATGACTCACCTTTGATAAAAAGCTCTGGCTGAGCTGTCTGTGGCTAAAGAGCTATACAAGGCATGCAAACAGCATGCCTCAGAACAGAATATAGTAGCAGCTGCACAATTTAAGCTGTCTGCACGGCTCTGGAGTGAAGATCTGCTTTGCAGCAGCTGGGGTAACCCAGGCGTGCCAGTGACACCTGCCCGGACTTAGGCCATTACCGGATTACTCCTGGGTACCATCAGAGCATTGTTCCCATATGCCCTATCCATACTGTGACAGGCAGTCTGCCAATGAAGTTAAGTTTCAAAATCTCCTAAGCCAGAACATCTCAACAACCACGTGGATCTGTGGTTTTATAACCTGCCTCAACATGTGATTTCTTCACCTTATCAGCAGTTGATATACTCACAGAGGCAACAAACATGCCAACTCCTAATACCTGCTAAGCATTCAAGCCTGTTACGACTCTTTAATTTCTCATAGGAAGAAGGGAGCTGTAGCTGTTTGAAAGGACACACACAATCTGCTCCACTCTGCCTTTGCAGGAAGGGGGCTGGGCAAATCATGTATACAGGAACCCACTTCTCCTTTTAATGCCTGCAATGTTGTTCCTCTGCCCTTTTCCTCTGTCCCTTCGGGACATGTCACATCTACAGACTGATACCCTACCCCTTTGCCCTGGCATCCAGGAGTTGTTGATCATCAGACTCAACCAGGGCAGAGGTACAGGGGGAAGAAGGACAGATGGAAGACAGAATTACATACTCACACTTTTACCCCCTCTATAATCATATTCACAAGCCAGCTTGAATATTTCACATTTGTGTCGTTTGTTTAAGCACTGCAAGCAGCTTTTAGGCACCTCTTCACTCAGTGTATGTCTATTTATGTGCAATTCCCTTTTCACACTGCAGAGCCTCATCTTCTTAAGGCCTGATATTGCATTCATGCACATATATTTGTGCCTCAGTGACAGCAAACAAACTCCTCACTGTGTGCAGAAATGAGCTTCTTTATACTTTGTCAAGCAAATGCATTTATCGTGTCACCAGTAAAAGGTCAACAGTTTGTGCAGCAAGTTGAATTTGCAACAGCTTTCATGGTACTCCAACTTGCACTAATTTATAATTATGTACTAATATCATCTGTTAGAAGATTTGAGTGAAAGCCAGAAAATCATCACTTCTCCCAATCACGTCCCTGAATACAAGGGTCCCATATGAGCTGAGTTGCAATGAGTGGGATAAGTATGTCACCTTTGCTTTCAAAACATTTGTGGCTCCGGCCCATACTGTTCATCAATATCAGTTCACTGGGAAGATTTTTACAGATAGGTTAGCCACTTTGAAAGCATGTGATGGCAATGGGAGAAATTCCTCCCATATTCTCTTTATCACCGATGTCAAGAGGGTCAGTCCCCTGTCACATTCCACATGTTACCTCAGGTTCCGAAGTGGTGACTGTCTCAGAAACGACTGTGGTGAGCTCAGTACAGACGTGTAGGTAGTCTCAGGGAATGGCATAATACCCTCATCTGATCCTCTTGCATAACCTGTGCACTGTCAGTATTGCGACAGCAGTTGTGTACTTTAGAAAAGAAGAGCAGGGTTGCTTTTGGCCATAGAAAGGTATTGACTTATTTTACTTATGTGTTAGCAGTGGAAACAAAGTCAACTCAAAGATCCTATTATCACAGTGAAACTACTCATATATAAAATGTGTCATATGAAAGGAAGTGCTTTCATACACGAAAGCTGGTAACTTAAAAATCTTACAAGGACCAAAGAAATAAAAAAAAAAAGAACAATTCACTGATAATCCTGGGTGCCATCCGGAAAAAAATAAGAATTACCAAGCTTTAAGCCCCCATTCCTATTAGACAGCTGTTTCCAGTTTTCTGTAGCACGATGACATGTGGATTTTCCCTCAAATACTCAGTTTAGCTTCTGCTGCACTAATCCAGGCACCAGTGTTAAAGCAAATCAGAAACGGGAAATTCAAAGAAACACACAGGTTTACTTGAAAAATTCTGAAAGGGAATTTCTTTAGAGATAACTCTCTAATAAACTGGTTAAATGGATTATGCCATCTGGACATAATCAACAGAGCATCAGAGCAACAGAGCATCCAAATGAAATGCAATGAAATGATAGGAAATACCACCCAAATTCTTTGAGAGACATTTGTGCATCACTGTAATGCCATGTGATGCCAAAGATCAAGCCTCCTATTTCTAGGCAAAGTACCATATGGCAGGAGGCACAGTAAATATCCTCTTCTATAGCCCTCACCTCACAAACAGTAGAACTATGAGCAAATTTTACCTCAGTCATATATTAACTCAATTTGCATTCCTCAGCCAAAAGAGGGGTGCTAAATGCAGTTATCTGTGCAATGGTAAGTGGCAGCTTATGAAGCAAAAATCTGACTCAACTCTAAACTATTAAAACCATTTAATACATCTAAAGGACAGTGTATCAATGAAATAGCCTTCAAAGCTCTCCTTTCATCAGTATGAAATTATGAAAATATCTATATAAAATAGGATTAGCTACAATAAAAAGTAACATTAATACCTTATTAAACCCTGGACTTACATTGAGTTTCTTTTCTCTTTTATAAAAAAGAGAAGTATCTGCACTAATTAAGGCAGTATCAAACAATCAAGTAAAAATACATTTACCTGGGTTCCTACTGGGTTCATTGAAAACTGAACAGATTACATGTAGAAAACACTGAGAAGGAAGAAACAAGCAACTGCAAGAGCTGCCAGAGCACCTGTCTTTCAGAATAGAAGTGCACTTTAAATGAAACTGTGCTATTGTGCCTTCAGCACAGTTAATGCATAATAATAGGCTTTTGAATCCCTTCTACTTCAGCAAAAGCTACACTATGGCTCATTTAAAAGCAGCTATATTGGCACACGCCATTCTTCTTCCCCAAATGCATAGAAAAGGAAATGAAATTCAATATTTAAAATACACGTATTTTTACTGTTTTTCTGATATCCAATCCAAGTAGGGATTTTAACCATTCAGGAAAATTGTGTTATTCTCCAAGTTGAAACAGCACAAAAACCAGACTAAGATTAAATTAAACAAGCTGGTTTTCTAGAAACAAATGGGCACAAGGTAGCAGAGCAACAGCAGACTTTAAGTCAAGCCTACAGAGACCAACCAAACAGAGAAAGGCACAAAATAAAGTTAGGCATGGGTTTTGTTTGAAATTTCTCTACTTTACACTCAAACATTTATTCTACCTCCTGCCAATTCAGGATTGTTTCCAGCAGTAAGTTTTCTTGTGCTTTGTCCAAAGAAGCCCACCAATCAAGAGGGAACAGGTAAAGAAGAAGAATTTCTTTTAGGAAGAAATTTTTCACTATGAGGGTGGTGAGACACTGGAACAGGTTGCCCAGAGAGGTTGTGGATGCCCCATCCCTGGAGGTGTTCAAGGCCAGGCTGGATGAGGCTTTGAGCAACCTGGTCTAGTGGAGGGTGTCCCTGCCCATGGCAGGGGGGTTGGAACTTTATGATCTTTAAGGTCCCTTCCAACCCAAACCATTCTATGATTCTGTGATTCTATAAAATACAAAGACACGACAATAAGGCAGAGGAAGCCCCTCAAGTCTCTTCATTAGATGACCTTTCTGGCGCCAGAATTCCCAATGTTCAGGACAGGCAAACCAAGATTATCAAGGAACAGCTCACCACAGACACCATGCCCAGTCCTTATAAGACTCGGGCTGTTGATGCCATGAGCTGAGATCAGCTGATTAATTCTCTGAATTTTGCTTTTATTTTGGAAGGAAGCTGAATTTTGAAAAATTGTTTAATGTTGCACATATTAAGATCTCAAAAAAAACCCCCAAACAAACCAGTGTTAAAAACACTGGATCTATAATGAAGTCAGATTTTGTAGTCAAGTACTTAGGGTAATTTTTTATTCCATGTACCCCTCAGTGGTTTGAAAAGCTCATTTTCATTGTAGCCAATTCTCATTACTTCATTGTAAATCATGTGATAATTGGTTTTTACTTTTTCTGAAGCCAAGGCCCTAGAATCATGCAATTATGTAAGAACATAAGCTTTCACTTAAACCAAAAAAATCTGCTTCTAGCCTTTGTGTTTGTGGAGGAGGGCCCAAGCCTAAAAACCTATAAGACTTGCAAAACCCAGAGGACAAACAAAAGAGACCCAGACTTGTTGTTTATCTTTTAAACAAACATCACAATTTGCAGGGCCAGGTTTACACTTTCTGACCACACAGGATTACTAGCACTACTCTTCAGTTCATATGCTTTAGCTCAAACTCACAAATACATGCACATTCCAGCATGTAATTTCTGCCCGATCACATAAAATGATGCCAAAAATGTTTCTTATACCATAGCCTAGAACCTACTTTACCTTTTCCACACGAGTAATCCCATCTAAGGCAACCAAGATTTAACCTTCCAGCTCCTACGTCATTATTAATTTACCAGATAGATCATTTTTCAAATGGCAGATTTGCAGAGTTCAGCTAAATTTTTCTGCAGACAATATCCCCTGGGGCATTTTCTCCTTGCTTTACAAATTCAATAAGGAACTGTAAAGACTCCTAGAGCACTTCAAGAATTACCTCTTTTCAGTCCTAGCCTCTGCTATATACTATATTTCATCACATTACAATATATACTATACTTCATCACATTTAATATGAAATCTGGTAAGTAAAAATCAGCTTCTTAAAAGATTTGGAAAATTACACATATTTAGCAGCATCTTAAGCAGCACTTAAAATTTGAGGGAAAGAAAGTGCATTTTTTTTGTAAATGCATAGTAATTATTCCAGAATAAAAGTGATCTTAATCCAGAATAGAGACATACAGCGGGACAGTCCACTACTGGAAGGTAAAAAGATAAATATTACAATAATTCCACAAGTCAAATTTACAGTCCTTCTCACACTGTCTTTATCCATGTGAAATCCTATTCTGTTATTATTTAGTATCTGTAAAAGAATACTGCAATGAAGCTCACACCAATTCACATAAAGAAGGAGAGACAATCTTCACTTTGAGCAGTGCATACATGGAGGTTGAGTACGAGGCCAAATGCCACAGAAGTGAAATTAGCAAAAGAAAGAAGGAAGAAAGGTACATTGATTTAGTGATGTCACGGCCCAATCATGAAAGATTAGTACAGGGTTTTTTAGACTTTAGAAGTCGCACAGTGTAATACAACACGTCTTTCCTCAATCTAGCCAGGTCAGCTACCAATCATGGGGGAATTACTGTCACAAAAGCTTCAGCACATACGGTACAAGCCCAGCTGAAAGCCTGGATATACAGGTCATAGCTGGAGCTTCTGCTTCACTGCTGCTGGGACCACAACTAATTCACTTCAACTGAGATATTTCTCCATTACTGCAAAAACATGCCAGCTCTAAGTCTGGAGTGTTGCTTTCTAGAAGCAAGCAGCACACTGTCACAACCCTGCATGCACATACGCTGTCTGAAACCAAGACAGAGAACAGCACTTCTCATGCCAGAGCAGCCATCAGAAATGCAAACAATTTAAAGAGTACTAACAGATTTTATTGTAATTTATTTCCAAACTTCACTGGCTGACCAGCAAATTGATGAAAATGGTACCTAGAGTTCTCTCCAGTTTACTCTGCACTGGTTTACTACATTGCACGCATACAGACCATGGGGTAACTCTCAGCATAAGATCCCAAACCAGCACATCAGAAATTTATTTATACCCGATGGACATTTGCACTTGGCTCAACAGGCACCAAACTACATTGTCTGGCCTTGAGAGGCAAGAAGGGTACAGTTATCTGGCATCTCAGAAAGATACCCACGGGAAACAATCACTGTCTATAAAGATCACTGGGGTAACCATATAAATGAAGACAGGGAACTCTGCAGAGTCTCAGATATGGTAAGAAAAGAAACAATGTCTGAAAGCTAAGGAAGGGGGAAAAAATCAGTTAAATATATGCATTAAATTCTTAATATGAGGAGAAATTGACATACTCATCATTGTCAAACAGACAAGAAGAGGAAAATTACATACTCATGTAATCATACCGAGCAGTA
The DNA here is from genome assembly GCA_011057875.1 of Pterocles orientalis. Taxonomy (NCBI): domain Eukaryota; kingdom Metazoa; phylum Chordata; class Aves; order Pterocliformes; family Pteroclidae; genus Pterocles; species Pterocles orientalis. The sequence goes on along the minus strand of WKFP01014853.1, from coordinate 1,407,097 downwards.
GCAGGTATTTAAGAAAGATATATTCTAAAGCACTTTCTGAGACCATATACATCAAATTAAAAAAATTTCTAGGAACACCATCTAAAACATTCTCAAGAAGCACCACACCAAGATGGTGCCCAGCAAAATACATGTAGTTAGAAATAGCTGATTCAAGGCATCTTTTTCAGTCTGGTCTGAATGAGAATAGACTCCAGTGTTACCCACACCACACTTTACAGTACCACTCAATGCAATAGGACCACACAAGATATAACCAGCTGCAAAATACACAGAATGCTTTCATACCTGCCCATATAGGAATAATACTGCATTGCTCTTCTTTTTAAAAATAACCTTGTAGCATCTTTGTTTCATTGCATCAGGTGGTTCAGAAACTGTTTTTAGAATCATAGAATCACAGAATCATAGAATGATTAGGGTTGGAAGGGACCTTAAAGATCATCAAGTTCCAACCCCCCTGCAATGGGCAGGGACACCTCCCACTAGACCAGGTTGCCCAAAGCCACATCCAGCCTGGCCTTGAACACCTCCAGGGATGGGGCATCCACAACTGCCCTGGGCAACCTGTTCCAGTGTCTTACCACCCTCATAGTGAAAAATTTCTTCCTAATGTCTAACCTAAATTTACCCTCTTTCAGCTTATACCCATTACCCCTTGTCCTCTCACTACACTCCCTGA
>WKFP01014853.1:1391259-1405109 GCA_011057875.1 Pterocles orientalis | reverse complement strand
CCCCGCAGGTGTGCACACATCTCCAGCTCCTCTTGTTTGTTCCCCATACTATGTGCATTTGTATAGAAGCACTTAAGTTGGGCTTCCAAGGAGGCTGAATCTCCTGTGTGCTGCTCTCCGGCCACCTTCAGGCCAGCCTGTGAGCTTTTTCCAGGCTCTGGGCATTTGTTGCTGGCTTTTCTGTCGTTGAATACCTCTTGTTTGTTGCTCATACTGCATGCACTGCTGTGAGTGCGCTTGAGCTGAACTGTTGAATCCATTCCTATCCTCAGTGTACCACCCCTTGGTTTGTTTGTAACAGGCCTGTTGTGTTTTTTTTTGCTCTCCTACTACTTGTTTAGATGATTTGAAGAGGTAAACCACCTTCCTAGTATATATTAGAAATATACAGAATATATATATATATACACACATATATGCTGTTTATATTCTCTCTATGTAAATCCATTTAGGTATGCCTTAAACTGTTAGGTTAAAAAAACCCCTGCCATGCAGAAATAAGGTGGTTGCTCATATTGTTGCTGTACACCAGAAAGCAGAGCCATGATCATAGTAAGAGGTCTGATGGAATATGGCTGCAGGAGCAGAAGGGTGCTGAAAAAACAGCTTGGTCACAAAAAATAAATGTGAACTAGGATAGTGAGAACTCAAAGAGTGAAGAGCCTCACCACAAACTTCATCTGCTTTCAGCTGCTCTAAGGCAAGCAGAGCAGGAGTCATGGCTTTAAACTACTGCTCTGATCCACCATCTCACCTGCCCAGAGAGCCAGACCTAACATTTCTACAGTATTTATATGTCTATTTTGGATTAATAAATCTATGTACTTATTATGTCACCGTGCCATGTAATACCAACCTCTTTCACAATCAGAGGGAAGACTAAATGTATGAAAATGCCTCATGCAGCTGACGAACGTAGCAAGCTGACTGATCTGTGTATCTCTATTTACTTGGATTCAAGAATTTGTAAACCAGTTACAAACACTAAGGGACATTACCAGCTGACTACCATTTCTCTATTATTTTGTTCTGTGAAAATCCTGTTACCTTGCAATTAGGTCCTTTCCAACCCAAACCATTCTATGAATTATCAAATACTGGGCATGAAATGTTGTACCTAGTTCGTGAAAAAGTAAGGCCTGGTACACCTTTGTTGCTTAATAATGGATTATACCTTTTAAAATCCTTAACTTGAGCATGGCAGTGCTTTGATTAAAGTTGCCTAGCCTGTCAAAAGCACTAGTTACAGCTTACATTAGCACATCTCATCAGTCACTAACAAAATCTCTGCAGTCACTCAATCACTGTGTGAAGCTCTTGAGTTATTTTCCAGTGCAGTTGCTCTCATCTATGTTAAGTTAATCCAAGATAGACCGTTCAAGTTAATTTTGCAGTGAAGACACACAGTGAATGAGAGAACATGATTTTCTCAACTGCATGGCGTAGTTAATGCCACAGTTGGGAATGATACACACCAGCTTGATTTCCAGCAGTTCCATCCACCAGACAAACCACTTCCCATTCTTATTGTGAAAGCACATGTTGTGGTTTAATACAAGACCGGGCAGTTGATCAAGTAACAGCCTGGGTTTTTTTTCAGTTTGAAGTTTTTTTCCTGAATTTAACAGTTATGAGATTCCGAAATGTGTCTGCAGATGAATCAACAGCTTAAATGGTTCAGAGAGCAAAATAATTGTATGGATTTTTTTTTTTGTCAACATGCAGATTTTAACATATTCGGACTTGGCAGACATAAATTTGAGTAAAACTCATTTCAGTTCAATTTCTGTTCTCTTTAACTCTCATTTGTTAACCATATTTCTGCTGAAAGGCTAATATTGAAAATAAGAAGCATAGGTCTACAAAAGTTAACGGAGCTTTGCTTATTTACATCAGCTTGAGATTTCAGCCCTCATATTTTTCCTTAATTAGAAAGGTTCAGAGGCACAAACAGTGCAGACAGTGTAAGTGCACGATGTTGTTCTCAAGTATGAGTTTAGAACTAGCCAAAAGAATTCTGAAGTAGAAAAAAATGTGTGGATGGTGCATTTCAAAAAAGAAACAAAGTTTTCATGGCTTTTCCTAACAACTATAAGGCACAAATCAAGGACCTCTAGGTAATTCCGTAATGGGCTATGATTGCTGTACCCCTGTAAGGTCGTCAGCACAAATCCAGCCCACCAGCCACAGAAGTTATTATTACTATCAGTCCCATTTCAATTAGACTTGTTTTTTGACTCAACATCCATTTAAGTACTCTGATAAAGCTTCTGTGATGATCTTATCTAAAAAACAAGTCACCATGCAAAGCCATACTTGCTCTTGCAGTTTATTTCACTGAAGACAGTTCAAGCTGTAACTAAGCAGCAAAACCACATTCAGCTAGACTACAGTACTATTTACACTGAGGAATAATTATGGGGAATTATCACTGGTAGGCAAAACAAAACCCTACATACTGAGAAACGTATGTTGGCATTTTTGCCATTAATTATAGTCAATGGCACTCATGCCCTTTTCTAATGGATTCACACAAGCAGGTTAACAGAAGTCCAGTTCATGCAGCTACTATAAGAACAGCACAGACTAAACAAAGCCGAGGTAGCACACAGGTTCTGCTAAATGTTCAGGACCACCAGGTACTGTTTTCTACACAACTGATGGGTAAAAGTACTGAGACATCTATGTTGGACCAGGCTCCTTATTCTGGTTTGTAATCTAGGCATTGTGGGCACTATGCTCCGCTAACTGCATGGTGTACAGGACCATGGCTGGCCCTGTATAGACATGATCTGAATTACTTGGGCACTCTCTTAAAATGCGATGCCAAAAGAGCTGCCACACCTAAGACAAATCCCTTGTAGAAAGCAATCAGAATACAATCCCTTAAGGAAGCACAGATAATGCCCAAGTATTAGAGAATTCCAGCCATATACAGTAACATGGGCTGATAACATCTGAAGCTAAGCCTTACCCCTGTTACTCAGGGATGCTGTGGCAGTCAGGAGTGTCATTGAGAGACTGAAATAAATTCAATTATTTGTGGAAATATTTGGAACACAGGAGATCATCAGAGGACTCAAAGACACAAGTGGGGTTTCACACTAGTAGAGGCCTGCCCTGGTTTTGGGATGAGGCACACCACACTTAAGACTGGGCTGTCAATGGTGAAAATAAAAGGAAATGACAGATTCTGACACATTCAGTAATAACTGTAAACCTTAACAAATACCAGCAACATACAGTAATGATAGAGAAGGCTGCAGCCAAGAAGGAGTGATGGGGTACTGTCCACAGGGCTCTTCTGCCACCACACCAAGTGGGAAGAAATTTGTTTGAAAATCAAAAGTAGGCGCAGCTTCTGAGAAAAGAAGGATGGCACAGCTGTGCCAGGAGGCTGAGGAGGTGGCAGTGGCAGCTGGAAGAAGCTGAGGAGGTGGTGGTAATTGTCTAAAATTAACATTCAAAGAAGGAACAGTGTACCCATGAATAACTGACATGAACAATCACAAGATGAGTTGAATCTTTTCCTACTAGTAAGTGCAGCCACATAAAGGCATCATTGACTAACCTTCAGTGAATAAAGCACTGTCAAAAGTAGTGACAGCAAGAGCACTGTAGGAAAAGTAGATATAGGATACAGAATAATGTTAATTATTACAGAAAATAAATAGACACACAGACTTTACAAGGTCACATTTCCCCACACATTTGATATGCAATCAGATATTTCATTTTTCCTAAAAAAAAAAACCAAAAAACAAACCCAGCTGGCATAGCTCCAGGCTAAGGGATACAGACTGCAAGGTGGGAAGTGTTTGGAGGAGATTCCACAAAGACAGTTTACATGCATTTGGCTTAAATGCCAGCTGTGCTTCTAGTAATCCTTTAAATGCTACCATACTGACATACTAGAGACATGAAAGTGAGACCACAGGCCTGCATATGTTAAAAATAATCAAAGTAATAACGTAATTTTGCAAGCAATTTCTTACAATTCAAATCCAACAAAGTAGGGCTGCAAATCAGTTCACACAAAAGTCATGCTATCATTATGGCATGTTTTCCTCGTTAGGAGAAGCTGAAGTACTGGATTATCTTCACAGTGTTCTTAAAATTCATTTTTACATATATACTATTTGTAAAAGGTATGTACACAATAATATAACTAAGCACAATAGTCAATGTCATCATAGACAACACTACAGAGGATGAAGAGATTACTGATAAAGAAATTACCATGCGAGTGAAAGGTTTTCAGGAAAAAATAGCATAAATTGGGAAGAAATCAAAGACTTTTTAGGAAGACACAAAGAGCTCGTTTTACCTGTAAAAGCTTAGTTAACAGTATCAAACAGACATAAGCTAGATATGTTTTTCTACTTTTGATACGTGTCAACATATGCTTATGTGTATGTATTTGGTTGAAATTTTTCAGACTTTAGTGATACCAAATGTAATGGTTTCAAGATTTTGCCTCTTTCTTAAACAGAAATTCAGCAGAGGAAAAAAGCACACTGCAATGTGAGTACATGCTGTGCAGAGGCACAACATAGCCATTGTGTTCTCAAGAGAAAATAATTTTAGACAATGCTACATTTCATGCTTTGAAGTGTTGAACTCTACAAACTCCGAGACTCTGATCCTGCTAATGTCTGCCTTTCCACTACCTAAAAGGAATCACTGAATGGTAGAAGTAAAAAACAATACTACTTTTTATACTTTTTATCAGGTGAGTTGAAGCAGACTCTGACCACACTGAGCAAAAAAATGGAGTTGAATGAACTGGAAGCATCCTCTTCTACTTGGATTTCCCTGAACTGCATAACCAGGTAAATCAGCATGTTAGCTCAGGTTTGAAATACCTGTGCTTCCATGTATAAGTAAACCCCCACTTAACCCAATCCACTAGCACATGTTCCCTCTCCCATTCAACCATATAAATGATACAACCCTCCTGAAGAAGGGCAAATATAAAAAAAAATGTCATCAGCTGAGATAAAATTGAGTTCAATGTAAAATAACTTGCACTCTTTAACTATGTATTAAAACACAAAGCAAACAACTTAATGGGTTACTGGAGACATACTAGAAGACAATGCTGTGCTGAACAGCCAAACTTAAAAGCAACTCTGTATCAAAACAAGAAAGGAAGAACCCAGTATTAGGGGTAGGGTGTGACTTTTTTAAGATCATCAAGTATCACTTTCAAAGGCCTATCTATTAGAAATCTTCCAATCACATTTATGAATAAATAGCCCCTAAATTCCATTATAATATTGATTCAGACAAAACTCAGGGTGGGGGGGTGCGGGTGGGCAGAAGGTAATTAGACCTAAATGTGCTACATGGGTGTTTGTTCCAGTTCTGTCCCAAAGGAGAATGAATCTAGATGACCCAAAATTTTTCTTCCAGCCCTATGTTTCTCTGACTGGAAGTGCAGAAGCTCCATCTGGGTGATCTATTCAAGCACAGGTGCCCCAAACAAAGTCTGAGCATCATGATCATAGATGCCTATTTCTGAATAATTATCCAACCTGACCGTTTGCTGCCACTTCCCCGTCTCCTGGTTTCGCATTTCTGTCTTGCCACCTATGCTTACCTCAGCCTCCCACTCTCTTTGCACCAAACTTGCTCTCAGCCCTTTTTAAATTGCACTTCTAATCCACAGCCTTCCTGCTTCAGGTCCAGCCCTTGCAGGACCTTCTTGCATCTCAGTCACTTTCCTATGTTTTATTTTAGGCCCTAATCTAGGGGGCTTAGCATGGGTAAACATGCTTTCTCAAATAAGGATAGACATCAACACATGCTATACTAAGCCAAGCTCTGGGACTGTGCTTCCTGAAAGTGTTGAAAGTGAGGGTTTTTTTTTTTTCAGTCGTGATTAATATCTTTCTAGGTATCCTGACGGCATGTTGTAAACTTACAGACCCCTATAAATAAGAAAAATAGAGGAGGGAAAAATGTTTCAGGTTCTTTTTAGTTCACTGAATTGTAACGTATTTGAAACTGGTTATAAAGCACAGCTGTAAGAAAACAATAAATACTGTATTGGGTTTTGGTTTGGGGTGTTTTTTTTTTTTTTAAGAGATTGTTGGCCAGAGCAAGGGTATGTAACATTTTCCTATATATTCTTCCTAGTCTTTTCAATACACAACTCTGTTCTGTATTTCAATATAGCTTTAAATAAATAATAATTCCCCCTTCTCCTTCTATTTCTATCTTTTAAAAGTTCTCAAAGTCAGTTATTTTAAGGTAACTCTGGTCACAACAGGATACAGAAAGACTGCGATAAACAGCTTTTATCTCTTACAATGAAAGGAAGCAATTAAGAAGCCAGAAGCATCATTCCTGGTCTTACAAAACTGCAGCACAAAAGAGGAATACTTAATAGCACAAGAATGAAGATGCAAGTTTTCAAAGATGACTGGAGGATTTAGACCTATTTTGATTTTATTTAAATTGTGTCTCCAAACCCCTTAATCAGCTGTGAAAATTTCAGCTAGGGTGTTCAGATACCATGATACTAGAGGGAAAATGTCTAAAATTCTGGTTTGCATGTGCAGTGTAATATAAGAGATACTACACTCAGTGGATATAACAAGAAATTCCATTAAGACTCTACCTTGAATGTTTTAAAGTAAAATAAACCACTTAAACATTTCTAACACGCCAATAACCTTAGAATACAGTTGCAAATGCTACATAAAACAGAATATTTATCTCCAGCTGAAAAGCTGCCATATTGCCAGCCTAAGAGTTAAGGTCCCAGCACTGTATGTAAAGAACCAAAGAGACTTCCAAAATTTTTGCAGGTTGATCCATTTCCTTGTCAAAAAAAGAACAAAAGAAAAATAAAGTATATAAAATATGAGAAGCACATGATGAAGAAAAGGGAAGGAAGGAAGGAAGGAAGGAAGGAAGGAAGGAAGGAAGGAAGGAAGGAAGGAAGGAAGGAAGGAAGGAAGGAAGGAAAGGAGATGAAGATACAATACACAGAATCCTGAAAAACTTTCACCAGTCATAAAGGATGTGATCAGTACTACTTGGCTGCATATGATGCACTCTTTTCTGGGGTTTTTATGGCTATCTGATACAAGGACCTCCCAGCACTTTCTAGAAGAGGAAAATAAATAATTTCTATGAATAATTAGTATATGCAAAATTTAAAATAAGTATTCAAACCAAATATAGTACTTGCAAAATTTAGTCAAACTGAATCTAAAGAAATCTGTTCTTTCAAAAATACCAGCCCAATAACTATGCTTCCAAGAATAATCTCTAATATAAGATCAAGGTTTAAAATAAGTCCTTACTGCTTGCACTATTCCCTTTTGTGAGAATCTGGAACAAAAAATAAAGTGTCAATACACAGTTTGTCTTCCAAAGAAAGCATTAACTTGCTAAGAATAAGAATTGCAAAGCTGATGTGTTACAGCACCACCTGGTGTGGCTTGCCATGGATACAAATTATAAGTGGACAAAACCTACCAGGTCACCCAATTTACCTGTGAACCAGAGCAGAATTCATCACTATAACACATCTCTGGTGCTTTTCATTGTCTTTTTAAATTATTTGTTTTGGAAAACATTAGTCATATCCAATCAGATTTATGAACAGTATTTGATTCATAAGTGGCTTACAAAATTCCAGTTACAAGACTGGTAGTTAAGTTTTACTTAACAAATATGTCACTCGTAAACCCCATGACTTCCCACATCATGACGACTGTCAAGCGAGAAGGAAAACATGCCACTGTCTTCTCAGAATTTTAACTTTAATAAGTGTATCATGAAGAAAAATGGGAAATCTCAATGTGAAAACACAAAGTGGATTAGCAAAGATCAAGATACAAAGCAGCATGACTCCTCAAATCCTATGAGAGAAGGTCTTTCTACCAGGTGATAAAGGGGCATTCCACTGGTATTACATAGGGGACTACACAGCACACTTAATTGCATTGTGCTTAGCTGTTCACATGCTTAGCTGCTTGGAAAATTTAGGAGAGAAATTAATCCTTTCATTATTCTGTCAATATTAGGATAGACAGCCTTAGCAAAGCATGTCTGGAACACCATAAAACATCTCTGTATCTGGGTCATAGGCACCCTGTGCACTGCTTTATAAAGTGTTCCATTTCCCCTTACCTTTCTTTGCTAAAAAAGAAAAGCTATTGTATGACACAAATAATCCAAAAAAGCAGAAGACCTTATTTACCTCTTGTGCTGTCATAAATGAAGAGTAATGCATTAAATCCAACAGAATGTGAACTGGTATAGATCAGCAGAAAATCTGCCCCAAAAGCCTTTACTCCATCAGCCAGGCCTTTCTCTTGCCAGAGAAAAGAAATGAGTTGGTGCGCTCAGCTACACTGATTCTCTTTAATGCACAGATACGTGCTTGTGTTTATTTTTTTGTCCCAGGCTACTGGCAGGGAGGTGCATCTCTGGCTAGATACAGAACAAGCTAGCATCTGCCTAGTCACACAAAAGTGATGAACTTTAGAACAGAACATAGAAATCTTATTTAATCCTGCCAAATTCTGGTGTTTAACTATTCTGTAAAACTGATTATTGCCTACACAGTAATCCACTGTCCTCCATTCTGCAAAGAGAATAGCATTCTCGACAACAAATCACAATACAACTTGGATGAATAAGCTGGCCTATTTAACTACAAATTGGCATATCTCACTATAGAAGTGTACAAAAGAAAAGGTGAAATTAACACTGAAGGATGCAGATGCTTCCTAAAACACTCAGTAGTAATATTATCTACATTCTTGCTATGTCACTGTCATGAGTTTAGATAACGGCCAACCAACTTGCAGGCAGGCCTTGCTTTACAATCAAAAGCTTGTGAAGTTTCTAATTACCTCTCAAGTTTTGCCAGAGACTTTTGGCAATTTTTAAATAGGTTTTTTTTGTAGTTGCAATGCCATTACAAAAAGGAATCTGGTAAGCTACATCACTTCCATAAGTTCTGAGTCTATGCAAAAGCTTGTGCATGCACCATCACCCGTTGTCCCATAAAAAAACCCCCTAAAGACAGACTGAGTATTAACACTGTCACTCAAGCGGAAACAGCCTAAAGGAATGAGGAAATTTCCTTTATTATATTTTTAATTTAGAAGATCTGTTACCCAAAAGACACCACCTGCCAATTTCTTCTGAAATACAGAGGGGTATGTTTCAATGGAAGAAAAAGCAGGAATGTTAGTCACAATTACACACAACGTTCAAGCGATAATTGAAAATTTGTTTTTCTGTTTGCTTATCCCCTTCATTTCTCATTTTATGTGTATGTAAGTCATTAAAGTTTCCCTTAGGACCAGCCTAGGCTTATTTTGTCAGCTTCTTTTCTTTGAGGTTGAAACTATGCATCACCAGAACACCATCGACTGCCAGCAATTAAATTAGGTAAAACAATATCAGGCAATTTTGAAAATAATTTTCAAAGAAACTACTCCCTGCTCAAGAAAATCAAGTGAGCAAAGTAGCTGTAACCCCTTGTCAGGATCCTGAAAAACTAATTAGGTCTATGCTTTTGATAAAGGAAGCTGACAAGAACCTTTCACCTCTTTTGTAAGATTCAATTTGCCTTGGAAATTTCTAGTTTCTCTTTTGGTGTGTCACATGTGATTCATCCCAATACAAAGGAAAAAAAGAAAAAAAAGAGAGAAAAAGAAAGATCAAGTGTTTTTGGACTTGTACTAGTGAATAATGTATATCATTATTCCAACCACAGTATAAATTTTCTAAATCTAAACTTTCATGCCTAACAGCTTATCAAACATACCTTCAAAGTTACCATAAAAATAACTCAAGCATGCTTTTTTGCCAAAAATATGAAACCACCGGAATAGTGGTTTAAATTATGACCTCCATTCTACTTAGCTATCACCAGAATCTAAACACTTACTTAATAACACAAAACGTGTGCAAAAACAGGTTTCATGAAGTCTCATGGTTCTTGGGAACTGCTGAGCCTAGAAGGTGCCCAGGTTGTTGTGGTACAATGTTTTGCGTACTTATTTTAGCCAGCCTGTACGAAACACCTTGGTGACTCTTAGCACACAGGGATCTTGGAAAAATGCCTTACAGCTCACCCACTACTACTTAGAAGGGAGAAAGCAAACCATTTAGTCTGTTATTAGAATAACATTCTTCATTTATGGGCAGTCCTGCTTCAGGAAGGCTGAAATCTTTAAACAAAAAGACTCAACTGGGACTGGTCATATGTCCAAAAATATGAACATCTGCAGTCCCCAAAAACAAAGAGGCAGGGTGCCCACTTTCCCAGTTACTCTTGAATTTAATTTCAGTGTGCTCTCCCATTTCCTAAGACACAAGTAAAAGACTAAAGAAAAAGAAGACAAATATCAAGCAGTGATTATCTTTTACATAGTGTGCAATTTTTTTTTAACGTTCAGTTTCTAAATGCTAACTATCATTCTTCCAAAGAGCAACCAGTCTGTTTTCTTTTAAATGGTCCCCTTGATAGGGGATCATTTTTTCAGTGCTCTCCTGATGTTCAAATTATAAATACAACATTGTTCGTCCTCTGAATATTCCATATCAAGTTCTCAAACACATGTAAAAATCAGTGAGGTGATACCCTGGTGCAAGTTTTTATCACAGTAAACACTTTTTCCTCTTTTCCAACCATTTTTCACAGATTTGCACTTTCTGAAGCTAGAAAGGACCTCTCTGATCAGTTATCTTAATCTTCTCTTTAACCTACTGCCAGATGGGTTATGCCAAGAAACCCCACATAATCATTTGTTTATTAATCCGCTCTGGATTTAAAGACAATAAATTATGTCACTTTTTGAAGCTAGATTACGCACATTGTTAAAACATTTATTAGCTTTTTACTGTGCAATTATCATAGACTTGCTTATAATTTTCATTTCCCGCTGGATAAAAGTGCCAGTGTAAGACTTCAAGACAGTTATATTTGTGTATCAGGTAAGGATCTCATATCCCAGGCTGCAGTTCTGCATCATTACTGCTCAAGACATGATAAGACATAAAACTGCAAGATTTTCAACAACTTCCATAATAAATTATTTCAAATTGCTGATAACTATACGGACATTGAGGCATTCAGTTCTATAACAAGAAAAAAGATGATGGGCTATTTCGGTCAGCAATGGGTGTTCCTGCATCCCTCAGTCACAGAGGCAGACACAAGCTTAACTCCATAACTGTTTGTAAAACACAGGTTCTACTCCTGACAGGGGTTTTTGGTGGCTAGTGTAGCATATCTACATATTATAGACACAAACAGTATTATATTTTAGTGCTGTAAAATCCCATTACAGTAGGATATCTTAGTTGCAGGCCCATACATAGATACCACTGTACAAACATAAAGCAATTACCGAATGCAGCAACTTAATTCACTTCTTTTTTAGGCAAAATAACAATTACCAAGGTCTTATATACATGAAGCAGGTAACTTTATCTGCATTTTCCTTCATTGTTTCACAAGGGAAATTGTTAGGCTTATGTGCTAACCAGTACTACTAAAACACAAAGCGATCACTAGCAGGACTGATGCTTTTGCTTGGTATTCTACCCAGAGGTAAAAACTTGCTGTAACCTGTTCAGTGTAAGCAACATCCCACACCACATCTTTTCAAAACACCCTGAAAACCCTCCCTTGGCTGGACAACTGCCTCGGATTTGCAGTTCAGATACAGAGGCCAACCACAGTGAAATGGCTGCAAGTGACTAAGGCTGGAAAGTCCGTGGCTTGCAGAGTCCCATGAAATGAAGGGTTGATGTTTACCATATGATCCCTGTCAGGCTGCTGGTGAGATGCTGAACCCCAGCTGCACCACTCAAGTGCCAGAACTGCAGAACAGTTTATACTGCTGTGAACCCATATTGTGAAAAATGAAGAAAACAGATGAATCCAAATAACTCCTTCGTATATTCAGAGTCATCTCAGGCTGGTGTGATAATGGCACATTTTAAAAGATCTTATTTTTAATAAAAGGTCAAATTCTGCCATCAAACACATACACATGAATTATTTTAGTAAGGAACATGAAGCCATAGACTACATCATAAGCAAACATCTCTACATAAAGAAGAAAAAGTAGATTTCAAAGGTCAGAATTTCAACATCAAGAGAAAAAAACCAATATCTGAACTAGCATTTACTCATTACCAATATGCATATGAATCAAAAAGATGCACATACAACAGCTGACTGCTATGTTTACATGTTTCAGCTGTTTTCCATATCTGAAAACAGCAGTACTGAAGTTGCATGCATGAACAGTATCAGAACCAGTAGGAGTACAGGAAGAATGTATATTGGGAATAACAGGGAAGTGGTCAGATTCAGCAACTCAGCACCACTACCTACATTGGAGGAGGGGGGAAAGAGAATGAAGAAAAGACTAGGAGATCAAGAAAAACAAAGAATCAAGTATTTGCTAAGGAATAGACCTTTCCAAACAGACCTTTCCAAACATGTTTGGTGGTGTGTGCACCCACACAAATATTCCTTAGGGTTACCTAATAAAAATGTTGAAAAAGAAAATGTGTTTGGCTATAAGCCATATGAGATGAAGCTGTAAGCTGTCTCTCTCCTGAGATCTCACCAAAGCTGACAGCCTGAGTTAACAAAAGGAAAGTTTCCAATGTGTTTGGAGAAGAGACAGCTTAGGAGCAGCTTGGTTTTAGTGACAGAGGATAACTCAAAAAGAAAAATGAGAGAGTCACTGCCACAAAGATGGCAGTGAAAGAGTGAAGAGGAAAAAGAATACCAATGACAGAAACCCGAGGGATTCCAAAGGATGACAATGGTGACAAAAAAATGGGTCCTGATGGGATGCACCCGCGGGTGCAGAGGGAGATGGCGGAAGTCATTGCTAGACCACTCTCCATCATCTTTGGTAAGTCGTGGGAAACAAGGAAGGTGCCTGAGGACTGGAGGAAAGCGAATGTCACACCAGTCAAGGGCAAAAAGGGCAAGAAGGAGGACCCGGGTAACTATAGACTGGTCAGCCTCACCTCCATCCCTGGAAAGGTGATGGAACAACTTATTCTTGATGCTCTCTCTAGGCATATAAGGAATAAGAAGGTCATTAGAGGCAGTCAACATGGCTTCACCAAGGGGAAGTCATGCTTGACCAACCTGATAGCCTTTTATGAGGATATTACCAGGTGGATAGATGATGGCAAAGCAGTAGATGTGGTCTATCTCGATTTCAGAAAAGCATTTCACACCGTCTCCCACAGTATCCTTGCGGCTAAACTGAGCAAGTGTGATCTGGATGATCGGGTAGTGAGATGGATTGTGAACTGGCTGGAGAAAAGAAGCCAGAGAGTTGTGGTGAATGGAATAGAGTCTAGTCGGAGGCCTGTATCTAGTGGAGTCCCCCAGGGTTCGGTATTGGGACCTGTGCTATTCAATATATTCATCAATGACTTGGATGAGGGAATAGAGTGCACCCTCAGCAAGTTTGCTGATGATACAAAACTGGGAGGAGTCGCTGACACGCCAGAAGGCTGTGCTTCCATCCAGCGAGACCTAGACAGGCTGGAGATTTGGGCGGGGAAAAATTTAATGCAATTTAACAAGAGCAAGTGTAGAGTCTTGCATCTGGGCAAGAACAAACCAGGTTCCAGTATAAGTTGGGTACTGACCTGTTGGAGAGTAGTGTAGGGGAGAGGGACCTGGGGGTCCTGGTAGACAGCAGGATGACCATGAGCCAGCACTGTGCCCTCGTGGCCAAGAAGGCCAATGGCATCCTGGGGTGTATCAGAAGGGGGGTGGTCAGTAGGTCAAGAGAGGTTCTCCTCCCCCTCTACTCTGCCCTGGTGAGACC
>WKFP01014853.1:1296705-1383062 GCA_011057875.1 Pterocles orientalis | reverse complement strand
GCTTGGAAAAGAGGAGACTGAGGGGTGACCTAATTAATGTTTATAAATATGTGAAGGGTGAGTGTCAGGAGGATGAAGCCAGGCTCTTCTCTGTGACATCCAGTGATAGGACAAGGGGCAATGGGTTCAAGCTGGAACATAGGAGGTTCCACTTGAATATGAGAAAAAACTTCTTTACAGTGAGGGTGACAGAGCACTGGAACAGGCTGCCCAGAGAGATTGTGGAGTCTCCTTCTCTGGAAACATTCAAAGCCCGCCTGGATGAGTTCCTGTGTGATCTGATCTAGGTGTTCCTGCTCCAGCAGGGGGATTGGACTAGATGACCTTTGAGGTCCCTTCCAATCCCTAACATTCTGTGATTCTGTGAACAATAATTTTGAAAAACACTAGAAGTAATAGTACTTCAAAATGAAAAAAAAAACCAAACACGTTATTTACATGTTGTGAGAAGGCCCTCTAAATGAGTGCATTTAAAAGAGCAATAGGTGCAGAGATCCTGCTCTCCACTCCTCATTCACTGACACTCTTTCAAGTCTCTTCAGCTGCATATACAGCAAGTCCCTTTAACTAATTCCCGAGTGTCAATGAGAACTAGGCACTGCTGTGAAGAGACCACACTGAGAAGTACTTATGGGCTAGATAGAGAGAGAAATATGTAAGCTTGAACAGCTACTAGAACACCTAAACTAGATACTCATGGACTTAAACAAGAGTTAAGCTTTGCAATAAGAGTTGAGCATACCTACAGCACTGAAGTCCAGGTTATTCTAGAGATTAAAAATAGTTCTAACTGCAAAGAGAACGTGCACCAAAGAGACAAGCACTACTGCTTATCACTATTAGAGAAGCAGCACTCCACTAACAACAAAAATCAAACTGTTTCCTTGCACAAAACCTCAGTTATTGCAAATGACCAAATAAGTGAGAGCCACAGTGTGGCGAACAGTGGTAAAGCCAGTAATAACACAACAAAATAAATCTGTAACATTCCTTAGTTGCAAAGTTAATTTCATCTTAAAAACCCCAACAGCACTACCACCTTGGTCCTAAACTTTAAGTCATGAAATAAGTATCCATACTAAACCCTGGCTGACTGTAGCCAAATGGAGCTTTGATTCAATATAAAATAGACCAAATTTCATAGACAATTAACTCCAAGTTCTTTCTAACAGGCACGAGAGAAACAACTGCAGACAGACATCTAATGCTGAAGGCACTGTATATAACTGTAACTCCTAGATGTGTGGAAAACAGCAAGAAGTGTTCTGTCTCCACTTTCTTTGGTGACAGTGGCTTTGGTATACTGGATGCCAAGGAAAGTCTGATTCATGAAACTACTCTGAGTAGATTTCAAAAATTCTACGTAGATGGAGAAATCCTTGACCACTGTGATGGAACAGCCAACTCTTTACACGTAATCTGGTCAATAAAAGAAAGGAAACTAAGTGGTCTTCAGATACAGTATGGCAATTTTAAGGTTTTCTAAAAGAGTCTCTGAACCCAGAAGAGAAACATTTTGTACTCAGTGTATCAACCTACAGTAAAACAAAGAGTTGCATTTGACTGACTTTGTTACAACTGATGTAGTACTTTGAGCTGGATAGACAGAAGGAACTAATAATCTAACAGTAGTTTTCAGGGACAAAAAGTTGAGTATAAACACCTGTGTATAACTTTTATGTTTGCATTTCTTTATTATACCATTTCAACAAAGCACTTAAATTTGCATGTCAGTAGCTTAAATAATATCTAGAAGCTTTTTTGAATTGGGCCCTAAGGCATTCCCAACGATTAGAGAAGGCCCATGCCTAGAATCAAAAGACAATTACATTGTAGACTACTTCCCAGACCAACACAATTCTTAAGCTCATTTTCAAAATAGCAACAATGGCCTCACCTAAAACACATGCCTGCCTGTGCACATTTACAAACTTTTTACTGTTTAATATTCAGAGCTTCCTCATATTGCCATGGAGCTATTTCAAATGGAAAATTTTCACATCCATGTCATCAGAAACAAATTCTATGCAAGACTACTATTTTTTTTAATATGGCACAAAAAGTACTTAGATGGTATGCCTTCTAAAAAATTGTAATTTCTGCAAGACAAGAACAACCTTTCAAAAATAGATACTACAGAAGAATGAATAGTGTTCGCAAACTTTATTCACCAAGCAGAAGAAAAAGAGAAGAAATATCACAGTAACAAGGGACACAGAAACAGCTCTGTTCTACTGCCTACTTGGTCACTTGATATACCTGCACTAGTGTGTTTATCACAGCTGTTGAAAGAATGTTTAACCTTAAAAAAATACATCCCGAGTAAGGAACAGCTTATATTTGCATTGCCCAGAATCAAGGAAGGAATCAGGTTCATGACCATCATCCTGGCTTGCACATGTATGTCCAGATTTCAAAAACAGTATTTATCAGATCTACACAGAAGAGATTTGAAGTCGTTCTATTTTTTTTGATGACTCTGGATTTCCATCTCAGAGCAGAAAATGTCCCCCAGTCCTTGGTTTATCTGGGGCAGGGAGAAGCAGCATTATCTTGCTAGAAGTAGAATCACATATAGGCTCAGTATTTTTTGGAAGTCCTAGAATCAGAAAAGCACTTTTGTGGACAAGCTATAGGTATTTCAGAATTACATAACACAGGGTTGTGCAGACCTGGGAAGCAGATTAGCCTTCCTATGTGGTGCTGCACCAAGGCTGTAACTCCTCATGTAATTAAAAAGACCCCAAGCCCAAGGTGGTGGCAAAGCTGGAGTAGGAAGTTCCTGTCTTGTATCTGCCCTGCCAAACAATTTTTTCCCACTTTTGTTCTCCCCACCATCCAAGCCATGCATGTACATCTATTCTGAGATGCCTTCAAATAAGGGCAGTTCTCTACTTAGAGCTATAACCTGAGCTGCTTTACAGCACAACAAAGACAACAGTAACTGGAAGTGATGAGTCAGAAACAAGAGGTCAAAGGCTAGGTCTTCTAAGGCAGTTTTATCACCATAGCCAGCATCTCACAGAAGGAGCTTTAAAATTTCACCTACTTCCAGAACATTCCTACCCAGCTGCACAGCACCTGAAGTAGCAGCCTAACGCTACTACTCTTGCCCAAGGCCAGTTCTGACAGATTGCCTGTATTGGCATACGGGAAACTGTACACATCCCTTTACTCACCCATACAGACACAAATACAACAAAGAATAAAAGTAAGGTCAGCTACAGAACCCCCTCTCTTCCTTTAGGAGGTTAGCCGGATTTTTTTCTCTCATTTAATTGTGTCATATGTCATATGTGTGCGGCATAATTGTGTAATGGATGTGTGACATCCATGCCTGTGTATGCAATAAATGCCTATTTCAGTAATCCTGTGTATTGAGCATCTTGTACTTCTTACACACATATGACCAGAAAGCACAATATGAACAGAATCAAAATACCCCCTTTATAAGCTGAAAAATACCTTGTTGGGAACAAAATTTCAGCTAGATGTTTTAACACTGTAAGATAGCACATCTAGTAGGCTGTAGTAGCAAAAAAAATGGCAGGCATCACTTTGCTTACTGTACAGTACAGTAGATAGGCTGTTTCAAGAGACATTTGTAAAAGCTTTTGATGGTTCACAATTACAATGCTTTTTAGATCAAAATGTACTCTGCAATTTCTTCTCTTTTAGCATGTGTTCACAGATGACTCAATTTTCTGACAAATACTTATTTAATACTTTTGCTTAATGGAAAAATCAGTGAGAAAAACAGAAAAATACTGGTGGGAGATCCATAATAAGAGTAAGGTGCAGACTCTTTCAACTCTTTGCTTTCTGCTAGCTCCAAATGTTTGATTTATTGGCTGCCCATTCTGTATCATGGATGTTTTGGGTAGGTATAATGACTATCTTTAACACAGTAAGATTTTAAGAGATGTAGTAAAAAGGGTTACACACCTACAAAAATAACATCTTGGCAAAAAAAACTGCTTCTGTTTTTCCCAAGACACTTCAAAACAAAGTCAGGGAAAAATGTTAGTAGTTTCTTCTTCTGTATCCGAACCATCCATAAAGCACATTAAATTATTTCACACTGCTTAAAATATAAGAAAAATACATTATAAGCTTTAATTTTGGCCAAAACAGAGCTAGACTAAAAGCTTATGATGAAGATTAAGAAGATTCAGTTACTTAAACCCACAGCTGGAAAGATACTTAGACTGTATGACACCAAACTTCAGCCTGCTAATCTGTTAGGTACCAGCCCTAGGAGAAGGAATAGTGAAGTAATACTGATCCCCA
Source organism: Pterocles orientalis (assembly GCA_011057875.1). Lineage (NCBI taxonomy): Eukaryota > Metazoa > Chordata > Aves > Pterocliformes > Pteroclidae > Pterocles > Pterocles orientalis. Next base: position 1,378,772 of record WKFP01014853.1, on the reverse strand, counting down.
AAGGGGATCAGTAAAATAATGACCCCTCTTTCTTGAGTTTTATAGTCCATCTCTGTTCTGGACACAGATGTTGAAAAATAGCTGGCAGCAACAGCACCTAGGATACAGGCAAATAATTCCCTTTATACCTATCCCATCCAACTTGCTGGCTGAATCAAGAGGCTACAGAACAAGGCACCCCTCTTGCTTGCTATCTTTTGCCATCAAAGATTGATCTGTCAGTTCCAGGAAAGACAAGAAGTGGTAGATTTTGCATTATGCAAGACAGAAATTAATAAACTCCTTTTACCTTTGCCTACCCTTAGGCACACTTGTACCACTTCCCTGGCTGCACAGTCATCTGATTTCAGCCAGAAGTGCGGACCATACTCTCAACCAAGTCTGCTTGACAGTCTTGTCACTAGGGCATGCTCCTGGGAACGGTGGCTTTGAATCCACTTACGCTGTGATGGAAACAATGTGACTCACTCAGAATTCCCCAAGCAAGCCTCTCAACTCTTAGACTGCTACACAAAATACAAGCACTGTTGTCTCTCCTTCAGCCACAGCTTTGAGAGAAAACGGCCATAATTGCCCTATTTTGGGCTAAGTTCAGTGAAATATGTTCCAAGCACATCATTATACCACTCCCTGCAGGGGAAGCTCAGGTTTGCAAAGAGCATTGGAACCTGGATACTGAACACAGGCAATACCCATGGTGCATGCCAGAACTCTGATGTAAATTTTGGTGCTTCTCTCTCTCATTGGGCTTTGTGGATCACAAGATCATGGAAAAATTCAAGCTGGAAGGGACCTCAGGGGGTCTCCAGTCCAACCTCCTGCTCAAAGCAGAGTGAGCTGTGAAATCATACCAGGCTGTTCAGTGCTCATACAATCACATCTTTAGAAATCTCCAAGGATGGACACTGCACAACCTCACTGAGCAACCTGGTCCAATGCCTGGCTTCTCTCATTGTGAAAAAAAACTTTGCCTTATATCCTGTCTGAACTTCTCTGGTTTCAACTTGTGCACAGCCTTCATCCTTTATGTGCTTAAATTTGCTCCTGAGCTCAGTTCTCTGTCTATAAAACGGGTACAATAATTGTTCTCCGCCTCCAGGGAGAGGACAGCTTGTAAGAATAAATGTCTTTAATATTACTCATTATTGTTAGATCTATTAAGTGAGGGGCTTGCATATGAGAACACTGTAGGCCACCTATGTAGAAAAGGTATTCTAACACTGAGCTCTCAGTCTGGGGCAATGCCTGCTGACCAGTTCTGCAGATGCTACAAGATCTGCAGAGGAACTTGGGTGGGGGAAAAAAATAGTTGGAATGAGATCAATAGTCCATGCAAGAAGGAACCTTCAGCTCTGGTTGTAAACTCAGAAGAGAAGAAATGAACTGCTGACATGACATTCACTCCTTAAGATTCAAAGCACTGCTTTATGTTAATCTTGAGTGTAATCCAATGTATGCACAGAATAGGTAACAATTAAAAGACAAAGTTTGTTTCTTTTTATACAAGCAATTTTTCTTTCCAATAATATTGTTTCACAGTTTGTGAAAGGGCATCCCTCTCCCACAATAATACCAGTTCAAAAGTAAGAAATTAAATTTTCTTTGAGGTCTCCGTTTAACAATACTAAAAATTTTACCTTCAGCAGAGCCTGTTAACAATGTCCTTAAACGCTCTCCTGAATTAGGGCCACAATTTGATTATATATTGCATGAGATCAAGCTGTCAGTTGATTTTAAAACACCTCCTTAAAACGTCCACAGATGCAGAATTATATAATTAAGCTATTTTAGATCATTTAATAAGGTTGCAAAAATGTACTCATAGAAACTTATCACTTGGAAGCATGTGCTGTTGGACTTACGGTTACTAAGGCAGCTGGCCTTAATAGAGCAGGGGGGACAGGAGAAAGCAACCTTCTAAACATTTTACTTAAGATCAATTTTGCTTTAATATCTAGAGTAAACAAAATCAGAGTAGGTTAGGGTATACTATATACAGGTTTTATTAGTATTCACTTGAGATGACCTCTATTACTCACTAGCATATTCCAACATCGGAGACACTAACAAAATGTTCATGTGACACAAAACAGAACTGTGTATTCTGCTCCTGCTTCAGTCACTTGCCACAAATGCACACATCAGTGACAGCAGGCGTGTGACATACATCACAAGATCTCTCAGTTGGGCACCTTAGCCCCAGCGTTTTTTTAGATAATTATGCCAGAGTAACATGACTTGCTTTTGCAATTTTCTCTCACAGTTCTTTCCTGAAGAAATCTGTATTTTAAAAGTGTTCCAGGTCATACAAGTGTCCAGAATCATAAGTAATACTGACCATTGACTGCCTAAAAAAGATAGGTTTTGTTGCTTTTCCAAAGGTAACAGGACACGATAGAAATTCTCTGCTAAAGGCAGAGGAACACGGCTATGAGGACTGTTCTTGAGTGTGTCTATTCAATGCTCAGTTTGACTGGTCACCCAGCTTTCTATTTCTTGTGCTGCACTGCACCCATCCGACTGACATGAGGTGGACTTGCTTTTCACAAAGAGGGGAGGACACAGAACATGGTAGGACTATAAAAAAAAAAGGAAAAAATATTTCAGCTTTGATGTCTTTGTAAACATGCATAGTTACTTACAGAAAAAAATATAATCTTTGCTTTCTGGTCAAATGCACTCAATCAGTACACACGACTCTTGGACGGAACCATGCCAGTGATTATACACTGGACTGGGAGGTTATGGACATTCCCCAAAAAAAGGATAAGATATAAGTAACTGAACACGAGGGGGAGCTGTAAGTGCAGAGAGAGGGAGGCACAAATGGCACCACATCAATCTCTTGTCATGGCCCAATTTCCTCACGATTTCCATGAAATATTTTCTCTTAGTTCAACTCCTTTGGTTAAAAAGAGATCCACACTACAAACAGACCCCCGAATTTATTAGGGTTCATGTTCCCTGCTTGGAAGAAGCACTGCTATGCATGCCCAAAAATCATGAATTCTAATTACTATCCCAGCTACTCAGCTATAACATATTTTGCAAATGAGACCAATAAGCAGTAAGACATGCAGAAAGACTGCAGTCCATTCACATTTTACTGACATCCCACCCAGGAGCCAGTGATAATGTACTAGATACAAAGGCTAGGAATAATGTACTAGATATAAAGACTAGGAAGTGTTTAAATAGAGAACTTAAAAATATATAGCACGTCAGGGAGAGGGACCTGGGGGTCCTGGTGGACAGCAGGATGACCATGAGCCAGCACTGTGCCCTCGTGGCCAAGAAGGCCAATGGCATCCTGGGGTGTATCAGAAGGGGGGTGGTCAGTAGGTCAAGAGAGGTTCTCCTCCCCCTCTACTCTGCCCTGGTGAGACCGCATCTAGAATATTGTGTCCAGTTCTGGGGCCCTCAGTTCAAGAGGGACAGGGAACTGCTGGAGAGAGTCCAGCGCAGAGCCACGAGGATGATTAAGGGAATGGAGCATCTCCCTTACGAGGAAAGGCTGAGGGAGCTGGGTCTCTTTAGCTTGGAAAAGAGGAGACTGAGGGGTGACCTAATCAATGTTTATAAATATGTGAAGGGTGAGTGTCAGGAGGATGGAGCCAGGCTCTTCTCTGTGACATCCAGTGATAGGACAAGGGGCAATGGGTTCAAGCTGGAACATAGGAGGTTCCACTTGAATATGAGAAAAAACTTCTTTACAGTGAGGGTGACAGAGCACTGGAACAGGCTGCCCAGAGAGGTTGTGGAGTCTCCTTCTCTGGAGACATTCAAAGCCCGCCTGGATGCGTTCCTGTGTGATCTGATCTAGGTGTTCCTGCTCCTGCAGGGGGATTGGACTAGATGACCTTTGAGGTCCCTTCCAATCCCTAACATTCTGTGATTCTGTGAACAAGATAGTACACTGCTACTGATAGACTTTGTGTGCATGCTCAGTAGATGAATAAAGAAACCCATAAAAAAAGCACTTAAAGGTACACAGTAGAAGATAACAAGCAGTAAGATTATATATGATATACTGTCTAAGGAACAGTTTCAGCTTCTATAGACCTGGGCTTCGGATCGAATCAGAATTGAATCCTCCGGTGCAGGTTTCAGTCACAAGCAAAGAGTGCTGAGAGGCTGCCTGGGGCAGTAAGTGACAACAGCAGTGGCAGCTGGGTTGTCTGACTGAAGGAACCAGCATGACAAATTCCATGATGAACAGTTTTTGAGTGAGTAAGCAATGCCTGCTTGGTGGGAGAAGCAGATCTGGAGCACTCTGGAAGAGCAAGGAGAGGACAAGAGTCCCGAAACACTCCTAGCGTCCCATATGAGAGCAAGACCCTGGGAGAATCAGTTGGCATTTTGAAATCACCTTCTCCATATGCAGATGACGCCAGTAAGCACAGTATCCTAATGGTTACTTTCTAAACTTCTTTCGTCTACTACATGTGATCAATAAGAAATGAATAATGGAAAGGTCCAGTTGCACTATACATCCTCTTGTCACTTGTTCTACGAGGCAGAGCAGTAATGTCTGCAGAAATACAAACAAGACAACTAAATGGCCTTCAAAGTCACACATATACAAGTTCTTCCAAAATTGTGTTTGTAGTAGAAAGGCCTCTTAATGAAAGCAACTCACAAAAGCCCAAGACAAAGCAAAATTAAAAGTAATGGGCAAAATGTAAAGAAATACAATGTAATTAAGAAAGAAGTTGGTCATATTTCTACCATCTTAGCTGGGCCTTTACCAAAATGTACTTATAATTGTGTCTCTGGAGATTGAATTGTGTCTCTGGAGATTTGAATTTCTCTCATGTAACACTGACTATGAAGGATACTTGTTTTAAAACAGAAAAGTAAGATACACGAAATTCACCAAACTCTCAGTATGCAAGGTATTTGGGATGCCTGTCTCCACTAGGGATAAACACAGTCTACATGACTAACAGTCTGAATTTTAAATTATTGAAGTCACATGGTTGTCTCGTCACCAACTTGATATGCATTACAGGGAACCAAACTTCTAATGTTAAGTGCTCACTACTGTCTAAAGAGACAAATATTCAACAATTAAAAAGAAAATCAAAACCACTGTCATCACTGTTTTTGAGTGGATGAATATTTTTTTTTAAATTTGCAGATAAAATAGCTATAGCATAATATCTGGTATGTCATTTGAAAGGTCTGTAATTTTGTCATTAAATATTTTCAGGGAGGAGTTATTTCAAATGTAATATTCAACTTGAGAAACAATTTAAGTTTATCTTGGGTATACATAACTGCCTAGTGTCTAGTATTCTGTGGTTGCAACTGTCTTTTGTTTGTAGTATTCTGTAGCTTCCATTACTGTAGCACAGCATCTCTGTCTAATGCATGCAACTTCATTGTATTTTTGTGAGACAAAAGTTTTTTTACTCCAACTCCATAAATGAGGCCTAAGACATGGACGATTTAATCAGAACCACCAATTTTTGTGCTAAAACAGGACTAACACAGAACTTGAGCAAATAAGTCCGAAGAAACAATCAAGAAAGTCTGCACTAACAGTTACCTATCCCTGGAGGAAGGAGGAATTCATCACCACCCTGTTTATCTTGCAGGTTCCCTAGGCAATTTCACCTGTGCAGAGCTACCTTCATCTGGGGAAAGAGGCAACTAGCTTTTACCCAAGCAACACTGCCCTCCAGTTACAGGGTAAGACAGCATTAAAATCTGTCAGAGCCCCTAGAGAGGCTGGTTCAATTAGGTATGCTCAAAGTACTCCTTACACATCTCAGCAAGACTGAATTCAGCACAAGCCACTATTACTATGGCTGTTTGCGTTAACAAAGCTAAACCTAAATCCTCTAATTCCCAGACTAGACGTCACATCTCACTGGCTGCTAGTTCAAGAGAGTACCACCTCTCCCTAAAAAAAAAAAACCCAAAAAAAACCAACAAAAAAACCACCAGAAAACAACCCACCGATTATCTCAACTGAAGACCTACAGTTGATTCATACAGTATAACAGTTTTGCATCTTTGCACATTTACTAATAAGTCAGTCCAAACTGAGTGAGAAAGCACTGCTAGCAAGACAAAACAGCTCCACGGTTCCCAATCTGCTCCATGAAAGCTGCTAACTTTTGAACATGAGTTTCCTCCTACAGTCAGAGACTTTTGCTCTCTGCTGCTTTGCTGTCCCCTACCTCAACAGCTTCTTGTGTTTAGTGTGAAACATTCACCTGAGGTACTTGTCAAAAGCGCATTTTATGTTCAAGATTTGGGTTTAGAGACTTACAGCACTCCAGAGGGAAAATACAGTTCTTCTGAAACACAGCAGAAAGTTTTCCTTAACTTTTCCCCTACTGTTGAAGTGCTGAGATGTCCAGGTACCTAAGGATGCACGTAGTGAAATTGCCAAAGGTATCTAACTCCAACTGAGATTCAGAGAATCAAGAACCCTTGTTCCAAAGATTTCACTGAGCATCTGTCTATACCTAAGTATTGAGGCCTTTAAAATCCCACTCTGCACCCTATTTCCCTCTCCCATTCAAGGGAATTTTCCTTACCGTCTTCAATGCAAATTGAATCAATTAGTTTTTAATAACATATCCAGCTATTTCACTGTGAGAGAAACAACTTCTATGGATAGGGGTACATATATAATATTTTGCTTTATTAAGCTGCCAGTGTCAATTCTATAGCTTTGGATGCACAGAAATAGGTTAAAATTCAATTTTTAAGGGGGGCACAGTGCTTTCGGACCACACACAACACTTGCTAATATATCTGGTGCTTTTCCACATGCCAAGGACAAGAACAGCCTGAGGCACAGAGATTTACAGTTTCTGTTTTACTGCCCAAACCTACAGTGATTCAAGGTACTTCTATGCAAAAGATAGCACAAGAAGACTGCTTGGAAGTAATCCATTTTCACCGTCTCCCTGTCTGAGAGTGAAACACTTCAAGTAATAGCTACTTTGCTTTCCACCAGACAAATTAATTTCACTGTGATCTTTTTCAGATGTATAACCCACAGATTTTAAGCTGGTTGTAAAAGTCCACAAAAACCCAGTTTAACATCTGCCATCTGTACTGATTTAAACATTCTTCTTGAACAGCAACAATAATAGTTTTGACATGTCCTTTCCCTTGGCTCCCCCTCCTTCCTCCTACTTATGCTCTCTAACCATTTTGATGACACAGGGATATTTCAGTACTCTAACAATACAATTGAGCGCATCAGTGTTTTCACTATGTAATTAGAGAAGGAAATACCTGACACCAAACTCTGATTTTGTATGATCTAGTAATTAGAACAGAGTTTCACTGTTTAAAATTATGAATAAGCTTCACAGATGGCTATGTAGTTCTGCTGTGGAAAAAAAAATGGTTTCACAATAAATGAAGAGAAATCTTGGGGTTTTTTTCTCTTTTATAAGGTGCATTGGTAACATGAATTAAGAATAATGTCTCTGAGAATACCAAAATAAAGCATATTTCTCTCAGTGGAATTAAGATTTTAATACTTTGCTTTTGGTCTGAATTACACAGTATTCTTTAAATCCAAGAGCACAAAATTCCAGACTTTCGTAAATAACCTGGAGCTTGGTAGCACAAATCTGTCAACTAACAAATCCCTTTTCATCTCTCCAAAGGCTGCATCTTTAAAGGTCATTAGATGGTCAGCTCACACACTGGCTTTACAGATCATGTAAATACAAGAGACAGACATATAAAATCTCCATTCCCCATTTCAAGTAGCAGTGCTTCTTAAGAACCTATCATCCCTGAGGTAAATCAGAGAACATGCATGCAGGTAGTATCTGTAGTAAGAATAGTAAAATCCTAGCTTCCACTGATGAAAGTCCAGTGCTGCATTTTTTGTGCACGGAGAAGTCCTACTGATATAAACAGTGGCTTAAGAAGGGCCTGTGGGGCTCTTTTGAAGAAAAAAACCCACCTCTCAAAAACCTTGATTCCTGCATGAGTCTAAGTCCTCATTTTGCCTGAGTACAGGCTAAAACATGAATGATCATTCCTGATGGATACACAATGCATTCATTGGAAATGTTTCAGTTCAAGAAAGGATCAACAACTTCAACTTCAGATTAATTACGTTTAAAGTTGTGCATAAACGATGTACTGAATCAGAATGTATGCTCAAGTGAGCCAACTGAAATCATGAACTAGATCCATCGTAAGTATACTTAAAAATCTGCCCTTCAAACTGAAGTGAATGCACTGTAATAATGGATTATTGCAACAAATTCCCAGTTCTAGAGAGCTTTGTCCTGAGGTACAAATGGTCCCTTCCAGGGACTGCTGTTTGTGTGCTCCACAAAACTCCATTCCATAGCCTCCATTTCCAAAAAGTGGACAAAAAAATATATCAATTCAATTAAAAATTAACCCAAACACCAAAAGTAAATAAATACAAATCTCTAAATCTAGTCATACACTTAAACTAACTTTGAGAGATAGGACTATTTCTGGTACACTGAAGTACAACCATGCTTGTGTGGGTCATTTCACTTTAGCTGAGATGTCACTCCAACCTGTCCTCAATGGTATGTGGGAGGTTTACACTAATCAGCTTCTTCTGAAGTTTAAATTCTAGCATCACATCAATAGCTGTTACACAACACTAAGAAATATAAGCTGTGCCGATTTATGAAAGCCAGCCTGGTCCTATTTTCAAGCATCTGAATTAACAGATATTTTCCCCCATAAAATTTTTTACATTATAAAATTAAATGCTTTACTTAAGAACAAATACATACAATGATGCATCATGCTCTAAAAAGACAGAACTATTTCACAGTTAGCATTAACTTTTGGTAAGCTGGGGGTGAGAGTTTAGAGATGTTTATAATCAACGAATACCTCACAAAACTATGATTTTTCTCACACCTGTAATCATGTGTTTCTATCTTCATATACTGGAGAATGAAAGTTTTCCCAGAAGGCAGAAAAAGCACACTCCTTTCCCAACTTTGTTTCAAAGAAAATCAAAAAATCACAGGATCATAGAATGGTTTGGATTGGAAGGGCCCTTAGAGATCATCAAGTTCCAACCCCCTGCCATGGGCAGGGACACCCTCCACTAGCCCAGGTTGCTCAAAGCCTCATCCAGCCTGGCCTTGAACACCTCCAGGGATGGGGCATCCACAGCTTCCTGGGCAACCTGTTCTGGTGTCTCACCACCCTCACAGTATATAATTTCTTTCTAATATCTAGTCTAAAGCTGCCCTCTTCCAATTTAAATCCATTACCCCTCGTCCTATCACTACACGCCCTTGTAAAAAGTCCCTCCCCAGTTTTCCTGTAGGAAGTCTGGGGATATCTAGGAGATCTGAATTATTGTCTCATAGACCATACAGCTCAACAGCCAGTAAAGCCAAATTTCTGAGGGTTTTTTGGTTTTTTTTGTTTTTTGGGGGGTTTTTTGTTTGTTTGTTTGTTTTGGGTTTGTTTGGGGTTTTTTTGCTATTTTGCAGTGGTAAAGCTGCCTCACACTCATAGCAACACCTAAAGGAACACCTGTGGAATTTAAGCCTTTTATTTTTAAATCTTTCAGCTAACAGAATTTGTCTCTAAAGCAAAAAAGGAAAAAAAAGGGAGAAAATAAAAAAACTCAAAACACATGTCCACATGTATTCACACATCAGACTTCATGAAGAATCAAGCCACAGTGTAACTCTGGTTAATCTCATAATTGCAAGAGGCTTTTATCCATGGCTGTTAAATAATACGATGCAAGTTGCCTCTCTGAGATTAAGTGTATAAAGTCACAATGCAACTAAAATAGCAAGTCACTGAAGGGTACGTTACACTATTTACATAAAGAAGAGAAAGATCATATTTTAGTAAATACCCCTGTGACACTATTACTATTGTTTCCTTTACACAAATATATTTACTTGCAGGATATAAATGCATTCATTGGAAACATAATGAATGTAAAATTTTGAACCTTTACTCCTGCAAATGCCTAATCTGATACATAATTTTAAAACAAGCAATCCATTTGTTTTTCCCGTATTAAAGATATATTTTACAGGCAGAAAATGAGAAAAGGTGTTTTTGCAGAGGAAAAAAAGAAATAATCAGTTATGAACTGACTAATCTGAGGATAAGATACAGCTGCCTCATTGACATACACCACATTTACACTCACGCTAAATCATCATTTATACTGTGACACCTAAGTAGGTGCAAATCTACCATTGAAAAAGCCAGAATCATCTTCATTCTCTATGGAGAAATATTCTAAAGATGCTTTCCATGTTCAGAGTGCAATCTAACTGCAGAAGGGATAAAGGGACCCGGGTCCCACTAGTGTTCAATTAATTTTTTGGTCCCTTGAAAAAAAAATTTTATTTTTTTTTTTTTTTGTGGAGCAAAGGAATATAGGGGAAAATCACCAAGGGCAGTCACTGCTGCAGCCACAGCTAAGACTGAGGATTTCCTGGTCCCCATGCCATGCTGAAACACTGGATTTGGGTCTCTTGGATCCAGTGGATCTGCATGTAAGGTTGTTATGTAGTCCTCCTGTGCATTTCACGTCAAGGCAGAGAACTACTGAACACAAACTTCAGCTACTACATTGAAACAGTCATTAAAACACAAGACAAACGTACCTGTAACTTACAAAAAGAGAAGCACAATTTGTTGTAAAAACTCCAAACAAGACGAACAAAAATCTCTCTCCACTTAGTACAGTGAATGAACTCAGTTTTCTACACAAAACAGATTATAATATGTTCTTTTATAATAACGATCAAGATGTCAGTTTGGGGTCACATCTGTAGGCACTCCAGAATCACAAGATATCACTCCCTACTACAGCCTGAGCACAGTGAGATGTCATGGGACTAAGTGCCTTAGCACAGACAGGCACACTGCAAATGTTATCCAACACAGCCATTTTCCAAATTATGATTTGGGTGCTCATCTTTTCCACAAGTTATCATATGTGCTGCCCTCCACAGCTGAAAACTCTTTGCAGAAGGACAGAACTGACTCACAGACCACAGCTGAGCCCCTGTCAAAAAGTTATCTGTCAGAGGTGCAATCTCTCCTCCTCAGAGCTGCACAGCAGGGCTCAACTCTCACAGTCCAGTCTGGAGTCAGCAATGTGGTAGGATCAGAATATTTGGACTCAGTTACTAGATGGAAGGGAAGAATTTTAGTTGTGTAAATGACAATTTTATTAATCAAGCAGCTTGTAGTACATGCATCACTACTGCCATCCCATCTGCAATCTCATCCCAGAAGAATAGTAATGCTAGTGCATTTGTATGGCATCCAACCTTGCAGAGTCTGGAATGGGAGAGAAAACATCAAATTTTGAAACTGTCCAACAAACCAAAAGATCCTGCAAATAGTTTCATGCATTCCACCAAATCTGACCGATTTCAAAAGCCGCTGAGCTTATGGAAACATAGTACTTTTTAAGACCCTGAAGTCCTTGTATGATCATGGTAACTGTCCTTTTTTCAATGTATTATCTCTCTTACATGTGCAAATTGGTCTTGTACCTACGTCTATGGGTACAAACTGGTGAAACAGTTACTGAGTAAAGAGAATTTCACAAGTAGTTATTTAGCAACGATTTAATCATTCTTTCGCCAGTCTGCATTTTTTCTCCAAAGCAAATTTGAGTCCAGAGTGCAAAATGGAAATCGTGACTGTTTCATAAACAGTTATAAATGCTCCTTTCAATGTAAGCAATTTGTGCTAGTTTTGCTACCTCCAAGACTGCATGAAGAGTAATATTATTTCTACTGTCAAAACCCCATAACACCTTAGAAAAATCACACACTAAGTTGAGTGGGACCAGACTCCATGATATACGGAAAATAACATTGAAACAAGTTGACCAACTTCCCTTTACCAGTATGTTGTCTTGCAGAGAAAGCAGCCCAGCTCGAAGCTTTAATTACCTAAGTAGTACTTACTAAACTTAGTTGCCCTGAATATCTACAGATTAAAGCAGTTTGGAGATGATCCCAGATAGTCTTCCAAGTAAGAACTCTCCCATCAAGTGCTGTCACTAATCAATCCTGTGCAACCAAATAACTGTAGTAAACCCATACAGAATTAAAAAACATAATTGATTAACTTCGGCCAAAACAAAGCCATCCTTCACCCTCTAGCCCCCCAGTATTCAAAAACCTTTGGGTCAGGCACAAGCACAGGGTTGGTCACACATGAGAAAATACCGCTGAACTCATTCTTTCTTTCCTTTTTCAACCTGCAAGCAACAAGAGGTGCTCATTTTATCCCTGGTATGGCAAATGAATCCTGGTATTTTATACAGTACCTCTCACACAGTGGTCCCAGAAAAACATTCCCCAGTGATAGAACCATCACCACAGCAGAGACCTGCAACTTCCCTAGCCACAATTTTTCATCTCCATATTCTGCGGATAGCAGCTGGCCCACAGACGGGCCAGCTAGGCATCTCCTCATCCCCTTGTGGAAGCAACTGAAAAGATCTGTATGTTCTGAGGTTCCTCCATCAGTCCTTCTCTCTCAAAGTGGAGGAGAAAGAGAAATCCTAATTGCTCAGTATGTAGCATTCAGCTACCTGGTATAAGTGGCTGAGAAGTGGTAACCACTTCACTTCCTGGAGGCAAGTTAGATACTTCACTTGACAGCCTTTAGGTATCCCCGTAAATCAGAAACATTCAGCATATTTAAGCAGTTCTGGGCATATCCTTGCCCCGTTTATACTAGTAACTAGCCTTGGTGCCCCACATTAGTTGTAAAAACATACAGTGGGGAAAAAAAAATCTCTACACGAAAAGCTGCATCTCTCATGAAAAAAAGCACAAAAAAGGATTCAGGTCATTATGAGCTGATCAGGAAAGAGAGCAGAGAGGTGATGGTGGTAGTAGCAATAGCTCCAGGCTCAATGAACTTAGTATGGCTACAATTTATGACAAAGGCAGCTTAGCTACTGACCCTCTCTGCAGACTTTGGCCAAGTCACTGCCTTTTTCAGTCTTCATTTTTCTTTTCCTTGTCCATTTCCATTAGGTGCTCCTAGGGACCGACACTTCATCTCACAAGGACAGACAACACTATAGGACCCTCCTCTTCTCCCTACACCCTCAACTAGTAAAGCCTCTGTGCATGACTGAACAGGACCAATTAATACTCTAGCTTTGACTTCTTCCCTGTCTAGCCAACCCTGGCTGGCCCATCTCCTGAGAGAACCATGATACTCATGGCTCATGAAGTGAGATGTCAAAAAGGAGAGTATTATAATATTCCAGGCAGTTTCTTTCACACACTAGTCTGCAAGGGACTGCATGAAAATAACAAGAAAAGCAAATGGACACCGGCAACTCATCTCAAAGTTTCAACGTAGGTAAAGGAAGTAGACAAAAGCTAGCAGCAACAGGGAAGGGGACGGCTTGTGAAAGGTTTAAGAAGGTGAGAAAAAGCCTTACAATTTTAGGCAACAGCAGCCAAAGATGCTGTGGAGGGATTGAAAGAAGAGTGCCATATTCAGGCAAAGAGTGCAACCTTTACAAAGGCATGAAAAGTATTTAAAATTAGTAGATCCTCACCAAAGAACTAAACCACAAACAGCCTCTTGCCATCCAGCAACAAATCTTTAAGGCAGAACCTCAGCTGCTGTAAACTGTCATGCCTATAAAGCCGTAGTGGAGTTAAGGCAGTATACACCAGTGCAGATACGCCCCAGAAACCCTAATGAACAAATACATCTCTCTTTGAAAGTCTGTGTTTGGGCTAGGAACTCACAAAATTCAAAGCACATGTTGATTTACAGTAAATAACTGAATAAATAAACAAAACTGTTTTCCCCATTTCAGTCTCTTTGAGCTTCTAAACATAAATTTGATCCATTTTAACTTTACCATTCCCTAAGTTTATACGTTTCCTACCATCTGTGAATACGTACATCTTGCTATTCAAAGGCTTAAATACCTCGATCCAGTCCTATCACCCTCAACCCACTGAACAAGTGAGTGCATCATAAGCAGGGGAAAAAAATTCCTCAGGTTCTGACAACCTCTGAGAACAGTCCAACAAGCAAGTGTGTATGGAAACTGGACAGGCAGAGTCTAAATTATCTTCTTGCTTGCAGGAAGGCACACTGACCACTGTTCCCCACTATGAATAGAGAACATCACTCTCTCAAGATTTTTAAGGCAGCACCTGTCATTAACGTTAAACCATTAATATAATGTTGCAAAAAAGGAAACAATTGAGTGACCACATATACATATAGCCTGTGTTCTACCTGAAGTGTCTGCTCTGCTGTACTTCAACTTATCAGCAGAGGCCCAGCAGGAATTAATTTGACTCAGTTTCTAAGGCTATTACGTTTTTTACTCTAATGTCTTCAGTGTCTGTCAGATTTAAAAAATAAAGGAAACCATCACTCTATTGCCTGAAGGTCTTGCCTTCCTGTAGAATAGGGGTGATGCCAGATTAATTGTCAGAAGGCTCATGGAGTTTTTTCAGCCTGCTAGGTGGGTAACCACATCTATTCTGTAAAAAGTCATTGGCATTAATGAATACAGTAATAGATACATATAATAAAATCTTGTAATTTCTGAAAAAATAGTGCAATTATGAGGGTTCTTATCAGAAATATCAGCAGAACAAAGTTTAAAATTAATTTTACTGTAATGAAATTGCACACTGTGCTTTAGTGTACTTTTAAATCCGTCATTTTGACCCTCAAACAAACAGAGATTCAGAGAGAGAATTGAGGCTCAGGAGACTCCAGTTTTGTTGACGCTTTCTAAATTGCTTTATTTCTAGATGGTGTCATTAGTACAGCTCTGAAAATGTTCTTCGTTGATACCAAGTCTGTGTGTATTGGGTTTATATCCCCACAGCAGCCCTCCCAGGACTATGTGTTACACTGGCAGCTGGCAGGGTGTTTATAACACAGCTAGGGAGGGGCGGGGCCAGGACAGCTGACCCGGATTGGCTGTTCCATACCATGTGACATCAGCTCAGCCGTAAAAGCCAAGGGAAGGCAGGAGGAGGGGGGCATTTGTTACTACGTTTGTCTCCTGGAGCAGCTGCTACACAAACTGAAGCTCTGCTTTTCCAGGAAGTGGCCAGATATTGCTTACTGAGGGGAAGTAGAGAATAACATCTTTGTTTACCTTTTGTTTCTGTGCATGGCCTTGGCCTTTGCTTTAATTAAACTGCTTTTATCTTGACCCAGGAGTTTTTCATCTTATTCTCCCCCTTTATTTTGCTGAAGGGGGAGTGATAGAGGGGCCTGGGGGGCACCCTGGCATCCAGCCAAGGTTAATCCACCACACCATGCAAAAAAAAAAAAAAGCGTAAAAAGCAAAAAAAAATTATAGAAACTGTGAATGCTTCCAGTTTTGTGTGCCAAATACAAGACTAAAAGGTAGCTCTTTTGTAACTTAAGCCCTTATTAAAGACTCCCTTTCCTTTTCATTCTAGACTTCTTGCCTAACCAAAACCAAACCTCTCACTGCATTCTGACTTTTCATATCTTTTTTATCACTTTCTCTGCTTACTACTTCCCAAGGCCTGTCTCCTTGCCCTGCTATTCCCACAGTTCTCCCACGGTTCATTATCCAAATTCAGCCTCCCTCCTCTCATGTCTTTGTGTCCCTTTCACCTATCCTTCAACTCCAGGCTCCATGACTGGATAATCTTAAGCCTTTCTACCACCCAGTTCCAAACCCCAAGTTTCTCTATCCCTTTTGCAGCTTCTGGTGACCATTTTCTACCTCCAGGTGCTTTTCACAACCTACTTCCCTGTAGTCCAGTTCTGTGCTTGTCCAGTTTCACCTCAATCTTCCACATTGGTGGACCAGGTTATGGACTGATGAGACACTGAGAGCACAGAGATGAAGTAATGAATGCAGAGTTTTAACATCTATCAAACAATCCAGTACCTCACGAAGACTCTGTCCTAGGGTGACCCCAAGAGTATGGATTAATGCTCACAGACTGATTTACAATGCCTTTTCAACCCACTCCCTACAACAGTAAAGTGAGATGTGGCAACAACTGTGTATGAAACAAAGCAAGACAGCAGCTTTTTCAGTCTCAACTGCAGTACATAGTGACATGTCACAGATAATAAGGTAAAAAGCAAGGAGTGAAAATGAAATTGCAGTATAATTTTCTGAGTTCAAAATGGAGCAGATTTCCACACAAAAATGTCTATCTGCATGGCCATACTAACAAAGAACATTAAGGGTGAGACAGTCAGTGATACCAGAGATTGGCATGCCCAAGTCTCATTAACTTTGATTTTGAAATCTCCAGTTCAGAATTTCAAATACGTCCAGAGTGAAATTTAATTCATTTGGTTGCCACATCAGATCACAGGAAAACTCAGGTTAGATGGAACCTCAGTAGGTCATAGAATCATGAAAGTTGGAAAAAGACCTCAAGGATCATCAAGTCCAACCGTCAACCCACACCACCTAACTCACTAAACCATGTCCCCAAGCACCACATCTACATGTTTCTTGAACACCTCCAGGGATGGTGACTCCACCGCTTCCCTGGGCAGCCTGTTCCAATGCCTGATCACTCTTTCAGTGAAGAAATTCTTTCTAATATCCAGCCTAAACCTCCCCTGATGCAACTTGAGGCTGTTTCCTCTTGTCCTATCACTTGTTACTTTAGAGAAGAGGCCAGCACATAGTAGTCCAAACTTGTGTTCAAACATCATCTTTGCAGAAGCCTAGATCAGGACTGAGGTATCTGGATTTGACTGTTTGTTCTACCACATATTTCCTCTTTGACCTCAGGTCAGTAATTTACACAGCCGCTGTCTGCCTGAGTCATCTGCAGTCACAGAAGAAGAGATGTTGCACTATTACTATATTAACATTTGAGAAATGTTTAGGCAACATGGTTTGAAATATAGGCAACCAGACATTCAAATATTTGAGCTGGGCTAATATGGGAAACTTTAGATCTTAGTCTAGCACCCCAGATCATTCAACCCAGGTGTTTTGTTCCATTCAAAGAAAGTAATGGCCTGTATCCACAGACGTTAAATTTGGGTCTGAAGTTGCTGTATTTTTAAAAATCTAACTTCTGTTTCAAGCATTCTTTGTGGTTTCAGAGCAAAGACTTAGCTTATAACAATCCTTACTCTCAGTGTGCTTCAACTGGACAAAAAGCAACTGTAAACAAATCTAAGTCATATGAAATAAAGATTATATCAAGTAACACTTTTATTAGGTTTAAGAATACAACAATAATATATTAAATAGTATTTCTTTTTGTTTCATTTGCCCTTGTTTATTACATCTCTAAATGGCATTTTAGTCAGACACTTATTTACCCTGTGCTAAACTACTTCCTGCAAACTTGGCACCTGAACCTGGGAAAATGGATAAATTACCCTGCAGTTCGTTTTCTGTTCTCAGCTCTCCAGGGGATGCCACTGGCAGGTTGAGCCAAACCACAGAGAGATATTTGTCTCATTTCTTTCTACTATTTTGGATTCCAGCATTAATACACTGCTAGCAAATGAACAGCTCAGAGAAAAGGTTGGTTATTTTTTTTAAATTCTAGCTTCAAACAAAGGACATTTCCTAAAATGGTTCACAAAAAAAATAAACACTTTTCCCAAATAATTACAATGACATCTACCTGCCAACCCTTCTAATACCCACATCAATAAACCAGGCAAAGAGTGTCAGAAGTCCAACCTAAATCTACATGTGAATTCTGATTAGGAGACCTTAGGAGGCACATAATTAAAACTTGACATTAAACATCTGTCATTTGCCCTCAACTAGTCCACTCAAAGTGGTTTTAAATCGTTACACATCTATCTCTCCCTGGAAACAGAAACCATCCAAGTGAGATCACAGTCAGTAAACTTTACTGCTCAGCATCTACAGGGACAAGATTGAGTCCAGATACGCCTTTGGGGAGGGGAAACAACCCAAAACAAATAAAACCCCATAAGCATATGACAAGTGGCTACAAAAATAAGCTGCATGCTAGCTGGTTAGTAAGTGTTTCCACTACATAAATATGCGCATCTGTGCATATACACATGCACATTCTCTGGACACCACAGTTAGGTATTATGTGAATACCATACGCATAAAGCAACTAAGACATTTTTTCTTAAAACTTTCCTGATTTTCATTTCCTTTTAGACCAAAGCAAGAATAGGATATCTAAGGCTGCTAAATTTCCTGGTCTTTGAGGGCACAAGACATTGGAGTAAAGAAACATTTTACATCAAAATGTATGCACTATTAATAAATCTATCATACTGTAACAGTTGCATGTTTTCTATGCACCAAGACAGAAAGCAATGCTGACTAAAAGGTTAGTGAGGAACATTTGCAAATAACATAAAACATTTATTGTCTATATTACCTCAATGAGACCATGCTATTTCTGTGCTAGGTACTGTATGAATGCATAGTAAGAGAACCTGCAGACCATGCTGAGCTTATCAATTTAGACTGTTTATGAAAACAAAGTGTTGCAGTGAAATGATTAATACTACCTCCGTAAAAAACGGGGTCTAAGGCACTTACCGCTGCTACAAAATGGAAGTTTGATCTATGGAAGATCACAAGCACATAGTTTAGAAGAAATACATATTATGATATTGTTTAATGATCATTTACATCAGCACAAAATTACACATTCCAATACATTTTCAACTCACAGCAAGTAGTTTAAATATTCCCTGTACTGTATATAGGGATTACTTGAAGATACTCACAACAGACAGAAGTCCAGATCAACTGTTTAACAGCATAACATAACCCAGTAGAGTCATACAGTTAGAAACACCGCACCACCCAGTCACCCCAGCTTGTAATTGCCCTGAAAACGTTACTCAGAGTTCTGGAGGACGTGGAGTCATGGGAACATTTTGAAACAAGAGGCAAGCCAGAGGAGCATAAAAGCTGTAGATCAGACTTGCTAGGCAGATGGCACTGCAAGCTAGTGAGCCGATGGCAGATGGACGTGAGAGCCTGGGTAAAAATTTGGTTGCAAACTAATGAGATCTGCTAAGATGCTAGAGACAACTACTCTCCCTTTCTGGTTGTTCTGCTTTAAGTGAGGGTCAGATCAACCCCTCCTCCCCCAGAAATCTACCCAGGAAATGTTTTCAGAGCCTTAAAGAAAAAGTAGTTTGGCTTCCCTCAAAGAGGAATACCCACAGCAGCCATCCAGAGTGTTACTCAATATGAAATAAGCAGAAGATTCATGATTCAAAAATACCAGATGTCATTAAATTTTTGAAGTCCAGAGCCTTCTACATACAATCTATAAGCCCTCTAGCCTGGCTCCAGCAAAATATAAGGACATATATTTTCATGGCAGAGGAGCTCCCAATGAAGGCGAAGTTTCAAGCCAGGAAGGCTCTTTAATGGAAAAATGCTACACAACACATTAACTTTGGAAAGGATTTGGTCTTAGTCCAGACTAGAACTAAGGCTGGCTTGGTGCTCACAAATGCTCCACCTCCTTCCTGCAGCTGATCTTCCTTTGCTGCTGGTATAGGATAGATAGTATCGATAACTCCTTATGACTGCAGAATACTTACTATCAGAAAAAACGCGTAGCACCTCTTAAGATATTAATTAATATCAGTCTTTCTAACCTCCAAATATTAGAAAAACCTTTCCCCTCTAGTTATACGTGTGTATATATATATATATATATATATACACACATGCATACACACACACCTATATATGTCATCTTTCCTTTTCAGAGCTTCAGGGTTCCTTTTTAAAGCAGCATTGCCAGGACTTCAAAGATTTTTCTGTTCCAATACAATGGCCCCAGAAGCATTAACAATGTTTCCAGAAAAACACAATACAAAATGACCTACTTCAGCAGATGAGACAATCTCAGACTACATGGAGGCTATGTGAGCTTCTAGCAGACAGCAGCTTCCAAAAGCTTCTAACATTATTTCTAAAAGCTTATGGAGCTTTTCTCCCAAGATACATTACCAAGGGTGAGCCTTTCTTACCACTGTCATGAACTGCAAGGATCTCACGGTCTTATGAGCTTCCATAGCTGCGATTTCTGACAACTGGGGACTTTTTTTTTTATTTGCATGTAAGTAAGAAAAGAAGGTGAAGTGGTAAATAAATTAACTTTGTTGAAAGCCTTTGGGGAAAGGGAAATAAAGCTGCAGACTTGTGTAGGAAGCTAATAAAGAGGGAGCACAGCAATAGCACTGCAATGACACAAAGGATTAGCAAAAACTTGCATTTCCCAAGGTATTATGAAGCTCATGTATCCTAAACACACAGAGAAACACCCACATAACATAAGAAAACTGCTGTATACCATATACACACCCATGCATTCATAGAGTCTCTAGTGCCTAAGGCAGATACAGAAATGGCATAGGTAAAAATAAGTACTTCTCATAAAGGAGCTTATGCAGAGCACTGTATTTGTACTATACATATTAACTATCTGTCCTTAAGATTTAAAAATAAAAAATTAGCAGAAACAAGGTCCAGCCTTTTAAAGTGTTTGACAGCACATTCCTGAGATTTTCATTATATTGGGTTAAGTGCATGACTGAAAGCTAGCATATTCCAACTGAAAATCCACACTTTCTCACCAATTTTCTATATAATCTTGATCAAGTTTCTTGACCTCTCCTGGGACTGCTTTCTCCAGATGTAGTCATGGGGTTACACAAGCTACATTCTCATGCAGATGAACTATGCCACTTGCTCCCTTTCAATAGGTTATAGGTCACTTTAACCCTCTTCTCATCAATGGGCAAATCTCAATCTCTGTCTACCAGACAAGAACAAAAGAAAACAAACAAACAAACAAAAAAAAGCAAATGAACCCCCTCAAAAAAGCCCCCCCAAAACACCAAGTCTACAGAAGTTGTTTCTAAGCAATAACAATCATGGGATCTTAGAGACCCATTCCTGTCAAACATAATTTTCAGCTATTTTCAGATGCTCCCTCTATTTGCAGCTATCTTATATCTAGCCACTTTTCAGCATCTAAATCCCCCCTTCAGCTGCAGAAGACAGAGATAAGCTGCACATAATTGCAGAGTAACAGGAAATTACTAAAAAATGCTACAATTGCAATCCTGTGACATTTTTGTTCTGTAAATCTGTGTTCTAATAGAAGAAAAACCTTTAAAAAGAAAGGTTAACTCCAGCACTGTGACTAGAAATTATTCCTTTAATGAAAGTCTCATGATATTTGTATGCATCCTGTGGCATATTCAGGCCTCTCTTGTGTCCAGCTCTTGTGGTTACAGACGACAAGTGCACCTGGACAACCTGAATTTCAGAAATCACAACAAAATGACCTGGCTGCATTTATTTATTCCAATTGTTCTTAAACTAATCTTACATTTTTAGAGGAATGGAGCGAGCTGACCTATTTGTTCTAAACATCTGGAGAAGTCAGTACTGCTCCTGGTATTCCAATTTACACACAAGCATACGTTTTCTCTTGGGAGTTTTACCATATCACTGTAAAAAAGTTGTCATTCGTACTAAATGGAAATCCCCATCAAGAACTTTGATGGGTATCTTTCTGATCCAGCGTCTATGATTTTATGGCCTCTGCTGGCTTGGCTCCAAGTGTGTGTGTGTGTGCGCGTTCAGACACAATCACATTGATGCATCCACATCATTCACGTATGTGAAGAAAAACGAAAGAAGAGTATTTTATGACTATTTATCAAGATTTATTATGCATTTCCAAAATGCCCTTTGTTTCTTCTTTCTTGTCTGTGAACAACTTTGACAGACAAATCAACAGCATCATAAGGTTACAGATGCTAACAACAGCAAACTAACCCACGAAGCTCTTAACAGAAGTTAAAGAAGCTCTTGGAAATAAGGATGATTCAGTTTAAGCTTTTGGACCTATGGACTTTGTGCAATGTTCTGCTCCTCTCTAAGAGGTGCATAAGCACAGTAGTGATCCTCAGCCTACACAATAGGTGCCTCAGCACAACAACAAACACGTAACTGAGGGAGGGACAGTACTGCTCCAAACTCTTCTAGTGCCTGGGGCTGACAGTATCCCAGAACACGTGCTGTCATTGTTTGCAAGAAGGCACACGCTCTGATGTCATCCCCTAGTTGATCAAAGAGTCATATTAAAAAAAAAAAATCTGAACTTTAAATTAATTTGGCTAGTGCCACTGGCAAAATGTCTCGTCTCCCACACACCATAAACCACAGAGAGGCAAGGAGAGAGAAAAAGGAAATACACACTGAAAAGACAGATGGGAAAATGAAAGCGTTGTGGACTAACTCCGATATTAAAATGCGTCATCTATCTCTGCCCTCAATCAATTATTATCGCCTGGCCAGGACAGATATCCTGAAGTAAAACGGATTCCAAGAAGACAGTGGCAACCCAGACGGAGAGCCTGCCCAGGGATGCTGCTGTTCAGGTCTCTGGCTGCAGGGAGTGCCTGAGCCTGCTGCTGCCTGGGGAGGGTGGCAGGGATCCAACCTGTGTGAGGTGTGAGCAGGTAGATGATCTGCTCAGCCTGGTGGTGGAGCTCAAGGAGGAGGTGCAGAGGCTAAGGGCCATCAGGGAGCGTGAGAGGGAGATTGATTGGTGGAGTGACCTGCTGGCATGCTGGAGGGAAGGGTGTCAGGGCGATACCCCCAGAAAAGTGGTTGACCCTCTGCCCAGTCACAGTCAGACAGGCCCGACTGACGAGGAACCTCCCCCCAGCAACAATGGTTGGGGGTTGTGGAGTGTGGCGCAGTGGCAAAACCAGTCTAACTCTCTCCCTGAAAGGCATCAAGGTGATATTCACCAGACGGTGGTGGACCCCTTGCCCTGTCGCCGCCAAGCAGAGCCAGGCAAATTGAAAGATGAGGAGGAGTGGAAACGGGTACTGGCTCGGCAAAGTGGGCATCCCCCATCCCAACCATCCTCGGTTGGGTGATGGATGTCATCTACCTGGACTTATGCAAAGCCTTTGACATGGTCCCTCACCACATCCTTCTCTCTAAATTGGAGAGGTGTGGATTTGAAGGATGGACTGTACGATGGATTAGGAACTGGCTGGCCGGACGCAGCCAAAGGGTTATGATTAATGGTTCTGTGTCAGGCTGGAGGCGGGTCACGAGTGGTGTCCCTCAGGGGTCCGTCTTGGGACCGGTGCTCTTTAACATCTTCATCAATGACATAGAAGACGGCATCAAGTGCACCCTCAGCAAGTTTGCAGATGATACTAAGCTAAATGGTGCCGTCGATACACTGGAAGGAAGGAAAGCCACCCAGAGGGACCTGGACAGGCTGGAGAAATGGGCCCATGAAAACCTAATGAGGTTTAATAAGGCCAAGTGCAGGGTGCTGCACTTGGGTCGGGGCAACCCCAGGTATTTATACAAACTGGGGGAAGATCTCCTTGAGAGCAGCCCTGCAGAGAAGGACTTGGGGGTCCTGGTGGACGAGAAGCTGGATATGAGCCGGCAGTGCGTGCTTGCAGCCCACAAAGCCAACTGTGTTTTGGGCTGCATTAAGAAAGGGGTGGCCAGCAGGGAGAGGGAGGTGATTGTGCCCCTCTACTCTGCTCTTGCGAGGCCCCATCTGGGGTACTGTGTCCAGGCTTGGGGCCCCCAGCACAGGAAGGACGTGGAGCCCTTGGAGCGGGTGCAGAGGAGGGCCACTAAGATGATCAGAGGCTGGAGCACCTCTCCTATGAGGAAAGGTTGAGAGAACTGGGCTTGTTTAGCTTGGAGAAGAGAAGGCTCCGGGGAGACCTCATTGCGGCCTTCCAGTACTTGAAGGGAGCATATAAACAGGAGGGGGAGCGACTGTTTACGAGGGTGGATAGTGATAGGACATGGGGGAATGGTTTTAAACTAAGATGGGGAGGTTTAGGTTAGAGATTAGGAGAAAGATTTTCACCCAAAGGGTGGTGGCACACTGGAACAGGTTGCCCAGGGAGGTCGTGGATGCCCCATCCCTGGAGGCATTCAAGGCCAGGCTGGATGTGGCTCTGAGCAGCCTGGTTTAGTGGTTGGCGGCCCTGCATATGGCGGGGGGGTTGGAACTAGATGATCACTATGGTCCTTTTCAACCCGGGCCATTCTATGATTCTGTGATTCCAGAGTTTCTGTATTATTTACCTCATCATCCCCCTCCACATAATATAAATTCCTATTCTAAACACACGGGTTACCATTAAACTAGCAAAACATGACTAAATGTATAATAGTAATGAACACAAATTCCTGCGCTCAGATGGTATCTCAAACACTGCATGTTTAGCTGCTCATAGTTTCAAGAAGAGTACACCTCTCATTACCAGTGCAATACACACAGCAACAGCTAGATAGGAATAATTGCCAAAAGAAACAAAATTAGAGAAATCAGATTGTCAGCACAAGTCTCATAACAACCCCAAAACATTATCTATCAAAGGTAAAAGTTAATGTTTAGATATGAAACAGTCATAGCATTATATGGTACAATAAACCTTATTTCTACACAGAATAGTCCTGCTTTTTTTAAGGTTGATACTTTACCATAACATATCACTGAAGCTTGGTCATGATACCACCACACAATACATCTCAAGAGGTTATAAGACATCACAGTTTTTCCATCTTACCTGGCTCTGTACAGTTCTTTTCTTCATGTGTCCCATTAGGTGATGCCATCAACCTTCTATTCCTCCACATTTCTGACAAAACGTGTCTCTCTGCACTAGTTGATTCTCGGCCTATATTAAATAGAAAGAGGTTATGCCCACTGTTACCAATTTTTTCCTGCATAATCTGAACTGGACTATATGTCCCCAATAGCAACAGACATGGACAGACCGTCAGTACGTGAATGTGGCAAAATGAAGTTGTGACTGGGGCATGCACTAACATATTCTAGATGCTCCTAGTGACAAAGCGTGAAACTAGCCATGAAGGTGCAGTATTAAAGCTGTTAATATATTCTGGCTATCAGAATACCTGTCTGTCACCCACAATGGGAAAATATTCTGCAACAAGCAAATGCTGAAGCCTGCAACTGTGAAACTCAACACTTCGCAGTTCCTACAGATGAAATCAGCCCAGCCATGCTGACATGAGCAACAATCACACTTCCATATAGTCATCTGCACTTGCACATACTATATTACTGATTTCTCAAAAAATAAAAATGCACATGGACATGTTCCAGATATATTTTGTTTTATTTTGAGTCTAGGGGATGATCTTTTCAGTGTTGGGTATACTTGATAATATCAATCCCTGCATAACTTGTCAAGAAAAATGGAAAATAACTGCATTGTGAATCCCCACAAGTCTTAAGAAAAACAAACTTATTTAGAAGTCAATGGAGCTTTTGCCTAAACTCATATTCCAGAAGCATTCTCAATGGAACTTGCTGAATAGAGTACTGCAGGAGCACTTGTGATAATGCAGAGTATGCAATTACAATCATCAAAGGAAGAATAGAACCCCTTAATTAAATTACTTCCATCTCAACCTTATCCATTTCAAATGAACATATTATAATAACAAAAATTCTTTCATGGCTGATCTTATAGTTTATATTCAGTCATCATGTAATGCTTGTGTTTTGCTACAGGAACTCCCGCAAAAACATCAAGCTTGGAAGTTAGTCTGGCTAGAGTATTAGCTAAAATAATCTGACGTCACAATTATAAGAAACAGAGAGAACAGATGGTGAGTACTTATGGATACAATATACTGTAAATTAGCCAGCTGAAAAAAAAATACCTGATGCAGCATACCATCAAAAATCAGGTTATGAGGGACTTAGTTGATAACCCAGGAGATTAAAAACTTTCATTAGTCATGACATTTTTCATGCAAAAATAAAAAAAGTTCTCAAAAAACTGTTAGCTGCAACACAAAAACCCTCAGGCTATATAAACATAATCATATTTTCGTTACTCACTTTTGCAAACCAGTAAGTTTATTAAAATAACTAGCTGGTGCAAGGAAGGGGAAAAAAGAAAAGCATAGGCATGACAAACAGTTCTAAATAAAGAAAGAAACAGTAGACTCTAAAACCACAATTTTAAAAAGTTGAAAGTTCTAAGATGAGCAATATGCTAATATGGTCTAGGACACTGAATATGGATAGCTACTTGCCTTCCTAGATATCTCTCAAACAACCCAGGCAATAATTTGAGCACAGGAGCATTATAAAGTACGACACATTCCACCAGATTTTCATTTTCCCCTAAAGCACACATTTTAGCTTCCGCTTTAATTTAAGCAGATGACCCATTCAAATGCTGCCAAAATCTGATTTTCTCATATTAAATGTGGATGTAGGGCTTAGTTAGATTTTGTTCTTAGATTCTCAAGGTCTGTTAGCAGTCCTACCTAGAGACCCATGTGCTGTCCCAGCAACCATAAACTTCGTATCCAAAGCATGCAAAGCATATATTGCAGGAGGAAGGCCTGAAGCTGCAAACTTACAGCCCAAACTGTGCCACCAGGGGGAAAAAAAAAAAGAATGAAAACGGTGTAGTTAATTATAAATGCATTAGTTTGCAACACAGCATTTGCAGAAAGGATGCAACAGACTCCCTCATGATATTAGCACTATTCCTTCCCTAAAACATAGAATTTCCTGCCAAATCCACTCCGTAATTTAGGGGGAGGCTGGAGGGAGAAGATGGAGAAAAGAAGCAGTTGTAGCTGATGGAGGTTTACAACCCAAGGATAAAAACGAAAGGTGGCTCGAAGTTGCAGAGGGGACCACAAGCGGCTGGAGAGGATGCAGCTCTGCTGCAGCGGCAGTGGGGGAAACTACTTCACGCCGTTCCGAGGCACGCAGCTGCCCTGTGAGTCCCCTTCCCCTCCCGCCCCGAAGCCCCCGAGAGGCTCGGCGGGCCCCGCCGGGGCGGGCTGGGCGCAGGGCAGCCACCGGCCGCCACAGACGCCGCTGTCTCCACTCCCCGGGGCCGCGTCCGCGCACCTGCCGGCGCGGGGCTTTCTCCGGAGGAACTCGGGCCGCTCCCCCGCCAGCCCGCCCGCTCCCGGGGGTATTTCCACCGAGAACCTCAGAACAGGAACAGCCCCGGACGCTTGACCCCGCCACCCCCCGGCTGCCCCCGGTCCGCTCCGGCCGCCCTGCCCGGGTCCGCCGGTCTCGCCGCCGCGGCCACTCACCCAGTCTGGAGAGCAGGCTGGACATGCACCAGGCGAAGAAGAGGATGGCGCAGATGAAGCCCAGCTGCTGCAGCAGCATCTCCCGCCTCTTGCGAACTTTCCTCAGCATCAGCAGCATGGTTTTCGGCGGGGCGAGCGGCGTCTCGTCCGGCTCCATCGGAGCGAGTGCGGGCGCCGAGGGGGCGGCCAGCGGGTTGGTGGGAAAGCGGGGCTCACGCCCGGCGGCTTCCCGCAGACGGCTCCATGTCTGGGCGAGCTGCAACGCGGAGAGAAGCTGATGGCTACCGCCTCAGGTCGGCAGCGGCGAAGCAGAGAGGCAGGTGGAGGCGGGCGGGGGCGCGGGGAAGACGGCGGCGGCAGGCCGGCGGGAAGGGAGGGCGAGGCGCGGCTCTCAGGGGCCGGGCTCAGCCCCGCGCCCCACACGCCCCATGGCCGGCGGCAGAGGAAGCGGTGCGGCGGCGCCTCGAGCTCCTGTGTCAGCGGCCGCCGCGTAGCTGGCCGCGGGCTGCGGGTCAGCGCCGAGGGACGGCGGCATCCATACGGCTCCCTGCCTGCCCCGGCCAAGTCGAAAGTTTATCCCTTTCCTCCCTCCCTCCTCTCGGCGCCGCCAGGCGCTGGCGGCAGGTGGCCGTAGCCGCCGCGGGAGCAGCTGTCCCCTGGCTCTCAGCGCGGCGCCAAGCGGCCACTCAGCCCCGGTGGGCAGCCGCTCCCCCAGCGCCCGGCCCGGGCCTCTTCTCCCCGCCTCCCTCCCGCAACTTTCTGGGTGCTCCTCTGGCACCCATGGCAACGCGGGTATGCCCTCCCCCCTCAGTCTCTAGGGGCCGGGGGGGGGAGGAGGATTAACGGGCTAAATTAATCCTTTCCTCCAAACGGCGCAGGAATTACCTGCTTTCGGTGTCGCGTTGGGCAGCGCTATCCGTGCGAGGGGAGCAGCGGCGGCAAGTGCTGAAGACTGGGAGCCGCCGGGGACGGGGGAGGACAGGGCCCGGATGGTGCCGCCGGAGGTGCGAGGGTGGCCGCTGGAGCGGGGCGGTGGGGCCGAGGAGGAGAGTGCCGGGGTGCCGCGGTGAGGGGCGGGCCGGGCCAGCACTGCCAGCGGCACCTGGGTGCTGCCACCTGTCCCTGGGAGGTGCCTCTCAAGGTGGGCTTCCGTGGGGGGAAATGGCACTTCTCTGATCCCTGCCGTGCGGGGTTGGCACTGGAACGAACGTGTGGTGTTCAGGACGACAAAAGTGGCTGACCTATTTTGGGAAAAAGCGGTTAGTTCCCGACTGTCCCAAAGCAGATTTTTTTTTCTTAAACTAAAATTTGGTGTTTACATTAATTAAGTGGTTATTGTTAGCCAAGGAGAACAGTTCTGGGAACTTCCTACAACAGCACAGGCGTGGGTTCTGTTGTCTTCCCAGGTATCCGGAAATGCTCTGAGTGCCCAGGAGCACGTGTAGGCAAAACAGGATTAACTCATCTGATCTTCTTTTTGATACAGCATTTGGCTTACAATGGAAGGCCTTTCAGGTGATTCCCTCTGGGTCTCTGTCCTCATACTTCAGACCATATGACACTTCATATCTGGCATTGTTTCTAATGATGTCATAATTATAATACAAATATCCTAGCCTACAAAAGCAAATAATCACAAATAAAATATCACTGATCTTCTGTGTTTTCCCATCTTTGTGCACATGTGGTTTTTTCTTATGTTTATGAATTATTTCTGCTATAGTGAGATGCAGCAGTGCAGTGCTCAGGGTGCTCTGGTATATACCCCATGTGAAATTGCTCTAGATTCATGCTGGAGAACCAAAGAGAAGCAGTTGTTAACCTTGTTGCTTGCTTGCATGCACATAGCTATAGAATTTGTGTGCCTTAACTGCTTAAGCTCCAGGGGCACCTAGGCTCTCATGCACCTTTGACTTTCTGATTTATGTTAGGCAGGAGAACAACTGCATGTTAGATGAATGGCACTAAAACACACCCCAGTCTCCTCTCTTTCGTTCCCTTTATACCTACTGAGAGGAAAATAACTCAAAGCTCTTGCCTACTACTACAAAAAAAAAAAAAGGTAGTAGAGAAGATTACAAGTCAGCTTATGTCCCTTTATGTCTCTCCATGGCCACATAGGAAATCTCACAGTTGAATGCACAATGATGAAAGCCATCCCTGACTGAAAGAATTTACAGGCTAATTAGATGCAGAGGTGTGGGAAGTTGGATAAAGGCAACTGAAGCTCTTCAGATCAGGATCAATATGTATAGTGGACTAGTGTTTTTTGTTGAAGACTTTTAAGCTCCAGTAAAGTTGTTGGTTGGCCATGTCACTAGAGATGCAACTGCATACCCTGACAGCTGTCATAATACCTGAGAGCTAATTTTTCATGTGGCTTTCTGTCACCTCTTTTCTGGGACTAAAGCCTCCCCCTTCACTCAAAGCGACAACATGAACATCAGTCTGCCATCCCCTCATTCTGTGTTTAATAAGAGTTGCAGTGCTGATAAGACTAGTTTTCTGTATGAAGACTTTATCTAGCAGTAGAAGGATGGTAACACATCTGTTGTTTTTTCAGTATCCACTTGCCAAAAGTTTATAGTCTTCTTCACTGATAAGAAGGACCAGGGCCATGGCTTCAGAGAGGCTGCACTGATGGTTGGGTCTCTCTCAACAGCTGACAGAGTTTGATTGTAATTTTTATATTTATGAGGTTTATTCTCTTACTTGCTCTTTACACTGAAGACATTTTCAAGCCATGGCTCTCCTGATCTGAAGAGTTACTGATATTAAGACATGTAATAACAAGTTTGTCTGGAATTGGGGTAAATTTGGGTCTAGAAATGAGGCTGTGATTCACAGATATTCCATATAGGTTGTTTACACAGAGACCGTGGAATTGAAGCATTGTTAGAGGTCCTGAGTTGCACATGTGAGGGATTTTTATTAATTCTGTCAGGTCCTATGAACATCACATGGATCAAACCAAAGCACATGGTTAGTTAAAGGAACTTAATTCTCACATTGCCTTTTTTGACATAGGGGTTTTTCCCTTTTCGCTGTTATAACAGTGTCTGCTTTAGAGGTAACAGTTAGTGACTATAGAAACCCTGGGGCTACCCCCCTGAGGAACTGAAAGCAAGAAATGAAAAACAAAAAAGTGAAGAGATCTTTTGTGAATCCTTTACACACAAGAAATCCATTACCCGTGAAAGCAGTTCTCAGTGTGATTGTGTGTCTCTCCCTCTCCGTGTACACAAACGAGGCAGATCAAAGTTCAGACAGTACTAATCTCCTAATCATGCAAGATTCTGATTAGCATTTTTAATCAGTCTGGTGATCACAGGGCAGACTCAAAATTTTTCCTGAATACTAAGCTTTCAGAACAGAATTCCAAATCACTTTAATTTTAGTGTTTCCTGTGAAAAGGTGTCAGGTAACTATTTGTGTAAGATGTCTCAAAGGGAAGCGGTACACTGCAGAATTCAACTCCAGTTACCTCTCCCTCAACAGCTGGCAGAATCTGCACCTGGAGGGTCTGTTTGAGTACATTCATATGGAGGTCATTATTGGAATGATGTCCCAACCCTTTCTTCTGATTGGAGACATCCATACTGTGTTTGAGAGAGTGATGTTACAATGTTGGAGGCAAAAAAAGAAGCAAATGCTTTCTGTATGAGGTGGCATGGTAGAAATTTACATTCTTTTTAAAAATTTTAAATTATTGCTATCTCTTGCTGCAACCAGAACAACTGTATATAAATTCAATGGGGTCTTTTCATTCATAGTCTCAAAAAAAAAAAAAAAAAGAAAGACACACATGGTTTTCTGAAAGATACCTTCACAGCAAGTAGTTTGATGATACTCACAATGTTCTCTGTTTCCATTATAACCAGAACAAAATGTTTTCCGTATTATTCTCCTGAAATAATTACATTTAGGAAATCAGAGGTATTTGGGAAATATCGCTAAAACAAAGT
Organism: Pterocles orientalis; assembly: GCA_011057875.1. Taxonomy (NCBI): domain Eukaryota; kingdom Metazoa; phylum Chordata; class Aves; order Pterocliformes; family Pteroclidae; genus Pterocles; species Pterocles orientalis. Next base: position 1,347,671 of record WKFP01014853.1, on the reverse strand, counting down.
GTAGAGGAACAAAATATTAAATAGCTCTTGTTGTCTTAAACTAAGCCATATGCAAGAAACCTTCCTTCTTTCTTGTTACTGTACTTATCATTGTCATAATTTACCTCTCATGTATGTCCCACACTAAAATGTCTTACTAGAAGCACAGCGTAATGCTATCTTCAGCTAGCACTGCCAAATTTGCTTGTTTTTCATCTCAAGGACAATTAGTATCTTGAACTGAGTAACAGACAAAAGGCTTTGAATTAGGGAATTGTCTCACAGGAGATCCATGAAAGCAGCTCATCTGAGAAGAAAATATTGATGCTGCTGGGTGTCAAAGGAGAAGTATAAAGTTTGGATGAATTCTCCATGGCATCCCCTAAAAGGAGCAGGAAGCACAGCAGTGTAACTGGAAACTGAGACCCTGTTAATTGGCCATGAAGACTGTTCCAGCACAGAAGAGCTGAGAGTGCATCAGCTGAGAAGCCCAAAGGATAAGGAGGTGATCGTTTGTGACAGGTATCAACCAGCCCTAGGAGCATGTACAAAGCCAGCTTTTCCAGCTGATATAACCAGCATCCCAGTATCAATCCCCTGGTCTGCAAGGTCAGGAGATAGTATCAAAGAAAAGTCAACGATGTTCTCTCAAAAAAAGACCAGAAAATCTCCCATAAGCCATAAAAAGTCAACTGAGAGGAAAGACATTGGTGAGGGAGGAGTCTGGGATCCTGCTTGGTCAAAGCGCTTCATGTGAGGGAACCATGGAGAGAGAAGCTTAGTTTGGTGATATCCATCAAGAAGGGGGCAATTGTGCTTATTTAGGACCTGGTCTCTGGAAAAGGAGCACACATTAATATGACTTGACAAAATAAGCTTGCAGAAAGCAAATATTAGCACATCAGTATTTTGATGTTGAACTGTAACTCAGGCCACCGTATATCCTTAGGTGGCTCTCTAAGCATTGGTGAAAAGTGCTTTGCTGAACCATACCTGAAGTTTAGAAAGCAGATCCATTGTTGGCATCAGCGCTGAGGGTTCCCCCAGAGTCTCTGCAATGGGTAAAACCTGAACTGGGACTACTGGATTTAGAGAGAAACTCCCACTGTAGTACCCATTGAAGGACTCATCCTTGTGTTAGGATCCTCAATGTCTTTCTGCTCATTCTCAGATTTTTATCTCTCATCCACTTTCCAGTTCTAGTGGACAGTTGCTAGCCGTGTTATCATATAATACTGTTGCATGCTTAAAAGGCAGAAGTTTTCCTTAATACAGAATTATTTTTGTAGTTTAACTCAGGCTTCTGTTTTGCTTCTAAGATTATAAATAACTCAACTCTGAACCAGAATTTAAATGCCATGAAAAAGAAGTCTCACGCTTTTATGTGGAACCACATCTTCCTTTAACTTAGCCAAGTCCTCCCTTGTGTTTTATATCTTGCTGTCTTCCTACTGCTTTCTCTTTAATAAACTTGGGTAATGCTACTTTCTATTTCTCATGAGCACCTGTGGTTACACCCCATATTTAACACTTAGCAGCTGTGCTCTTACCCAAACCCTACTTGGGAGTTTAACAATAGTCACTTAACAATAGTGGGATTCTCCCACAGTATGCAGGAATGCTACAAGGAAGAGTTCCTCATATGTTACATGCCATAAACAACCTTGCATAAGCCCAGGAAGGAGATCAGACTGTTACATGTAATCTTCTTGCTATACAATAAGAATAAAAGGTACCAACCAGATGTAGGTTCTTAACATGATCTGCTTTAAGCTACAACAAAATAAGATCAGTTGACTCCTGATGTCCCACATGTGCTGTTAACACATTTTAATTTAGATGTTCATTTCCCTGTTCATTTCTCTAAGCCCACCAAAATGTCTTCTTGGAGGACACAATGAGACACATTATGCATATTAGTAGAATTCAATCTGTTCTTCTTCTGCTCATAAGGTTTCAATCAGTGTCTACCTAAAAAAGGGACTTTGTTAGAAAAACCTCAATATTTGTCTTAAATCAGCACTGTCTAAGCTCCAAATTCATCACACCAGCTATGTTTAATACCTGCTAGTTTTCTGAGGGATATAGGCATCTGCTTAAACACTTGCCACATTTGAAGAACTCATGCACATGCATAAAGCCATACTGAAATGGGGGTTAAATTACAGGGACTCTGTTAACACAGCATATCCTCCCCTACACACATACCATTTCTGTCTTTCTCGGTTTCTCAAGCTTGCTTCCCAGCCTCAATTGATTTTACTGGTTTTACATTTTGCCAGTGATTTTCTGTTCCTCTGTGCCCCCACAGTCACTTTCTCTGCTGCCTGCTTCTCTTTTTTCCCTGTTCTTTCCCTCTGTTTGCTCCACATGCCTTTGTTCCCTACCTCTTGATCTTCTAGGCCCAATGTAAATTTTTCATTTGTTCTACTCTCTGTAAACAGAATTCCTTCTTCCTCTTCAAGTCTCCTCTTAAATCTACACATTGGTTTGAGCTTAGTAGCGACTCTAAGCCCTATTCCCAGAGGTTTGGGAAAATTTGACTGTGCTTGCCTGTAACTGTGAGGAATGAGGTTACCCTAAACATAAGGGATTCTGGCTCATCAAAGCTCTGCAGGTTAACTGCAGCACTCTCTTCCATCGCTCTTTCGCTCTCCATAATCTTTTTCCTCTCCCAGACAAAGAAACTAAATTCAGTTCTGTAAAATTCTCTCCATTTTTTTTCTTTCTGGAAAGTTTTTGTATGTCTGAAACACAGTGAAATTCAAAACAGCTACTGAGAAGATGTCTTCACACACCTCAATCAATCACACTTTTGTTCAGCTTTCATACCTACTGTGATCTGTTTCCAAAACCCTTTGCTAGTCCCTCAGAATAAGAAGGATCATTAACTAAGCAAAAATTGATTCATTACACTGAGAAAAATTTTCAACAGCTATGTGTTGTTAGCCCAAACTACAGACTGCTGTGATCTTATGAATACACAGGAGGAAGCTGTGGGGAATTCTCACACTCAAAAAGCCTCAGGTGATGTCAGTGCTTGAAAGCCTGGAGGCTGAAGAGGTTCAGTGAAAGTCCTGTTGGGGGAGCTGAGAGAGATTCAACAGGGCAGCTCCTTTCCATCGTTAGATTAGTCCACCAAAATCATTAAGAAGAGCAAGCATTTATCCTTAGTGATTGTAGAAAAGACAAACTGCAGTAGCCAAGTACTATACAAGCAAGTGCAGGAATGTATGCCCTGGCAACTGATGTCCTTAAACAACAATACTGAAAAGGCGAGAACTGTCTTTATTCAGAGTCTTGTAGAACATATGCTTGAAGGAACTTGGAGGGATGATCCTGTTTGTTCCCTCTTTCTAAAGCAGTATCAACTCTCCCTAATGTTGAGTGGGCTTGCTCTGAAACTTATTATCTGTCTTGATACTGAAATTGCTGTTTGACTGCCTATCAAAGCTTTTAAAATAAAATGATGGTGAATACCGTTAAGGAATTTTACACCTCCTACTTTGGCTGGCATCTTTTTTTTTAACACTGTTAGTGAGCAGAGCTGGGAGAGTTCTGGGAATTTTCCTCCTTATCTGACCACAGATTTTCAAAACAGAAAATTTATTTTATTGAAAACCTATCATGTTAAAGTTAAGAGGAATCATAGCTGTCAGTCAGAGAAGGGGAAGAATATTCTTACCTTGTATTTCTGTAAAGTAGAAATCATGTTCCTTTATAGACAGTAGGAAGAAAACAACCTTGCCCTGGGAAGACAAATTCAGTGTATAAAATTATGTAAAATGATAGTTTAGAGGGAATGGCAATCATAGAAATCAAGTGAGCGGGAACAGTGTTCAATGGAGTGTTTTGTATGAGGAATTCAGGTAATTTATTTCATTGCTGCTTCATGTTGTCCTCTGTGAAAGGGATAAGAAAGGAGGGTTAATTTGCTCCCCATTATGATCGGACGTGAAAAAAGAGAACAGAGAAGGCTGGTTCAGAGTCCAGGTTCAGAACTGCGAGTGGAAAGGTGTTTGTCTAAGGAGGCATTTAAGGGAAGGAAAGGAGAGCTTTGGTACACGAGAACAGGAAGATGGTTCTAAGCAAGTGGGTTAGGCACAGCCATCTGTGGGAGCAGACAAAGGGAACCTTAATCAAAGTGGACTGGAAGGGTGAGTGAAATGAATTAAAATGGGGAAATGAGCACCACTACATCCACTTTGAAGACCGAGTCTTGTACTGCAAAATTGAAGAGGGTCGGTGTAGCAGGAGAGAGAGAGTTATAGCTGCAGTACTTTAGAACATCATCCATAAAAGCTCCCTTTAAGTTTACAAAAACTGCCACATCTGCAGCACAGTCTCCTTCAAACCCAGATAAGTGGTGTTCGTTACTGTTAATGAGAAGTCATGGTCAAAGCAAACTTTGGCGTATTTTCAACCATCGTCATGAATACCTTTTACAGTATTTCCATGTCAACTTCCTACCAGACTTCACAGTAAAAGATAATTAGTAGTTATTGCTGATTTCAACAAGAAATGGTTATCATTGGCAAATAATAAACACCGCACTCCTGCAAATTAACAACTTTGTTATTCCTAACTCCTTGCAGAGGTTAGTAGCAGGCTATTTCAGCTAGCCTTGGTCATAAGTGTGCTTGGCTGCCTCTCAGCACCAGCATAGCACAGCTTCAGCCCATCTCTTCTGAGCTGGCTGCTCTTTTCAGCTTGTGGTAGAAGAGCAAAGGCAGCGCTACCCTATAGTCCAATTTAATGGCAGCTACCGTGGGTGTCACCTACCTGTCATATCTGACTCACCCCACCATCTTTTTGTTGTTTTCATTTAAATATTTAAACACTCACATATTCCAGCCACTTTACATTTCACCTTCTCAGAAAGAAGCAATGTTTCAGAGGTGTTACCATGGAAACAATGGAGTGAGGAGGCAGCTAAACATGAAAGTCATCCAACAGTAAATCCAGAGACATGCTTTGGGGTAACTTGAAATTAAAAAAAATGTATAATTAATTGGGCTGCTGCTGAGCATGTGTCTGTATTTATTGCTTTCGTGGAAGTGAAGAGAGGCCATCTTTTTGCCTGTGACAAGAAAATAACATTTCCCTGTGCAGAATTTTCAGTACCTGAAGTCCTTTTTGACAAAAGAGATAATACTGATCTTTGGAGATGACCACTAGAGTCAGTCCTGTCAGCAAGGTCAAGCAACTGAAATGGTACTGTTAAGGGTCAGCGACACCAGCTTCCTAACAAACAAATAAATCTGTACTGATAGTGGTGGGCTGTGAGCATTGGAGACTTGTGATCCAAGATATTTGCAAAATTTAATCAGACTATGGGAAACAGATTAGCATTAGTGGAAGTAAAAATGCAGCTAGATATGGCAAGCCCTTTCCAATTATGCAAATGAATACACAGAGCCATTCTGCTCAGAAGTGGTACTAAATTATCCTTGTGGATAAATATAAAAGCATACCTTTGTCAATCTGTCACTGTATATCCTGAAATACCATAATTACCTCTCTCAAGCATGAGAAGGAACAACTCTTGGCTATTGCCTGTGCTCGCATCATAAAATGATTTCCTGTGAGTTTACACAGCCTTAGCTTTACTGAACTGTATGTTGTCTGTAGTGAAGGTAACAAAGGAAAATTAAGTGTTTCAATTATGTGTTAGGCAAGAAAAGCTCAAAAAAAACCCAAACCAACCCTGTAATGAAGATCATCTTCACTTCATGCATTGGCAAATTGACCACAGAAACACTTAATACATGCCACATAAAATGTTCTCTTCAGAAAAGATTCAGAAACAGAACATTAGAGATTTGAGCTTTAATTGCTCTTCATAACCCATTAGATCATGCTTAAAAACATCTGATTTTCACTTGTGGGCAAAGGAAGGGTCCTGGGAGATGTCTAAAACCTCTCCTCAGGGCTGAAAATTGTCTTATTATTAAAAGAATTGTTCCTACCATCAGTGGCCACTAGAAAAATTCTGTCATTGTAGACTGGCAGACTGGGATACATCTCTAGCAAACCGACAGCTCTGGTTTGACTTGTACTCTGATCACCTGGCTGTTGGTGCCCAGGGTGACCTACAGCATCCACTCCACAGCTGCTCTCCTCTGGAAGGGTGCCGCCCAGCACCTTCTCAAAGGGTCACCATTGGGACCAAATTAGTTTTTTACTGACTTTCAGTTCCTCAAGAGTCTTTCTCCTTGGAGCAAGGGTTTTCTTCTTCACATGTATCCCCAAGGAGTTGGAAGCATTACTGGTGGAGCTTCTAGTTCAGAGACTTGTCAGTCTGCTCTGTGCAGGTAAACAGCTGCCACTATACATTAGGAACACCTTGAGGAGAGAGAGAGAAGGCCAGATCCTATGAGCCTGAAACACTGATTTAACCATGCACTGTTGAGAATGCCTTCCTCCTGGAAAGTTGGGCAGAGGGTCAGATGGTAAATGAGATATCCACACAGCCCAGAGCTTAAGTGAACTATGAGGGTGTGGCGGGTTAGCCCTTGGCTGGGGGCCAAACCACACACATCCACTCACACAGTCCCTGCCCCCACCCAATTTTAGGGGAGAGAATTAAAGAGGTAGATGGCAAAGAGGACTCGTGGGTTGAGATAAGGACAATTTAATAACACTACAATAATGTAGAAAATAATACTATATACAAATATACAATGTGGTACACAGTGATACTGCCCCTCCCCACCTGATGACCAAAGGCCCAGCCCACTCCCAGCCAATGACCCCAGAGGAGGGAGGGAATAGGTGATACACAGTGATACTGCCCCCCCGAAAAGGCTCAGCCTGTTGCCAGCTAGTGATCCCCAGAAACCGCATAGACGATTCCCCCAGAAAAGGGGGAGGGAAAGGGGGGGGAGGGGTGCACCGCTCCCGGAGGCACTCACGGAACAGAGATAACAGCCCGAGCGTCCCAGAACCGAGAGCTGAGTGAAGCGGGGGAAAAAAGACCACCTGGCCACAGCTAATGATCCCCCCGGAGAGGGAGGATCCTGAAACTCACGAAACGGAGATAACGAGCATCTTGGGCCGAGAGCTGCTGGCGTCTGTTGGGGGAGGAGAAAGGCCTTGGGAGAGCGAATGCAGGCACCCGGGTGAAGCAAGATGATCCGGAGCCCAAGGGAAGTAAAAGAGAGTGATCTCCCGGAAGGGTCCTCACCTGTATACTGGGTATGATGTGCATGGGATGGAATAAACAGTTGGTCAGTCTGGTTATCAATCTTAACCTGAGAGCAAATCCCAGGCTAGCAGCTGGACTGTGTCTCTTTGCTTGTCTGCCAACCTTGGCAGCAGAACAAAAACATCGGTTATCAGCTTCTCCCGAGCAGGAATCCAGAACATGGCTTCTTGCTAGCTATTTATGAAGAGAAGGAAAAAAAAAAAAACTCTCTTTCTCTTAACCCAGGACAGAGGGAGTATGAGGGGACTGGTCTAGAGACTTGGGACACTGGTGGGACCTTGATACCAGCAAACCCCAAGGAGCAGATCCTACCCATACCCTGCTGGCTTGGAAGCATATGGAAGTGAACAGCAAGGCCAATTCACAACAGGCCAGCAGAGTATCAGAGCATCAGATAGGCTGTGACGGTCATCAAAAAGTATATTCGCTCCACAGCTTTTGATAAAAGATAGTTTATACAATTCTCTATGGTGCAGGTAAACAAATGTTTATCTGGAGAAAACTTATCTGCTGTCCATTTCACAATCATTTTTTAAAAGTACTGAGTTGCATTTAGCCTTGTGACTGATGGAGTCTCACAGAATTAGTTATGCTGTTGGCATTGACTGTGCAAAGGAAGAGGAGATGGGCTATGGTTTATGAAATTTATTTTCTCACTGTTGGAGATCTATCATACTTTTCCTGCCCGAATTATCAAGATGGTTGATTAAATCAGATCACTGAGGTGAATGTTACACAGCAAGCTATTGTGTAACTGAATAGTATTTCCTATCTTAGTCTTCCAAACTCTAACAAATTAATTAAAAAAAAAAAAAAAGGGGGGGCAAATATTCTGGAACATTTAATGGGCCTTAAAATTTGATTTTCAGTTTTTAAATTAATCCTAATTAATTAATTTTTAATTATATGCAAAGCAAAACCACTAAATCTCCAGAGGCTTAGCTGTGAATTTACCACGAAAAACAAGTGAAAAGGCACAGCTTTTTTTGTTGTTTTTGTCCCCCGCCCCGAACAGGTCAGAAGCTTCCAGAGCAAGGCTGCTTCCTGCTTTCCTTCTGCTCCACACCTGGCACAGCCTACCCCACCATGTGCTGTGGCTGCATTAGCTGCCATGGCAGACATCCTGTCATGCTCACTTGCTTGAGGTGGGAATGAAACAACCCTCAGCTTTCAGGATTGCACTGCTGCATGGTTTGTGGTGGTTAGGAAGCTAATAAGCACATACACCACTATTCTTTTTTGAATGTTTACATCAAGTACCGTTCCTGAACAAAGACTCATTTAATCTCTTGCCTGAAAAATCTCTTTACTCTTCTGCTTTTCTCAGTGTTTCTGTCTGAGTTGCTGCTCACTGACTCTGATGGACCCTGGACCAAGTCTTACGAGAAGAAAGTCTTTCAGTGCATCATCAAGTCTCTGAGCAAGTCAGACATACAGAAAAAAAAAAACACTGTAAGTCACTCACAGAATAATAATCGTGCTCGGGGTCTGATACTTCTTTCCCATGTTTCAACAGGCAGATGAACCAATTAATGTGAGTAGAATTACATGAAACCCAGACTGGGTTTTGCTGTCACTGACACAGTGCCCCTGTGCCGTGGTTTAAGGCCACCTGGCAAACTAAGCACTTCGGCAGCCTCTTTCTAAAATATGTTGTGCACTGAGGCAAGGACAGGGAGGGTTCACTCACCACATAAGGTCACGGGCAAGAAACAGACTTGACTTGGGAAAACAAAAGAAAACAATTAATTTTGTTAACAATCAAAACCAGAGCAAGATAACAAGAAAGAGAACTACATCTTAAAAAGCACCTCTCCCCAACCCCTCCCTTCTTCCCAGGCTCAAAGGCTTTGTTCCCGATTTCTCTCTTTCCCTTCTGGCAGCACAGTGGGGCAGGGAATTGGAGTTGGGATCAGTCCACCACAGGTTGTCTCTGCTGCTTCTTCCTCCTCAGGGGAGGGCTCCTCACAGCCTTTTCCTGCTCCAGTGTGGGGTCCCTCTCACGGGAGAGCCCTTCACAAACTGCTCCAGTGTGAGTCCTTCCCATGGGCCGCAGCTCTCCACCGACTGCTCCAGTGTGGGTAATACTTCCGTGGAGTCAGGGCCCCTTTCCAGCACAGCCACCTCCTCCAGCATGGGGTCAAGCGTGGGGTCCTCCATGGGCCACGTACAGGGTGGTATCTGCTCCACCATTAAATCTCCATGAATCATCAAAGACTGCACAGGTGGGCACAGCCACCTCTCCCAGCATGGGGTCCTCCACAGGGTAAAGAGAATCTCTGCTCCAGCACCTCCTCCCTCTTCTTCCTCTTCCCTGACATTTGTGTCTGTGTAGCTGCCTCTTTCCATCCCACTCCTCTCTCTGCCGCAGGTTCTTTCACTGGCTCCTGAGAAGCTCCCGTCTCTTGGGCAGGGGCTATGCTAAGTTGGCTGGGCCAGGGCTGCGGCCGAGGCTGGGGCTCAGCTGGGGCTGAGGTGGATCAGGTTGCAGCGGAGGCTGGGCAAGCAGCTGGACAAGACCAGCCAGGCTGGACCCTGCCCGGGGCCACATGCCCCTCCACACGCTGTTCCCCCTCTTAAGTACGTTATTCGTTATTCGCAGAGTCACCGGATGGCTTGGAGCTTGGAGCTGGGGGAACTCATAGCAGTTCCTTACAGGAGCCATCCCCGGAGCCCCTCCCCTGCTACCAAGCAGAGCCCACCACACGAGCCCACAGCACCCTGGCTCAGAGGGTTGTGGAGGGGACTGCACTGAGCACTCACAAGTGATTTTTCAGATGCTGCCTTACCACAGGTACGTATCCTGGCTGCTATTTTTCTGACTTGCAAGCTGTTAAAAAAGCTGGACAAGAAAATCATTAACACAGAATCCAAACACTGAAAATCTTTTCTCTTTGGCTTGATAAAATATCTTGCTAGTATGAATGTTCATGTTTTCTCTGGTAACTCAAAAATACTGTCATCACACTTTTAAAAATCTAGTGCTATTTGGCAAGTGAAACATTTTACAGTCTCAGACTTTACTAAGGAACGGGCTTAGATGGGAGGGGGATGAAATGTTTTAGCTCTAGCTCAACTGTACTTTTAAACTTCTCAGTCGTATCTGTTTTGCTACCTGAGGAATTTTAAGGAAGGGAAATCAAATGTCTGTCTGATCTTAGGTGATGTGCAATATTTATTCTGAAGGCTCATGCAGCTTCTTTCACTCTTGAATTATTTACAATTTTCACTCACTGTCATGTCTCAATAGATCACTCTGTAACTCCATCAAGTAAAATGAAAGTAATTTGCACGTTGTAAATACACATACATGTGTGTGTATATGTGTAGAGGCTTAGTAAGAATTAGTATTAATGATCATCCATCCATGCAAAGGAGAGAATAATGTAATTTATTAATTAATAAAGAGGCTTTGCAGGTGGAAACAAATACAAAATCCAGCTAGTCCAGCATGTATCTTGAGCACCAATCAGTAACAGAGGTTGCAAAAGAAGGTTGAAGAAATTGAGAATCGACAAGAAAGCTGGTTTATAATGCTAGGTAACTGGAGATTAGTTTGAATCCTGAAACTTGGAGGAGTTTGATCCTTCAGTAGTTTTTTTGGTTTAGTGGTTTGCTTGTTCTTTTCAGACTACAGTATCTAAAGAGTCAGAGTACCTGTTATACTTCATAAATATCCATCCTCTCCATGAATCTTCCTAATTTCTTAGTGTGTACAAACAGTTAAGAGGTGTTTCTCCTAACCTGACATCATACATTTTTTTCCTTTGCACTAAGGACTTACAAAGGGTTGTGCATATTTGCTTATGAAATGGTAATTGATGTGATTTACATTGAAAATCCATGTGGGCAAAAGTGTTTTCTTTTTGAGAACATAGCTAGAGTTTTCTCCAGACATATAATTATGCTTTTGGGTTTTAAGACTGATATGATGATGCATTGTAGGGCTAAAGAACTGCTGGGGATGTGTTTATTTCATACCCTTTATTTTTAAAGTCTGTATGTGGGAAGACACTTTTTCACAGGGGAGTGCGCAAAAGGACAGTGCAGGACAGAAGGAAATACAAAACTGGGAACTGGAGAAGTGGTAACTCCACTATATGCTATTCCTGAAAACTGTGGAAACCCACCTGAGTTAACTTCACAGCCTTGTCATTCAGTGAGAGCTTGGAAGCAGAGTCTGGTAGTAACCCCCTGAGCAGAGTCTGGTAGTAACCCCCTGCCTAGCACTCTCCCTCCTGCCCCACAGAGATCCAGCACGTGTTCCATGCTATCAAAGAAGTGTTCATGTTTTGTCTGAATTTGCACATGCCTTAGAGTGGAGCTTTCTATGCATCTAGTCAGGCAGAATAGAGGACAGTCCACGTGAAAGATTAAGAAGATGGAGGAAGTAGAGGGAGTGAAAAGCAAAGTCAGAGAAAACACTGGATGTTAGGAGAGCCAAGGTTTGTCCACTGCTTGTTTCTAGGAAGCTCCAACCATCTTCTCCAGGATGGCATCTCCTCAGAGAAATTTGGAAGGGCTGATTTTCCTTCATAATCTGCTGAACATCTTCCTCCCCATTACACGTTGTCTCAGAAGGGACTTGAAGTATTAGTTTAACAGGCTGCCAAGATGGCAGAACGTGTACTTCTGTGGAGCCTATCAGCCTTGAGCCTCACACAGTACTGTAGCAGCAGGGGTTGATGTATCAGGGACTGGGTTAGTATTTTTGATCCAGTGTGTGCTGAAATGTATTCTCCACTAAGGAATTGATAGTAGCAACCAAGTAATTATTGTATTTTGCATTGTCATGATTAGTCACACCATTTTCACCATGACTGAAAAAGAGAACTATACACAGAAATCATCCCTTGGCACATGCCTTTGTGGTTTGGAGAGGATGGTGATGGGAGTTGGAGTGCAGAGGAATGTATTTTGGGTCTTTGTGACCCGGCCCTGTGAGCAAGAGGAGAAACCATGGGTTCTTCAAGGATTTGTTTGTCAATGCCAGTAAGAGAGAGAAAGTTGGAAAATTTTAAAAAAAGAAAAATCTTTCTATTCTTGGAAGTTTCCTCTCTCATCTTATTACCCTTGCAATTGCACATTTTAATTCTGCAATTTTACATTTCGGTACATAAACTACATTCAAATGCATTTGTCTCTGGAATCCTGACCCTACCAAACCTTATCGCTGTCACTGGACTTTGAGAATTTAGCCTAATATGTTTTGACAAGTAATGAGCGGAATGCACATATTCACAAACATGTCAGAAGTTCATTCTGGACCCAAGTTTACTGCTAGCTTGAGATTCTTCAAATATTGTAGCTTATTTATCTACTGGAAAAACTATTGAGAATATTTTACAAAATGCTGCATTTTTATTAAAAAAGGAGTATCTATTCCTGTTATACATTGTATTTTTTTTTCTTCTATACTCTGCAGCCATTCATCCACATTGGAGGTTTTCTAGATTTACTTACAAAGCTGTGTGAAAATCTGTCCTGCTGATCATATCAGCACCTCAAGACAGTCAGCCAGTTCCTTCTGTAACTGAGATTCATCTGTGGCTAGCCTTCCACCTCCGAAGTATTTCTTGGTGTCACTCTTCATGCCCTCTGGCAAGCTGTTTCTTGTCCACATGATTTTACCCCTTCTTCCTGTTGCTCACACAGAGAGTGTCTATATTCACAATTAGGCCCCGGGCAAAAACTCATTTTTGACCCGTCATGCACATCTGTGTTCATGCAATGTCTCCCATAGTTCCTGCTATGGTATTCCACTAAGAAACTTAATCGCTTCCTACATTTCTCCCCAATTAAGAATACTTGGAATGCCCTTTACCATAACAATACTGTGCAGGGCTGATTTTGATCTCACACAAATATTAACGAGGATTAATTACACAGAGGCTGACGAAAGCAACCCCAGAGAGGACCCTTCAGTTTCAAGAAGCACCAGATAAATCACTCTCATCACTCTCTTTCACTTTTTCCCATGGGTTCTCTCCTCAGAGATTGGAGATACTAGCAGGTTTCTTTCAACTCGTCACAGGAAAAGGCATTATGAGGGAGACCTCTGTGTTTATGAAAACAAAGGTATGAAAAAGCCATTTACCTTTTCAAACATTTTATTTCCCTTTGCTGTGCTAGGCCAGCTGTGCTGGGGAAGAAAAAAAAAAAAAAAAAAAAAAAAGAGAAACAAAGAATAGCCTCAAGGTAGGTGCGTTAGTCTCTGCATCAGTATCAGTTTCTCTGCGTCTCCAAAAGTGATTTCATAGCATAGAGAAAAAGAGCTGCATGCTGCAGAGTACAGTTGGGACTCAGAGTTGCTAACAAGGCTGATATTTTTCTTTGATCCATGCCATCACATACACACAACCATATAGCCATAAAAAGCTTTCATTAGCCAGCAAAACATTGAAATTTTGAATAGCTCCCAGCCCTATATTACAAAATTTTTGGAGAACATAAAAACTGAGGATTCATTTGTCAATTCAGCAATTCTTCTAGCTCTCAACATTTGAATGCTATGTGTATTATTCAATGCACCAGTTGATGTGATCAGGACCCCTGACAAGGTTATGACTAAAATGGGGCACAGAACCTGAACCAGCAGTTATAAAAATCAATGGGATTTTTTTCTTTGCTTAATAGGAATCAGATCTTTTTCTTACACCATAGCAAGCCATAGAAAAGAGATGACAATGCAGAAAGGAATAAGAGTAATAAATGAATTCTGTCCAATCAACATTATCCAACTATTCCTCATAGTCAATCGAGGAAGAATAGCTGTTTTGGATCAATTTGGAAACTGCTCTCTACGGACGAGCAGAGAGAGATGAAAGGAAAGACTCAGCAGACCTCAGCTGATGTTAACAACTGTGATCCAGGCTTCTGAAATCGCCATCTGATTAGATGAACTTGTACACAGGGCAACATAATGAATCAAAGATAATATGCCTCACCAAGTCTTCCCAGTGCTCTGTTTGAGCGTTTTTGAGGCTGGTGTAACAAGACTGTTTCAGAATTAAGGAAATGTATTAATTTCAGAACTAAGGAAAACTTTTCTGTAGAGCCCTGGCAACACAATTAAGGGTAATAACCCAGTATTAAGATTTGATTTTTGTTTGGAGAAGCTGCAGCAAAACCAATGGAGTGTGTGTGGAGAGAAACTGCAGAGTTTCATTCTCTTCACATATCTGAGGAAATCCCAAAACAAAAAGGTTGTCCATGTCTGCAGAAAAAGATACTGCTTGTTTATTCAATAGATTTCCCTCTGCACCTCTGCAATGCTTGTTTCATATTTTATCTAAGAAAGCAAAAGTTTAATAAAGGTAACATTTCAGAAATAAAGAAATAGAAATCACACTGAGATAAGCTTAGCTCCAAATAAAGGGACCGAAACAATTGTTACAGAGCTTACACAGTTGGGATAGAAAGTTGTATAATCCTGGCAAAGTTAAATGGCAAAAAGCGCTTCAACCAAAAAGTGATATCACTGCAGCCGCTACTGAGAATGACTTACAAAATAGATTGAATTTTTAAATGCAAGGAAAGAATAACAAAGAACAAACTAGGACACTTACAACATGAGCCTGTGTGTTAGAAGGAGCCTCAAAGGAAATGTAACAATTCCCCTGAAAACTGAAGCTCGTTTGTAGGCTATGCCACTAATTAACTCAGCAACTACAATGCGGGAGGGGAATACCACTTTCCAAGTTGCATATATATAAACAGTAAGGGAGAAGGAAGTCTCTTTTGTCTGCACATCAGTTTCTGTTGCATTTCCCCATTCCAGCAGGAATTATTAAAAAAAAAAAAAGATAGATATATTTTTAAAGCTCTAGAAAATCATCAGCATGCAATCTGCTCAGCAGTGCAGAAAACTCTTGACAATTCTCTAATTACCAGGGCTCACCTAGCAAGTTAACCTTTTGTATGGACATGCTGACTACCAGACACTAGGTGACGTGTTTGTCTACGTAGGTCCATGGAAATATGAGTTATATGACTACAAAGTGAGAACAGTGTACCATCTGTCTATTTAATACTATCCATGCAGCAAGCACATCACTATTTTAAGCCTCAGACTCCTCGGTACAGAGGACGCATAAGACAAGTGTTGCCGTTGCATTGTAGTTTATTTGTGATGTGTGTAAATTTTGCCTGGGAGTGAAAATCCAAGACTAGTAGCCAAAAATATCCAGAGAGTTATCACAGTGGACTTTTCACTACACCAGATGACACTCTGTTATCCCAGGAAGAGCCAAATTGTTACCTAAAACTGGCATATTTGCAAAATGCAGAAGAATTCTTGTCTGTCTCTATGAAGATTGAATTAAAGGGACATCAGTAAGAAGAACAGCCCAGTGCCTAAATGTCACATGCATAGGGAGCAAGGTAAATGCCAGATCAGCTGGCACCAAACTGTATGCTCTGTTGCTAAAAGTATGCAGTGCCCAAAGGTAGCAAAGGAACGTCTCCACGCACTGTAGTCAAGAATGGCAGTTTCTAGAATGTAAATAGCAAAATTAACATGAAGATCATGTCTGTCAAAGGAGTTATATATGAAAGGAGTTAATAAATTCATATAGTGATCATTCCATTAATGTGTATCATGAGGCATATTCAGTATCCACATATATGTATATCTGCTATGAAAAAAAGTGATGAGTTAACTATGCCCTGATTTCCCTTAGTAGCAGAGAATGTTTTCCTCTCGGTTTAGAACAGTAGCTCTTTCATGCTTTGTTACCATATCATTTTCCAAAGGAAGTTACTTGTGGCAAGAGTATGTGTCTCCAGGAACTGCAGGAAATCCCTGGCACTTGGTCCTGGCTCTGCAGTTCTGGTTTGAGTGCTTCCTCCAGTAGCTATTGTTTGGCCTATGGCTTTTCTAAGAACTAGTGCTCAAATCTCAAGACAATGAATATCTCAATATCTTCCATCATCATGTTTTTGCCTCATGTTTGTAGAGACTATATATATTCTGATGGCTCATTTTCCAAGTATCAAAAGTTTGAGTGATTTGGAGGTGTACTTGGAAGAAAGACCTGGGTATGAAGAGTCAGGTGGGTTTGTACAGATACTGTGTTCATCTCACTGGTTCATTGATGTTTCACAAGAAAACGGTGTCTCTATTGTTTGCATAGTTTATTTTCTGTTTCTGTCTTTTTGTATGGGAAGGCTGCTCTAGATAAGACAACAGTTGTCTGTCTGTCCCACTGTCATTCCCTTTCTTGTAATGTAGAGCAGAGTTGTAGTTCCAACAGCACTCACCAAAACCATTTTGGATTCCTAGTGGCAACACTGAAGTGCTTTGAATTGCTCCCTGTCCTTAGATTTGTGAGTCTAAGTCCTAACATGGAAATACCCTGTTGTAAGATACCCCTCATCGTGTCAAGGGGAGTTTTACTCCTCTGGCAATACAGAAGCTGATGTCTACAGCTCTCTGCCAAGTTCACATAGGTTTTCTAAACATCCCTAATAGATAGATTTTATTTGACTTTGATGTGAAAGCTACCCATCCTCTCTGTGCTACCAAATCTATCTCACTCTGTTCTCTCCATTACATGACTAATTTTTGCTGGGTGCCAATTCCAGATTCTCTTCTTGATGTTAAAGAAACTGTTTACTCTGTTTTGATGTTGTGCTGCTTTTGATTGTGTATCACTGCCTGACCTCTGCAGTTAAGGCCAGTCTGA
Source organism: Pterocles orientalis (assembly GCA_011057875.1). NCBI lineage: Eukaryota > Metazoa > Chordata > Aves > Pterocliformes > Pteroclidae > Pterocles > Pterocles orientalis. The sequence continues at coordinate 1,330,799 of WKFP01014853.1, read as the reverse complement.
TGTTTGAAAATTATTTACTTTCCATCACATCATATACATATCAAATCTCATGTTTGGAGTTGTTGCTTTTTGTCTTAGTCTGGTGCTTTTTTATTTTGCATTTCACGTATTTGTAAACTCTGCAACAATTATTTCACATGACCCAATATGCAGGACATTTACCACTAGCACTTGCCACTTTCCAGGGTATCTTCATGTTTTCCTTTATATTCAGTTTGTTTTCTCTGCCTTTTGCATTTGCATAAATATTGGTGTATTTTCCTTGTTTTTCGTGAGCAAACTAATTACCTTGGTCTGAAATGCTCTGCATTTGCAGATGAATGTGTTCACATGTACATGTCTATGGCCCTTAGTAAAGTTAGCGTGAGCTCCCTGAACAGTCTTAGTCAAGCACATTCATCTTGTCCCTGTAATTCCTGACACATTCACCTTTTTAGAAGTGACAATCCAGGAGCTGACTATTTTGTGATATGCTGGTCTATTGTTTCCCCAGATCTTTTCTCACAAATAAATCTTTTATTTATGACATCTTTTGCAAGATGAAAGGGTTTTTAAAGCATCACTAGAATCTTACAGTTTGTCTTGGTTTGATGCTCCTGCTACTACGTGTTTTACGAATTGCAGCTGATGATGTGGCTGAGCTTACTCTGATTTGCACTATATATACATAATAATGCTACTAAAGTGGTCCTCCCTTAAGTCCAGCCCTGCAGGGGTAGAAAATCTATGGTATTGCTATACCGTTTTTTTTCTTCTTCTTTTCCTTTGTGGAATTAAATATTAAGAAAAACATCTGAAAGTAGAATTTGCTGAACTCTGAGGTATAATCATTCAACAGCTTCACCTATATGGAAAAGTGCCTATTGAAAACCAGAGGTCAGTGCCCTACCAAGGTCTGTACTTCCTGCATGACCTTTGACGAGTCACCCATCCTGTCTGTACCAAGATGACTAAATATTTAATTGTCGTATTTATGTGAAAAAGGACCTCTCCATAGTGATACCGATGCACAGGAACCATTATGAAGTCAAGAAAGTTTGCAGCAGTATCTTGCCCCTCAAGCTGAATTAGAAAAAAAACCCAAACTTCCGATTCTTTCCCTTCTTCCTCCTCAAGGCTATACAGAAATCAAGCCAGTTTTGTTCTGTATTATTTTAAAGATATTTTCAAAACAAACTTTTAATAAAAAATATCCAACCAGCTTGGATACAGTTTCTGTATGGATATATATATAAGAATGCTCCATACAGATGGGATTGTGTGGGCACATTTTGTGCCCTTACCTGGTGGAAGATGCTAACAGAAGCATTGCAGCCCTTCCCTTTCTCTTCAGTAAAAACACTTCTCCCTTTAACTGTAATGACTGTGAAGTAATTACGTGAAAATAACCTCTGTGGACAATATATGGTCTCCTGTCTTAGCAAGATCAATGAAGAATGACCAAGAGAACTGACACTGTAAAAATTTGATCCAGAATGCAGATCTACACATGAACTGCCCTCCCAAAACAGAATGAGGAGGATGCTTGTAGGGTCACCTGTAGCCACAAGTACCAGACAATTTTTGTGGGATGAACCAGCCTTCTCTAGTGTAGGCTTATTCTTACGTGAAAGAGCTTGATTGGCCACATTCAAGGCATTTTCCCTAGCTTGTATGCATTTTCAGGGTTTAACTCTGAGCAACACACAGACAACTTGAGTAAAACCAAGCACCAGTTTGTCTTTGCAAGTCATTTCAAGCACCAGCAGGGATAAGCAATGTGCAAAAACAAGCAACCAAATGGACAATGAGCTCCCTTCCCCTGGCAGCTTTACCTTTCTTAAGCTATCTATCTTAAATCTAATGGTAAAACTCAGAGTTGAGGGACTTTCATGGGTTTTGTAGCAATCTCAGAAGAATCACAGCATGATGGGATGAGGAACAGCTCTTGATCTTGATCCATGTGGAAAATCATTTCATCAACCAGCCAAGTAGAACTCAGCAGAAATTATGATTTTTTTTGGAAGGAAAAGCAATGCTGTTTTATATAACATTTTCTTAAATGTGCAAGAGAGAACAAAAGGAACTGAAAATATAGTAGCTTTTGGTGACATCTAGCTTGTATGTTACATTTCTTTGAAACTGAGTAGCAAACATGTTACCATCTGAAGATTACCTGTGCCGTTGACCAGATCTACCTTTCTCTATCCTGTTTCTCTTAGTTTGCAAGATTTGTTCTCTAATGCACACTGCCATCCAGTCTGATTTACCAGACAGGAGATAAAGTACCCCTGAGTCCACAGCCAGGGATCTGCTGGCCCTTAACCATTAGAGAGATAAAGCTACCACCCAAATGAAGGCTCAGGTTAGCAACACTGTACAGAAGGTACCTTGCATAAGTGACAGGCACATGAAATTTGTTTGTCTAGTGACACATACTGAGATTAATGTTGCTTAAAATGCTGGCATTACATCCGGGTGTTTCGCTCAGGGATTGTATGAGTCACAACACAGTTAAATCAGACTAAGAAGAGACGATTTGTTTTCAGACAGAAGAACAAGTATCAGGTGGCAGGTAAACAGGATTGTGCCAGAACTGCAAAATGATGAGACAGTACCACTGCCCACCAAAAAGCTGAATGGGTGCATCAGGGCAATACTGCACATGGACCATAGGGCCACTATTAGAATAAGGGACACAAAATAAAGGGCATGTCACCTTTTCTGAGAGATTGATACTCATGCGCTTGTCTGTAATGGTAATTTGCTACTGACAATAGCTTTTTCATATGTTCCAGGCAGTTGTTTCAGTGAGACCATCAGCAGTAAAGAATCTTTGTCCTTCATTAACTTCTCATGCAAGCATTAATTAGTCCACAGATTCTAGTAACAATAGGCTTAAAAAAACAATGTCTGAATGTACCAATAACCTCTGCAGTGAGCTGTGCCATCCATCAGCAAATCCAGGAAAGTAACTAGGAAAGGAATATCTCTTAGAGTTTCTACCAAGATTCTTTTCCTCCTTTGCAGGACAGTTGGAAAAGGGATTGAGGAAGCTTGTTTTCATTTTCCAGGGTCATCTTTTCCTTCAGTAGCTTTTAACCCTAGGCAGTTTAGTTATTAATGTCTCTGACATTAATGTCTGTTTGGTATATACTGCTATGCAGTTCTTTTGAAACAGCATCAAGCACAAAAGGTGCACTATTCCCTCCTGCCTGATTCTGTTACTGCTGCGGTAATACTGTGCTGGGATCCGTGATGTTGGGCACTATTAAACACCGACCATCAAAGCTGCATGCCCCTAGGAGCTGAAACAAGACAGTTGGTGAGATACACCCAGGGAGCAGAGTACAGGGACCAAGGATGCAGCACTAGTCAGAATGACAAGCACTGATTCTAGCAGATGAGCAGTTCCAACTCCTAGACTGATTTCTGATGGCCCTGGTCCTTGGAAGATGCTCTGTGTGCCTGGATCACTGCATCTACTAGGTAGCCACTGAGGCTGCTGGAGCCCTGTGCAGACGCTGTGGTCTTCCCACAGGAAGCACCTTTCAAGAGCAGGTCCTCTGAATGCACAAAAATGCAGAAAATCTTCCCAATCTCCGCATGACCTTTAAATGGCACATGGTTTGTTATGTAGCTGAAGGAGATATTTCCTTGGAATGAGGTGGGGAGAATGCTAAGGGTGTTTGTTTCTGTGACCACACACTTGGGTAGGTGTCTTAGCCCACAGTGCCAGTTTTCCAGCAGTCCCCAGGCCTCAAGCCATCCCTCCTGTAGTCAGAAAACCTGCCAGCATGCAGGTTCTAGGAAGATAAGTCCAGCAGAGTGTTCGGCAAACTAATCCTCCCCACCTGTGAGTATCATTTATATTGCAGTGGCTGTTAGATGCCATAAGCTTGGAAGAGCACCACCTCATGCTCTGAACTGTGGATTTGCATGTGATCCTTTATGCAAGCTCTCCTATTTCTAAGACTCTCATCAGATCACAAGTTAAAAATACTTGAAGTACCACAGCCTGTCTCATTGCCTCTGTGACAGGCAAGTTCTCTATTAGCACCATGCAACAATGAAATCTGCAGTGACCTTATTTTAGTGTGTTTCTTGGTTCTCTGTGATACAGACAGTAATGAACTGTAACCTGGGAAACCACCGAAAGTCTGTTGATTTAATGCATGTGAAAAGTTTGTCTAGATTAAGGTGTCTTTCAGCAAGGAAACTGAAGAGATCTTAATCCCCCCACAACCTCATGGTCTTCAGACCGTTCCTTCAGACTAGCAAAGTTTCTGGAAATTCATGGACCTAGTTTTATTCTTTTTCTACCTGCAATGAAACAACAGGTGTCTGGAAATAGAAGAATCTTTAGTTACCAAAGTAACTTGTGAAAAGTGTGAAGAATGTATTTGCAAGTTTGGGGTAAATAATATTTTGCACTTTGAGAACAGGATCATGCAGTCATTTCTAGGTACTGCACATGTATCTGTTAACCTCATACCATCCAACTAATACTCCCCCTTACTTTACACAGGGGGCTGAATGACAGGGGGGGTAGAGGAGGGTAAGACATTCACTCAGATTCGCACCGTGGATTTGCACTAAAACCAAAAGTCCCAAACCTCTCCTTCTGGCCCTCTGTCCATAGAAATGCCGCCCTCCCGCAGCATTTCAGTGGCACTTCTCTGCAAGCACTTCTGCCCACTCAGCCCTCTCCCAACAGACAGGGTTTGCCCAAAACAGAGCTGCTTCCTGGCAAGTTTGCCCACAGAAAGCCACCTTGGTCCTAGAATAGGACCAGGAAGCAGCTCTGTTTTGGGCAAACCCTGTCTCTAATCCATCTCTTTCTTCACTGGCTCATTCCAGCAGCCTGATGGAGAAGAGAAGAAAGAGTTAACAGGTGCTGGCGGTGGCAGGAAAGTACAAGGGCTTAGCTGTGACAACTCCCACAAAACATCTGCTGTCTACTGTGGCTGGCTGAGCTCATGCCCTTAGGACAGCACCTCCTCTCTGCATGAAAAAAGGCCTCACTAGATGCCTGTTCCTGCTGAAACACACCCAGTAGAACTTGGTGTGCTAGGAAAGAGAGGGTGATGGAGGAAAAAATATGGCAGCACTATACTCAGTGGGATGTCTAACAACCTGGTTCAAAGCACAGCTCGAGATTAGTGCTGAACCATCCTCCGCTGCAACCTGACAGCTTCTGCTGACCACACTTTTCTTCATAGCCTTGCTTCAGTGACTTCTGATTCTCCCTCCCTAACTGCTCCTGCTTTGCATCCTCTGCAGCAAGAGACACCTGAGCCTCCTTCCCAGAGCTGCATCCTTGATCAGCTACTCTCCATCAATACCTATTCCCTGGTAATCTCACCAGTTACTAGCCAAGCAGATTCACTTGCTGTCTGTGTGTAGGTATTTGACAGATTCATTGCTCTATTCCATCTGGGCTCACCTTTCACTTTCATGCAAATCTGTCTGCCTCTCTGATTCCTCCTTATACATATGTGAACATGAGTTGACACAAAGTCAACAGGGCTGCAGTCTATCCCACCATGTCTCCTTCCTCTTTTCTAGCTTAGTTGGGATAATACTGCCATCCTTTCACCCTTGCCACTCTCTGTCTCATCTTATGTCCCCACGTCCAGGCAATAACTCATTCTAACAGGCTGTTTTTACCAGTATCCCTTCTATCTACCCATCTCATCAAAATCCTTCTAGAAAATAATTTTCTTCTGCTGCTGCCTGGATCCTTCACTTTCTCTTCCTCTTGCATTGCATGAATGTGTTTTCTTTTTTCCAGTCCTTCACCCCTCCACCCCATCCCAGCTCTTGTCTTGTAGTCATTCTCAAAACATGCTTCTACTCAGATTGCATGTCAGGACCCACTCATTTGGAGCCCTAAGATGCACCATCTCCGTTTATCTTGTCCTTCACACAAGACAGGTGCTCTGTGAAGCTCCACAGACATGCTTATGTGCACCCTCAAATATTTCTTAAATTCTCTTTTGCCACAATGTCGCCAAAATGCTACCAGCTAGCCAGGCTGCTGGTAGTCAGAGCCTCCTGCCTCTGATACTAAGCATAATGTCTCCACTGGATACCACATATTCCCGTGTAGCTCTCTGCATCCTGCTGGATTGTATCTTATTCTGAGATGGAAAGCTTGGGTTTAAGAGGCAGAAGTTGCCTTTTTGTTCTGTGTTTGCAGAGTACCTATCACACTGGAAACCAAGTCCATCATTCCTGCGTCTTTGGCATTAAGGTGATAAGTCAGAGTGGAAATTACAGTAACAGAATTGTCACAGGGAGAGCAAGTGGCAGCACTGACAACAGAGCAGCAGCATCCTGCTTTCCCTTCTTGCTGTTCATCCCTCACTATTCATTTCAGTATCTATGATTCTGCACCTGCACATTAGCAGCCAGTGGAGCAGGAGGAATTTAGAAGACCCCTTGTAATTGTAAGAGTAAGATCACTTGGCTTTCTGACAGCCAAATGGTTGTAAGCTCTTCATATACAAGAGGCTTTCACTTGAACTTAGCCGCCACAATCCAATTTGCTTGATTGCAGTAAGGTTTAGATTGTTCTTCCTGTTCTTTCTACACTAACAGCCCCAGAACCATATGTTAAGAAGACATAGATAACCTGAGAGAGATTTTAAAAGGGGATGTGTTAAAATCTTCATTTTTTTGCCCTTAAAATAGTCCTGTCAAGAGAAAATTACAACTAGTTTCAACACGTGTTTCTCTCTTATCTATCAGCAACCAAGCTAAGCTGATTTGCAGCCTTGGACACTAACCATCACTCTACTTTCAGGCTGTTGAGGACTTGATATATAAGCATGCCAAAAGCTGGGATGCTCCAAAAATAGAATATGCTTTAGGATTCAGCATAATTAAGGCAGAACACTATGGAGAAAAAGCAAAGTAGATCGTATTTACAGTGCAGTGTAACATCACACTCCAAAGAAAGACAGGGAAAGCCACCTAACGTTGTATAAGAGTATATCTCTTGTTTTTTTGAAGATAAGGGGGCAGAGGGAGAGACAGAACTGAGAGTTAAGTAGTTGTGTAGAGGATAAGAAAAAGAAATGCATTTTTCCCAGCTTGAAACCTGTGCTGTAGGTGTTAAGTGGCCTCCCAAGCCTAAGTAGGCTTTATGTGTAATGAATATTTTTCTTTGATGTTCCCTCAGAACAACTAGTCTAGGGTGCTGACCACAGTAAACCTCTTAAATTTAAAGTGCTATTTTTATGGCCTCTTTATGATTGGAGTAACCTCACTTAAAGGATTACAGGGGTTACTTCATGTCTTTGTAGCCAACTGCATTCTGGTAAGGATCAGACTGATCTGAAGTCAACTGTTATCTTTAGCTTTGATTGTTAATCATTCCCAAGACCTTTGTTCTTTGATTGTCACTAGGGAATCTTACCTGCAGGGTATGTTAATTAGTACCTGCCTTATCAGCAAGATGTGCATTTTCAAATACCAGAAATATATCCCTGATATTGTTAGGAAAAGTACCTGAAAGTAAATTTAAAATAATAGCATTCACCTTATGATTCCCACAATGTTTTGCTGGTTTGGCTTTAATGTCTGCAACTGTTTTATAGTAGAGGTATTTAAAAGGGAAGGCAAGTAGTGTGCTCTATTTTAAAAGGACGAATGCTCTCTAAGTAAAAGAATTCACAGCCTAGACTAAAGCATTTAAACAAACTACAGTCAAATGAACAGGTTAACATATTTGCCAGGTTAATCTATAGTAGAAATGTGTCAATCTATAGTAGAAATGATGCAGACATTTGCTGCTTTTATATTAAATAGCATGTCACATTAGCAAACGTCAGAAAACACAGTAGTGATTGGACTCTTGTACTAAAGCTCTTACACAGCTTTGCATTGAATAATACAATTATGCAGAGTGTACCTTTAAAAGCATAGTCCAAGTGCCATGTCCTGAGACCTTTAACAGTGTAAGGAGCTACTTAGTGTCTGTGTACAACTCTGCCCTCTGTAAGACGGCCTCACAATACCCTGTTGTATCTGGGCCTGCCCAGTCATCAGCTGCCTGAGATTCACCTTTGGCTGCATTGCTTCACACCTTTTACTTTTGAAGAAGGATGCAAGATCCCCAGTGCTCTTCTTGCCCAAGCAAAGGTGTGTGTCCAGAGGAAGTTGTGGGTGGCAAGGGATGATCATGATTATATAACACATAATCTGGCACCCAGAAATGCTCGTCTGCCACATCTATTTTTAGGCATTCTTCTTCCTGTGGGTGCTTCCTTCAGTCCCAAAGGTCTCAGGTAAGCAATGCCTTTAATACACTCCAGTTCAAACTATTTGATCTGGGAAAAGAATTACACCAAGAAATTGTTCTCTTATATTAAATTAACTAGAGTAAAGATGCTCCATATTAAATTTGACTCAAATGATAAGTTTATCCTCTGCCTTCACAGTCTATTACAAGGAAAGGTCACAGAGTCACAGAATCACAGAATCACAAAATCACAGAATCACAGAACAGTTGCAGTTGGAAGGGCCTCTTAAGACCAAGAGGTAGGCATAGGATCTTTGCAACCTATACCTTCAATGGGATTTAATACTTTTTTGAAAGATATTCTCTATGCAATGAAAAAAAAATCTCATTTTACAAGGCACTTTGTTGTGTGGGTCTGAGGTCTGTTTGTGCAATGAAAACACATACTGGCCATGATAAACTTTTCTGAAATCCCTACTGGTAACACGAAGCAGGTGGGACTTCTACCTCACTGGCAAAGCAATCCACAGGCTCTGCATTAACACTTTCTGAGAACTAACCTTACTGGCAGCTCACCACTAAAGTCCATTAGATCAAATAAGTCCAGGTGACTGTAAACTCTTAAGAATTTACTTCTGACAAATGGACTTTGTCTGTTCTTGACTCAGCTACTGCTATTTCAGTGGTAGCTATTGCTACCACTCTGCTTTGAGGTTTTATCTTGCTGCTCATCACTTTAGTAGTAACTGAATGTCTTACAAAATATGCAAACACTAACAAGGTCCTGAGTGGATTTAAAACTCCCACTGACAGCATTTAAAACACTTCTCTGGCCTCTTTTGGGGATGCAATGAGGCTGCTCACTGCTCAAGAACAAAAATCATTTATTGCTTTTACGTTTGAGTACAAGCTCCATAGATCATTATGATCGTTCTCAAGTGTCTTCCCAAGACCATGTGAGAATACACAGTAAGGACATTTTCCTACCAGGTTTTTGGCAGATTTTATAATTATAAAACTATTAAAATAGTGCCTTTGTACCAAAGATATTTGAGGCCTGATAAATACTGTTCTATTTTTAAAGATGTCAAAATGAAAAGTTTTCTTCTTGTCTTTTAACTCGTTGCTGAGGTTGGTAATTAGTCAGATTCAAGACTAAAAGAGTTTTGAGTTTCTGAAGAGGATTCTGAGGCCATGCAAATAAAATGCTTGTCATTTTTGCATAAATTTTACCCATGTAACCAGGATATATATATTGGTGCAATATTTGCATTGGCTACAGCGCTGCCAGTGTCCTGCATGACTGGCTAATCTGAATTGTGGCTACAGCAGATGATGGTCTTCTGATGCTTGTTTTGTGTATTTGTATCGCTCTTCTCTCTTTTTTTACCCTGCTCCTCTTTGCAGGCTTCTGCGTATCAGAAATAGCCTTTGGGAGAGAAGAGGCAGAATCAGTTGGCACAGGCTGCTTCCCATCTTTAAGGTAACGCTAATGCAAGTGCCAGTCAGTCATTGCCTTCTTGCCTGGCATTCCAGATCAGTTGCACAATTTGAACAGTAAATCAAATTGAACTGTGATCTACCTTGCTCACAGCAGCCTCCTCTGGAGGAGCAATATCTTCTCCTAAATGCAAAAAGGTGAAGTTTGGTGCCTGGAACATCATTAACACCAAAAGTTTGGAGATAAATGGAGCTTTATGTTTTAAAGAACAGGAGGAATTCCAGAAATGTGTCCCTGGTATGTGAAAGCCCCTGGAAGTAAATGAACTGAGCACACGCACCAACTTACTGCTTAGTTTTTGTCTGGGCAGCAGTAAGTGAAAAAAGTAATAAACTGAAATGTTCCATGCTGGATACCGAGAGCTGTGTAAGTTCTGCTTAGATTAGAAGTGAATAAAATTATGCTTGCCTGCTGTTTATCCTCAGCTCCAGGAAAGTCTCCAAGGTATAATTATTCAGTCCTTTCTCATGTGAGCTGAATAGACTTGCACTCCCACAGTGAGAAAAGCTCACAGATACCTGCAGCGCTGTGAGGCAGACCCTGTCCTGCCCGGGGACTGAATGGGGCAGGGACCAAGGGAAGCTGGGACACACAGCATGGAGCGCTGCCAGCAAGCGTAGTCTGATAACCACAGAGACTTGGCTAAAAGCTTTTCATTTAGTCAGAGTACTTCCTTTGCTGCTTATTAAATTGATTACCATTGATTGCTTTTTAATAGAGTTATTGCTTTGATCTTAGGCTCAATACAAAGGAAGTAAAATAGGGAAAATATTATTATGAGATAAAATAAAACAATGGAGCTCAATGAAAACATGAAGGCTTCTTTTCTCCTGGTGTTTGATTAGGGGTAATGTTTCAAACAGAGGTTCACACATGAACAGTTTGTTGAGATTCAATAAGATAGTAACTATTTCAATAATGAATTTAAATCATCCTGGCTCTGCACTCTCCAGGTCCTCAAGCTGTGTTTACAAGGTGGCACTGAAGAGCAGAGAGCAACGGCTCTTCCTTGGTTTCCTCTGTTGTAACTGATATGAGAACCCGTGATCCCCCCATACCTCAACTTAAAACACATTAGTTCAGCTTGGGTAGATGGAATTCCAGCACAGCCACACACCCCTATGGCCTTTCTGTTATTCACCGAGTCCTCCCTATCGGCACAGGAGTTCTCTGCCACAGGTTTCCCATCTGTCCTTTGGGGTAAAAGCATTTCCTTGTGTGGTGAGAATTAAATCAGTGACATCCAAAAATGGCATTTAAGAACTAATGCTTAAATCAGAGCAAGATTTAATGCAAATGATCTTTTTAACATATAAATAAAATTAGGGAGAAGTTCATGTATACATATGTAATTAGAACAGGGTTAGAAGGTGGACAGCATTGTTACAGCCTTCATATTTTAGAGGAAATTCCAATCTCTTGAGGCTTCACTCTGCCATTTGATGTGTAATTACTGTTACAGCCTGAGGAGCCATAAACATCATCCACAAGCTTCATGTAGATGTGCCAAAGAAATTTTCTATCAGTCAGCTGATACATACAGACCAATAACACAAGTTTTCAATCAAGCAAGAGACAGAGAAGATCAAGAGAAATATTACTAGCATATGAACCAAATCTGCATTTCCATAAGATATCTGTAACTCTAACTCCCTGAGTATCAACTAAAGATGCAGCGGATGTAAGTTCAAGAAAGGTACATCCCAACAAAACAGATATAATGGAGCCCCAAACACCCCACCCAGGATGGTGAGGTCTCTCTGGATAGGATGAGGGGTGACAGTTTTAAGCTGAAAGAGGGTAGATTTAGATTGGATATAAGGAAGAAACTTTTTATGATGAGGATGGTGAGACACTCGAACATGTTGCCAAGAGAAGTTGTGGATGCCCCATCCCTGGAGGTGTTCAAGGCCAGGCTGGATGGGATTTTGAGCAAATTGTTATAGTGAAAGATGTCCCTGCCCACATGGCACAGGAGTTGAACTACATGATCTTTAAACATCCCTTCCAACCCAAACCAGTCTGTGATTCTATCATTCTGTGATTCTAAATTAACTTAATTTGTTGCCGGGTAAAATAAAGATTTAATTACTGATTTAGGTAGTGAGAAACAAGGAGACAGACATTAAACCAACACATTTCTTGCCCCCTTTCCCAGGCTCAACTTTACTCTTCCACTCCAAACTCTTCCCCTCATCCTGAGTGGCATGGGAAGGTTTCTTTCTGCTACTTCTTCCTTGTCACACTTCTATTCTGCTCTGACTTGGTGGTGGATATCTTCTCCAGCACTGTGGAGCACTTCCTCCTCCTCCTTCTCTGACTTTGCTGTTCCCTCTGCTGTTTCTCACTCTTTTTGTTCCCTCTTCCTTTCTGTGGCATTTTCTGCCCTTTCTTAAATGCGCCTTCCCAGAGGCACTGCCTGCTTGGCTGATGGGCTCAGCTGGGTCTTACTGTGGGTCCAGTGTGGAGCTGGCTGGAACCAGCTCTGTCCAGCACAGGCATAACGGTGGCCTCTGCTTACAGCGGCCACTCCTGCATCCTCATCCCCACCCCCTAGTATCAAAACCTTGCCATCTACACCCAATACACCATCAGAACAGCCTTTGAGTAATATGGTTGTATAGCAGCACCACACAGACTGCTATGAAGAAAAGTAACTCCATCCCAGCCAGACTCAGTACAGCATGTCACATAAGAGAAGCAGTTTTCCTGCGTGGCCCTACCAGAAGTAACTTTCGAAGGTATCTGTAACAGATGCAGATACCTACAGAGGTTAGAAAGCTCCAAGGAAAGAGTTGGCAGGGGTAGGGAACAGAGATGAACCCTACTCCTGCATCTTGGGAACTTGGCACCAAAATTTGACCTCGGTCCTTTCTGGGTCTAGGTCCTACATCATTCTGTAGATGGATCACTTAGTCATTAGTGGATATTTGTATAAATGCATCAAAACACCAGACAGTAGCATTTGCCAGCCTGGCAAATGTTAGGGCAGAGGTTCTTGCAGGCAAGGCTCAAAAATGGTGGCAGAACCAAGAGGGGAAAGCAGGTAAGTTTTGTTCAGCCTTATCTGGTGCATCCTGCACTGGTGGAAGGAACCAGAGCACCCACCTAAACCCCCTGGTTCTCCCCAGGGCTTCTGCACTGGCAGACTGCACTGCTGAAGCAGGAGGCCTTGTTACAACTTTTGAGCTACAGATGAGCTGTGTCTGCATTATATGCATAACCCCGATGTCCTGTGGAAACATCTGCTTATTACAGTCCTTTCTGGCTTCTTTCTGTGAGCTTGAAAAGCTATATAGCTATTAGCAAAACAAGTTCCCTAGAGAGGAAGGATGTGAATGTGCAAAAATCTAACTAAAAGTGAAATTTAATTCTTCTTTGCTGGTGAAATGGAAAGCTATTACTTTCTGTGCTCCTGGAGGATGCATTTCTGAAGAGAAGATAATTTTCTGGATTGTCTTAAAGGCTTGCAAATAAATTGCTCAGTTTCAGGTTTTATTATAGTCTTGAGATTCAGTAGAAAGTTGCTAAAATATTTGAGCAATGCTGATTAAACATTTGAGTGAACCTAGTGGAATTCAGATTCTGAATGAAAGTCACGTCCTGCTCAGCTTTCACAAAGCAAGCAAAATAAGGGCATTGGCTTTTGCTTTGATGTTTTGGGCACATTCAGAGGGAATGTACTGCTGCTGTAGCTAGACAATGAAGAGAGCAAGGCACATCCAAAGAGTGATTTGTTAAGCCCATCGCTGGGCTGGGTGGAAACCTTTTTAGAGTCAGCTAACAGATAATACTCAGCACAGGAATACAGGTACAATCAAGGCAGTCTCCAATGGCCCTTCCCACTTGGAAGGCAGAGGAATGTGACGTGCAAGGTGAAGGAGAGGACAAGCAGGCCATTACAAAACCGAACAAAGAAAAAGCTTGCTCACCCTGTGGGCAGACAGCCATACCCCCAAGTTGTAATCTAGTTCTTCTCATCAGTGGATCTTTTCTGCAAACATGATCACCCACTGTCCTATTTTGCAGACAAGGAAATTGAGTTACAAAGGTTAAATTAGTTATAGACCTTCACCATTGCCCAGCACTGCAAGCGCAAAGCCAGGAGTAAAGTATTAGCACTCAGTGATCGTTGACAGGGTCTAATTCATTAGTTGATTATATTGTGTTCATCAGCTGATAACAGTCCCCATAATTTGCAGCTGTTAGAGCCTAAGGCCAGTGGCTTATTACTGAAAATTTCAGACTTTTGCTTCCTAGTGAGACATATGAAATGCAGCCACTGGGTTTTGGTACAGGCTGTGATCTACAGATGTCACGCCTGGTTTATTTGCAAGATGGGTCACCTGAGATTTGCTGTTAACTCCCCACATTGCAGACATATATACCCAACTCCTGCCAGGAATGCCAGGTATACCAGAGCTTAGTGCATGAGCCTCTGACTTCAGTATCTGGTCTCAAAACATTGCAAGTCTGAAGCACTACATTATTTTTCCCCTCTACTTTTATTGCACCATTTATATCCATGTTCTAAAAACAACAATAGAAAACAGTAACCACTTCTTGCTGTTCAGTAACTACAGTTGTAAGAGGCACAAACCACAGAATTTACAGAGGATATGTCTGACCAAAAAGTACTTTCCACTTTCTATTTCTGTGGGGAAAAAGCCTTGCAAGCTTGTGTGAAGGAAAATTATCAGACATAATTGTCTTTTTTTTCTTTGGTATTCTGATAGAAGGTGATATTCACATCTGTGATCAAGCTCATTCATCCTAGCTTTGTTCTAGCTGTCAGTGCCAGAGCTCGGAGAAGTGTCAAATGTGCACTGGGCACAACTTCTGCTGCATTTAACTCTGCTACCAAATAGCATTGGGAAAAACAAAAAAGCCAAAACAGGCTCAGGCTGTCAACTTTCCCCAGAAGCCTCAGCACAAAGGGGAGAGCTGTTCACCAGAGTGTAGTTGTCTACCTGATTTTGGGGTATGCTTCACTTCACTAGGATCTAAAGATCTTTCAGACACCTAAAATAGGACATATGAATCATGTGACTTCTGCCCTAGACTATAGGCTGGAGACCTGGACAACTAGCACAGATAAGTCCCTGCAGGCAATGGCTGTTTCAGCCTTCCCATCAGGGCATCACTTTTTGGCTGCACCATCAGCTTGCAGAAATCCCAAAATAACATTACTGTTGGCCCAAAGAGCCTTTTGCCAGTGCCTCTGTGCTGCAGATGGCTCTTCCCCATTTGTCCTAAACACCAGGAGCTCCCTCAGCTCCAGGTCTTTTACACTTTGCACCCCTACCACCTGCCCTTTTCCTGTAGAGGTACCTGGCTCCAGACCTCCAGCCTCTCTGCCTATACCTGTACTGCTAAATAACAACGGGACCAAGACTGTGGCCAAGTGACCCGCAGTATGTCACAAGAACACTGCATACTTGGCCCTGCATGTCTTCTGGGCCTGTGTAATGTTTCGTGGCCTTAAGACATTATTGGGACAGGGAATGGTGTTTAATTCAAAATGGCCAAAATCATGGCACTTAAAAACATCTTGTGATTTAGGGAGAGTGATAATTTTATAGCAAGTGCATGTGAAATGTACATGTCATGCAGCGTGGCATGAGGGCATACAGGAGGGTTTGAGGAAGCAAGGCTTGCGGAGTGTGTCAGGGGACTGAGGAGGGAGTCAGCCGCTGTGTAGTGTCTTCCACCCTGCCTGGTAGGGATGGTCTCTGGAGCATCATCTTCCCTTAGCCACACAGACCGCCAACTGGCATAGCCCAGCCACAGCAGGCAGTAACCAGTGACATGGATAGTTACTGTGCAGTGCTTAAGCTCAGTGCTGGATGTTGTTTCATTTAGCTATGTGGACAGAGAGTCCTATACCCAAATACTGTCCCAGAAAAGGGCTGTATCTCAGCAAGAAAGGGACTAGCCCTAAAAGTGCAGATAATCTTGCTACCTGAGGAGCCCAAATTTCATGGATATTTTTGCTCTTTCTCCCTCCCTCAATTTCCTATCAGCAAAAAGTGGATAACAGCAAGCCAGGGATGGGGCAATCGATTCACTGCAGTCCACAGAGCATGGAGAGGGCAAAAAGTGCCAGGAACAAGCCTGCCCGGAAAACACTAGTTCTGCTTTCAGCGGGGACTCAATGAGCACACAGGAAATACTGCCTCACACCCTGCTGTGAGAAACAAGAGCTGCCTCCAACACACAAGACTGGGTCCTGTGCTCTGTGATGCTGTTTTTAACTCCAATGCAGAGGCACAAAGGGCACGAGGCAGTAACCTGGATTCATCCCACCACACCTCAGACACGTAACTTGAATCAAACAAGTTAGGAGATCAGTCACACCTGGCTTCTACTCCTAATGGAGAGAAATGAGGCATAACTTTGAAAGATCCACCTAGAACCCCAATTAGGTTAGTTACCTACAGTGGAGAAGAATGAATCCAGAAGTGAAGGGTTGATTTTGCAATTAAACAGTTTGCTTTTCTGAGAAGGGTCGTAGCTGAATGATGCAAAGCCAGCAGCATGCTGTACATTAATGCTCCACTGTATATAGGCCTGCAAAGGAAACAATCAGCAGAGGCTATTTTAAAAAATTTAAGAAATTGATTAGATTTTTTTTCCAGGCAAAATGTAAAAAGCAATCAGAGGAAAGGAAGTGAAAGTTTCATACGCTTTCTTACACTTTCCATTTTCTGTAATCTCAAAAACTGTTAGCAATTGCAGGCAAGGAAGGAAGGCATTTACAAAATCCAGCGCTCTCTCTGTGATTAAAAAAAAAAAAAAACCTGAAGTAACTGAATAGCATTTGCAAAACGTTTTGTCCAGTCCTTCACTTAAGAACAGGCCCACTCAAAGCGGAGCTAAGTAGGTTGCTCTGTTGCAGGTTGTCACAGATTTCTTCACCTGGTGTAGTTCATAAAAAGACCAAAAAGCGGGTACTGGTATTAACAGTGAATAATATATGTGGATGTTCCCTGTCATCTTTTTGATATTGTTCTTACAAAAAGGTTTCTAGAAAACAACAGAAGTCTTTTCAGAAGCCATCTCCAATGAACTGGGGCACTGAGTAGCTAATGGCTGTGAGAAGGATCAGTGAGGCGGAGAAGCATTTTGGGTGCAATGGCTTTTTAGGTTTTTCTTTTTTTTTCTGAATGCTCTCAACAGATTTGTGATTGATTAAAGAAATTATTTACAACTAGATGATGGGGGAAGAAGAATAAAACAATTATCATAAATTATTCATCATTTTTTAGGAAAAATATCAAGCTACCAAATTTGTGTCAGAATATATGGAAATGTCTTTAGGGTGTCTGTTAGAGGATGTGCTCATCTATTCAGATTAGCTGCAGAAAATATCCTTGTTTGAGATCACCGATGCAAGACCTTCATCACCAATTACATGCTAACACGACAAAGACAGGATTGTGTTTCTAGACACCGTAAGCCAAATGTGCTCTTTCACTCTAAGTACTTGATGAAAATAAGAAATATTAATATAAATTCCTCACTGAAGAGAGAACCTGACCTCGTGGCTTTTGTACTGAGTTTCTCTAGACTGGATCCTGGCTGTCAAAGCAGTGCCTAAGCACAGCCCTGGGGACACAAAGAAGCCCTAAACCTGTTCCAAGAAGCAGGTACACATTGTCTCTGCATGGAGAAATCTTCAGGTAACATTGAGGAGATAAGATAAACTCTATGTGCTGCTAATGCCCAGGGTACACTCCGTGGGGAGCAAGTGCTCACGGAAGAGCCCTGGGGGGATGTCACCAGCATCAGTGCTGCTGTGAGTGATCAGGAGCCAGGACAAACCAGAGAAGCACCCAGGCTGCTTCAGCGCTTGCTAGGAGAACATTAACACCCTGGGAATCACAAAAGGTGTGCTGGGCCCTCTTTATGCATGTTAGATTCCTATGTTGAGCAAAACTCAGCCTGATGCCCAGGCCTTGGGTTTCCATTCCTTTAGAGACGCAGCACTCGCAGCACTCACTATACATGGCACAGGAGAGAGGCTTTGCAAAGATGCCACACAGCAGGAACTAGCAAGACATAAATATTCAGTGAAAAAACAGCAGTCTTCAGAAATGCTGGAGGAAGGTCACTTGCAGAATGACTGCAATCAACATTCAGTCCGATCTGAGGCCTCAGACCAGCTCCAGCGCTGAGTACAAAGACTGAGACTGGCCAGAAATCTGATTTCAAAACTTTATTTCAACTGAGTATACAATTTATATGGAAGATTTATATGATCTGAAGAGAAACTAGAGCATGTTTCAGCCAAATACTGTTCTGAGTAAAGCTCTGCTCATTTCAAAAAAAGATCTTTTTCTTTGGAAAGCCAAAATACAGATAAACTCGGCTAAGGTGAAAAACTGACCCTTTTCTGGAGTTCAGTTGTTGAGAATGAAAAAAAAAAACCCCACTGATTTTTATGAATTTTATTTTTAATTAGCATTTTCCATGAAGGGAAAAGAAATTCTCACCATCTTTCAGATGGCGTTCACATACCCATTAGCCTTCTGGTCCTGTTCGCCCCTCTTTCTCTAAGATTGTCACATAAACTTGTAGAGAGCAGAGACCAGTAAGAGACTTAAGGGGGGAGTTTCCTCTGGGAAGTCATGTGTGACCAAAAGTAATACTGAAAATAGCAATATCAATGAGAAAAGAAAGAAAAGTACTTGCTTTGGCCCACATTTCTTACATGCCTCTCTGTCACCACCATGCTAAACTTTCCTAGGCCGTGGATCTATTTGTAGCTAGAAACATTGCAGCTCCTCAGGTTCCTGGTGCATGCATGTAACTTCCATTTCTGTAATTACCAGTTTCAGGATCTGTGAAGGCATTCTGGCACAGCTTCATCTCTTAAAAGCATAAGTACAGGGAACTTCAAGGTTTTTTTCGGGAATTCAAACAGTGGAAACTATATGAAATAGGAAGGATTTAAAAATCTGCCTCAGTTTAAAATATGCAGAAAGTTAAAAAGTGACAACGGGGCTAAATAATGTTCAGATGGCAAAACACATGTAGAGCGACTGACATAGTTTGGAAAACTACACTCTGATTTTGGAAGAGCAATATAATAAAACACAGCATGACCTTTTTACCTATATTTCACGTGGATGAGCAAGTGGATAGCTTATGAAACATCACACAAATCTCATGATCTTTTGAGTGGTCAGCCTGTCTTTCAGCAGCTTCTGCAGCATCACATCCTGCTCTGAGGTCAGCTCCCCAGAGGCATGCCCTTCCTTGCTCTTTCTTCTTTCTGATACCAAACTGTAAAAGAAAAAGTGAATGCTTTCTCAGTGGCACTAGTGAACAGGTGAAATATTTCCTCATGACCTGGGTCTTGAAAAATTGAACCAGATCAAATCCTACAGGCCAGGTCCTCTCCCTCAGGAGCAGGACAAAAGACATGCAGGGTTAAAGCCTGTTCCTGTTGTAAGCAGTATGAATCAGAACCATGGTATTGGAGACTACCCCTGGGCAAAGATATTAAGGAGGGATAAAGCTCAAAGCATAGCATCAGAGCAGTAACATTTGGTACTACCTTCCCCATAGAATTTATTACACAAGATCCAAGACAAAGGTTAGCCCAGCACATATTAATGATCATTTTCTCAACAAGATTTTATCACCCTGATTTTCCAGTCTGATTTTTTTTTCTGTTGTGGCTTTTTCTATCAAGGATCAGAGCAAAAAACAAGACTATCTTTTTCTGCTGCTTAGAAGATAACTATATCTTTGAATGTGCTTTCATTAATTCTCATGCACAGCACTACTAGAAGAATTACCTAGCTTAGTATTGGAAGGTGCTATGTTGCATTGCAAAGTGTTATTAAATCCACCAAATAGCAACAGTGGGATGAAACTCAGCAGTTCCCAATTCACAGTGGCAGAATATCAAATGGAAACAGCCAGCAAAGACCAAAGAACATTTAGGGTGATGAGGTTCCAGTTAAAAGATGTTGAGACACAGCTACGATGTTGCCTGAAAAGGTTTATGTAGCTACTCAGAATATAACTGAAAAAAAAGGTACATAGCTAGCAGGGACTAGCAGGGACTTTGGGGCGCTAAAATGAATTTCCCTTACTTGATCATATGAGAATCAGGAGACCATCCTATGACTTGTGAGCCTTGACACACCACCCATCACTGAAAAACAGGAGAAAAAAATTCAGAGCAACAAAAATCCAACTGAATCTGTGTGTTTGAAAGTAATTGCTCTCATGGCAGAGGAGACACACACATCCAGGACAGACTTGGAATAACTGAGGTGAAAAACAAAATCACAATTTCTTGTTGTAGCACCCAGACTGCACACTTCTCAGTTACCATTATTATTGATAATATTTTGACAGCTCTTCAGTATGATAGATTTCAAAGGGGAGACAACAAGGCCCTGTCATAAATATCAGATCAGACAGAGCTCACAAACAAGACAGCAGAGTCAGCAAGTGATACTATAGGAAGTTCACAGACCAACTTCTGCACTTTGTGACAGCAATGGCAGAGCTGAGACAGGCACAGGAGGAGAGGAACGTCCCTTGGGAGATCTGTACTGGGAACACCGCTCTAGCCCATGTTCCCTTCCTCTCTTTTTCTAGTGGAGGAGAAAAGAAAAAAAAATTCAGGCAGATATAACTGGATCCAGAGTGGAGGCTGGTGATGAGAATCTGCCAACTGCAAAGAGTTTTAAGGCATCTATTAAAAAGGGGAGGAGGAGGCTAACATAGAAGTAAAAGGAAGTTTGAGGTGTGAAAATTTGCATGTCTGTGTATTTATATAGATGGTATTAGGAGGATCTAAAAAGACAGAGCAGAAGCTGGAAATTCCTGTGCACATTTCAGAATATCGCACATTCCCAAACATTACACTGTGTGTGAGGTTTCGACACCTTTAGCATCTCCAGCAGGAAAGAAGTTTGCTGTAAGTATTAAAAACTGCTGACGACCCAGTCGACTGACTAAGAGCAAATGACAGCTGGTTTTCTTATTAAACATTATGTAAAACATTAACACATAGGCCTGCCATGTTAAATCCTCCTTTGGGGTACTTGGCCTCACATGTGTAAGCCTAAAGCAGCTTTTGCTGGAAGCAAATGAAGCTAGCAAATCTATCCTGCAACTACATCGGAAAGCTAAAAGACTAATGAGGCTGTAGCAGACACTGCAATCAGCTGCAGCAGTCACCTGGCCGCTTGGCTCCTCTTTCATTCAGGACATTTTTTGGATATAATGAATTTATGCAATTGGGAAAAAGGTGGCAGAAAAAGTTCAGGGGACTTGTCTGCACCAGTCTAAGTCCCGCTGCAGTGGTGATACAGGGAGCAGGGTGGTGTTGGGACAGCTCCCATCACTCACAGGTCTGGAGTTGGCAGAGGGAGAAGAGGGAAAGGGGTGGTAATCCCAGGTTCTCAGGAGGTGAAAACTGCACTAGGAGACCCACATTAGTGTAGGGGAAGAAGGTATGAGGAATATCCCAGCTCATTCTTTGGAGTAGAAGGGAAATACAGAGAGGTCAAGGCAGGCATCAAGGGAGTAAACAGCAACAGATGTTCACAGGGAATCTGTGATTCCAGTCACCTATGGAGGCACTGGGGAGGAGGGTGCAGGTCCCTTCTGGGGAACAACCGTGAATGGTCAGGACAACCTGGCTCTGACAACCAACCTTTGAGAAGCACAAGGGGTCTTACCTCTTCCTCCTTTGCTACAACAGTGTTTATGCAGGGTTACAAACATCAATGGCAGAGAAAAAACAGAGCCTCACTCTTCCCATTTTAAATGCCCATCTTAAGCCATAACAGTAAGAATATGAACTTGTGTATTTTTCATCAACAGATCTCAAAAAATGTTATGGAAGGAAAATAATCACCTATTCCCAGTTCACAGGCACCAGCATGAATTAGTAAGTGACTGTCCTAAAGCCAGAGAGCAAGTGAAGAGACAGTAGCAGAGCCCTGTTTAGGGACTGCCAGCCCTCCTTCCTCTTCAGCCAGGGAGGAGTCCACAACTCAGGAAAAGACTCCTTCTCTTCCACTTCTGTTCTCATATCAGTTTGCATATCAGAAGTGACCAAATGTGGCAATAGCAGAGCCAAATTAAGCATAAATTGGTTTTGACATCAAGGATACACCTTTTGCAGAGAACTCATACTACCGCTTTGCTGAGCAAATATTTGAATGGAGTGAAACCAATTGGCATTTTTCATATGCTATTTGCAAGTGAAAACACCAGCTCTTTTACTGCACTGAGAAAACAAATAATCAGGCCCCCAAATTCATGTACTTTCCCTTTAGAAAGAGCCACATTGTGTTGTTACATCAGCAATTGAAATATGACACGGTGCTTGTGTTTATACTCAGAGAAGTCATATACAGATTCCATCTGTTCAACATTTGGAGCAAATTTGTAGTGATCACTCAGGCTGAAAATTGCCTTGGAGTTTTGTCTGCTGTTGCTTTATTTGAAATAAATCACTGATGTGGCGCCTCATTTCTGAACACCCTGACATGCATGTCAAAGTGAGAGGATAGCAGCTGGACTTCAGCTGTTCTGATTTGCAAGACATTCAGGTGTTGTTAACACTTACACGGTGGTTTTCTCGTAGGCTTTGGAGAAATCCAAGAAGAGCTGAAGCTGCTCCTAAGATGAGGAATTAATTTCCTGGAGCTTTGTCTCTTCAGACTAAGACTCATTTCACTTGGACATGAGCCATGGGCTCTGCGACAGAGCTGTCAATAGCCAATGTCACACCAGAGTTGCAGCTGCGTTACTAGAAGTGGTTGCCCAGTAGTCTGATAGAGGTATCAGTTAAACTGAGGCACAGATGATTCCCAGCCATTTGAGCTCATCAGGTCCGGACTTACATCCAAGCTTTGAAGCACCAGCCTCTCTCTGAGTAGGACGTAGCCAAGACTCTGGGTCTCAACAATATCAAGGAGAATTAAGAAATTTTGGAGTTTGCTCCAGCTTTGCTGGTTTTTCTCTAAATCAGAGCAACAGAGACACAAATTTCATCCTTGATACGGCCAAAGAGGAAACCAAAAAGGAGAAAAATTAATTTCAGTCATTCAAATGCAGTTGAATATGCTCAGCTGCAACTTCAGTGAGAAATCAGTGAGGAAGAATTTAGCTGATTGGATTTTGAGCCTGAAACAGCTCCTATTAAAGTGCCAGATATTCAACAGTAGTCACAAATAATAAGGGTTAAGCCCTACATCACCATTATCCAATCCTTCAAAATCCTTGACTGATGGAAGGCTTTTTGTGTGAAGGTAGGCTATTCTTCCAACACTGCCTAGCTAGCAAGATCAAGTGGAGTAAAGCAAGATGACTAGCTACCCCAGCTAACAAATTAGTATGATGAGAGTGAAAGCATGTGTTGCTCTGAGAATCGGGCTAACTACGTGGGTGGGAAAGAGATGGGAAATGGGTTGGAGGGAGTCAGTATGCATTACCAGCCCCTAATCCTCTGCAAAACTTGTTGACAATGGTACTGCAGCCAGGCAGCTTTGGAAGATGAACAGCTTGGCTGGTGGAAAAACCTGTTCTCTGGCCACCCACGCCATGGAAACCAGCAAGCAGTTGGCTTCAGATAGATAAAAGGTTATTTCTATGGATGAAACACACTCAACAATTAAGGGTAAAGTGGCAACGTTAGGCATTGACTGAGCCCTAGCTAACACCCAGTGACTGCAGCATGACTTGTGAGACTCTGACACCATGACACCATCTGTTTATGATTTATGCTGAACAGACTGCATATAGAAACAGATGGGAGGTGTCAGCTTTGATCAACATCGTTACACTGGTGATTCCACAGCACATTACATAGCCCAGAGTCTTACTTTCCCACGTACTTCTATAAAGAGGAAGGTGTTTGTATTCATAGGAGCTTCATGTTACTCAGGGAATTATTGTTGCTGAATCCCCACAGGACAGAATCCTAAGGTTACGCAGTTGGGACAAAGCTTTATTATTGTACCAGATATGTTCAAGAAAGAAGGTCACTTTGTCAAGTCCAGTGTTCCTAAAATAAGGTCCCAAAGTATCTTTTTTGGGCTAGCTCTCAAGGTCAAGTTGGAAACTTGCTGAGACTGTATTCAAATTCATTATGAAGTGAACCTCAGGCACCACTGTACTTTAGCACTGCCATGCTTGTTTTTTCAAGCCTCAACCTGAGAAGGTTTCCTTTATGCTTTCATGACTTCATGCAATCATAAAAGTTAATTTTAAGTTTTTATGACTGGAAAAAGCGGATAAATGTAATTCAGATTCAAACTAACAGAAATGCCCGTTGGAAGGGATCCCTGGACAGTTCTTGTATAATCTCTCACTCAAAGGAGGATTATTTCCGACGCTGAAACAGGTCAGCCGTGCTTTGTCTAGCTGGGGCTTGAAAGCCTCCAAATTTGGAGATTGCACAACCTCCCCGGACAGCATGTTCAGAAGCTGAAATGCAGACATAAAAGAACCGAAACCATTTATTTGCTAAGCCTAATTCATGATTTTTAACACAAACACCTGGCATGGATACCTTCAAGAAGAGTTTGTTAGTATAGATAATGGACCATAAGGTCAATTTCCTGTGTTACCACTGTCTATGGACTTTCCTTAGGTCACACAGTTGTTAGGAGACTCAAGTCAACAAATATCAGATCAAAACAACCAATAAGAATGCTACACATGAAGCTAAAACTAAGCTAATTCAAAACTTGAGCATCATTTTTGTAGGAGTGCAGAGGCTTTCTAATATTTTCAGTTAGCTAAACTGGAAAGCCACTGTTACGAGAGACTTTCAGTCAGTTCTCTGACAGATTTTTTCCTACCCAATTATCCAGAGGTGTTCTCCAAGCAGCAGTGCATTCAAAACTAATCTCACTTAAACAGCAGTTGACTATGTCCTCAAATGAACGGGGCATAAAACTGCTGTGAGAAACCCCACCAGTGGGCAGAGCGGTGCAATGGTCTGCCATTGGTTTCTCAGTTTCTGGTGAGGATTTAAATGAGTGAAAGTAAGGTACAAGTGTCACTGGGTGAGGAAAGGCAGAACAGAAGCCCTCATATCTGCTCACACACATTTACAAATCTGGGTTAGTCCTACTGCCACCAGTGGCACTGAATTAAGGTAAAATGGGCACAAGAGTGGGACAAGCCCTCTCATCTTCCTTCCACCGATCACTGAGTCTGTACCTGTGGCTATCCATGTCTTAAACACTACTAACCTTCTCGGCTGTCAGTGTAAACCAGCTTCTCGAATGCCAAGGGACTCAAGCATCAGCAGGGTGCTGAGGACCACTATATTTTTAAGCAGGAATGTATGTGTGAGACTCTCAAAGCACAGGTGATTAAAATGACACAGGTACGGATCATGTAGCATGGAAAAATCTGGCCACCTTTCCCAGGAAATGAGGGAGCCCTGCTAGTGCTACTGCAGGGCACGGGCCTCAGTTCCACCAGCGTGGAGCTGCAGGCCCTCACCACTCCCGAGAAAGCAAATGCCCGAGCTCCTCATCAGCTACATGGCACTCGCCAGGTTCAAGAATCAAAAGCAGCAGATGGCACAGTGAGAGTCGTTATAGAAACAAAACAAAAAACTTTTCTACTTTTTCCTGAACCTAATCAGGTTTCCTGAAATGATAACAAGATGGAGCTTTGTACCACTTGGAGCTGGCGCATCTTTCCCGGGCACTGTGCGTGCCTCGCGGCAGCACTGCCACGGGAGTCGCCTGCACGGCTGGGGGTGCAGACATGGAGGCCACACAGCGGCACTGCACTTGCAGGACACCAGCAGACATGGGGATCGCTTGTTTTAGGGATTGTTTGGATTCACTGCGTAGACAAGAGTGGATAAAGAAGCAGCCTGGTTTAGATTGAAGGAGTTTTTCACAAATTTCCCCAGGCCCTGGAGAAAAAAACCACTTAAAATTCCCAAACACTGCTGGCTTCCCAGAGTCTGCACTACCTACCCAGTGTTCTGAGAATCACCTGCCAGATCAACCGCATTAGCTTGCCAGGGCAAGATCCAATTTTGCACAGTAAAGATGCAGAGCCCAGGCTGGCCTGAAGGCACACAAATACAACAGGAGCACAGGGTCTCTCGGGGAGGACACTCGGTGAAACTGCCTGGGAGCTGCTTTCTCAGTATCCAACACAGCAAACCATTTGCAACTAGGGACGGAGCCACAGGAAACAGCTATGGGCAATGAAAGTTTCCCCATGTGTTTAGGGCAGAAGAGGGAGGCTGTGGCCTTTGGACAGATGTCCTCCCTTTCTGCTGCTTCTGTGCTCAGTGCTGCTGCCAGATTGCTTCCCCCTCTGCTCAGCCACCAGGCTGGTTGTGCTGGTGGGCTTGGACAAGTCACCTTTCAGTGCTCTCATGGACGCTCTCGAGATAGCTGACTGCACGCTGACTGTAGCACACCCAGTTTGTGACAGCAGGACCAAAGCACTCTCTTGTTCCTCCAGCACCATCCAGTTCCCCTAATTCAGCTTTACCAGGCCTATACACAGGCATGTAGAAGTAGCACAGTCCCTGGACACCTAACACATGGACGGCCAGCATTAGACTGCAAGAACTTCTTCCAGCCTCATCTGCACTTGGCAGGCATGTTGCAGCAGGTCAGCAGAGTGGGAAGCTGACAAGGAAGGGTTTCAGACTGGGCAAGTGTTCAAGTAGAGGGGAGGGAAATGCTTTCATTTCTTAACTTTCCCTTAAAATAATGTGCACGATCTGTTCTGGGAACACCCACCCAGTGAAAATCCCTCTAGAGGCTGCCTGCCAAAGCCTGTGAAAATCCCTTCTAGGAGCTGTGTCCGCTATTTCAGACACAGCCTGTTCATAGGAACATAAATCTGCTGTCCTCACTGATGAAGATTATTCGAGCTGGATTTAATGTGCCTAGGCACATCTTTCTTAACATGGCTCAGACAACCACCTGCTACTTCGCGTGCATTTGTTTCTCAGTACACGTCTCTTAACAGAGTCACCTAACCTGTTGATAGCAGCTGCAGAGGGCTGCATGCTTACTTTTTCCCCACTACCTCACACAGCCTGTGCATATAACTGGTGCTAGGGAAGAAGTCACTGCTCTCCATTCTGCCTGAGTATTTTACCTTGAGAGTCTCTCCAGCTGCAGTATTATTCCAACATGTTGCCAAATCTGGGGCAGAGAATACCTAACGTTTAGGAAAGAAAGTAATGGAGTATGGCACAACTCCCTAAAAACTTAATAGAGATGACACCCCTGGAAACTCAACATCTGTAGAGAGTATCTATACAATAGATTCTTTTGCTGAACCTCTGCCTGGAAGTCCATGCCAGAGACAAAGTGCTTCCTGTATTTCACTAGAGAGTGGAAACCACCAGAGGAGGATTCTGAATTCTGTAGAACGTCTCTTTCCATTACTGTAATCCCTGTAGTAACAAGGAGGGGTGGGAGGAACAGCAATAAACCCCATCTTTTAGCATGTCTTCTGCTGGCAGCTTGTTGAATTGTTTAAAACCAAAGTAATTCCCACATATTTTGGGATGTTGAAACATTGGCACACACAGACCTCAGTAAGATTTGGCATAAGAGGACACTGTTTTCGCCTGTACCCAAGGAGTGCTGCACACTGCCAGACACTCCAAGCACCCTGCCATTTCACACGCTGCTGGCACCAACTCCACCTGCTGGGAATAACCTCACACCCCAGCTGAATCCAAGGCTTCTCAATGCAGTTGCTATATTAGAGAACTTGACTCTGCTAACATCCTTAGTGATTTCTCAATATTACTCCCCAGAATCAACCGGTTCCTGGTGCTTTAAGGTTTCATATCTTTCCGAATCAGCTGATCCTTGTTCTGATGCAATGGTTTAACTCTGTCCACGCTCTTTATGATTCACCCCTTTATCCACATATGTCAGAAAAATAAAAAAATATGTCAAAATAGAAAGCTTATCCTACACTCCCAGTTTTTAGATAATTTTAAAGACAGGATCAATTCAAACTGATTAGGTTACCTAGTTTGATATAAAGTAGATTAAATAATCACAATGAATGATTATTTGTATCTCTCAGCCAAGCTTCCTAGAACACGCTACAAGCATCACACATCATAATTAATGTTCACAATTCCCTACTAAGGGATGATCAGATACCCACATTACCATCATCGGGTATACAACAATTCAGCACAGAGGATTTCACATGGTTGTTCCAGTTCTGAATCTGCTATTTATAAGGCTCAGGACTTTGAGTTGAAGCAAGCCTTCACAAGATATTCAGCTTCAATTTTAACTTCTACCCAGTGGGGAAACTACCCTGTCAACTGCTATTGCACTCAATCGTTAATTACCCTCACTGTTAATGTTTTGCATCTTACCTCCAGTGTAATTTCATTTCCAACAAATTATGGGCTATTATCATCCCTTCAGCTGCCAAGCAAAGCACACTCTATTAGTAGAAGTGTCACAATGTGGATGCT
Source organism: Pterocles orientalis (assembly GCA_011057875.1). Classification (NCBI taxonomy): domain Eukaryota; kingdom Metazoa; phylum Chordata; class Aves; order Pterocliformes; family Pteroclidae; genus Pterocles; species Pterocles orientalis. Next base: position 1,302,587 of record WKFP01014853.1, on the reverse strand, counting down.
TATCAACTGAATAAATTATCACTCAACATTCCCTTTCAGCTAGCCGTATTTTTATCACTCTTGCATTCCTATTTTCCAACTGATAAAGAGGAAAAAGGTATATGGCTGAAATCTAAACAAGGCAATAGGAGAGTCAAGGATGCCTTACAGGATCTTGATACTCAAACCTCTGTCCCTGCCTAACGCTATTTTCTTCTAAGAAGAAACTGACATTTCTACTTCTCTCCCAATACTGTTTAACAGCAACACAACAACCTGGTACATGCTGGAAATTACAAGCATACAGAGCACAAGATGGTAGAAGAATATATGAATTATAAAAACAATATTTTAAACAGCTAGGAAACTCTTCACACAGATGAACTAACACAAAGCTATCTTGTGATTCAAAAGATGAAAAGTGGTCATATGAGTTTTGCTGCATCTTATGGTCAAATCAAAATCAAGTATGTGCAGAAACAATTCTTTGATTCATCTAATTTGAGAGTCAGCAGTAACATCAGAGTTTTTAAAATTATCCAGAGTGCTGAATCCATTATTTTCTAGGTGTCCTACAACATATTCACTGAAATCAAGCACATTCAATCATTGGAATTATCTGGGAAAAACAATTTTATTTTTTGTTCTGAGATTTTCAAAATAAGCATATAGAAGTAGGCACAGGAAAGTTCATGTAATGCTGTGTTACTTAGTTCACAAAATTGCTGGCATTTTCCCCAATAATTCAGTGATTTGATTTTCCTAGTATACTTTTTTTGCAACAGACAGCTTATACTTGTACCTTCTGAAGGAACCATCAAAATATCTTCATTGGAATTCTGTATGATTCCAAGTTTTTCTTATGGCTATATACCACCACAGGAGCCATGATGGTTCAAGAGCATCAGAGGTAAAATTTGTTGATAAAAGCAGAATCTTCTACTAGAAAAAAATTATGTATTTATGAAAAAAAAGTCTGTCTTTTCTAAAGATATCACTTAATCTGATAAAAGAGTTGGTCTCTTTCTACCAAATTTTCAAAATGTCTGGAGCCAGTTTTACATCATTCAAATATCACTAAACTTCTTTGCAGTAGTAAAGCAAAGTTGGTTGCAAACATATTCCTCAGAACATTTCTACCTCTGTTTACATCAAACTTTGCCTTCAAAATTATATAGAAGTTCCTCTAACCTCATACTATTCTCAGTGTGTTATGTTTCCCAGAAGATGAAAGCTGTAAGTTTGACTCAGTGTTAGAAATTATCTACAGTTGCAGCCCTCCTTCATCAACACTCACTATGTGAGTAAAATGACTATTTTTAATTTTTTAAAAAAAGCATGAAATCTCCCAAGAAGAGCTTTAAAAATAAATTTCCTTTTGATTAGTCTGTCACTTTCAGAAAGGCATTTAAGCTGTATCAAGATGTGTCAGGTGACACTCTCAGATGTGGCCATCAAGAACATCAAGAACTTTGATGCAATACCTCACATACACAGCAAAAGAGCTTTTTAGATTTTGTTCCAACAATTAAAATCTTCAGCCTTTTGCAGGAGCTGAACTGCTGTGTGAGTAAACTTAGAAGGACTCAACAGCTGAGAGTGCACTTGACTAAGATCTTCAATGAGCTTCCATAAGTCCACATCAAGTCAGGACCATCCAGCTGATGGTTTCAGTGACACCGCTGTACCAACGCTTGCCATATGAAATAGTGGGGTCTCTGTTATTGCATCTCTTTCAGCGTGGGCATGAAATAATAATGTACATTGCCTGCTGGGACTTCTCCATCTCCGGAGTTTAATCAATAGTGAGAAAATGTTGACAATTTGATAATGAACAACTATCATTTGGGAAAAATGAGAGTAATTGAAAGTAAACATCTGGCAAATGAAATTAAACATATTCTCTTATCACACATTATATGTGCTCAAATCACTCAGAATATCTGCGGCAGGTCTGTTGCTCAGCATACACGTTTCTATCACGGGTTACAAAACTTTTTTTCTCCTTTTATATCAGCATTTATTCCAATGCAACTTGGATAACTGCTCTGAAATTATTTGCTTACCAGCCACTGCAAAATGTAGTGATCATATGTATGTCAAAATCTTAACATCCTGTGGCACTGGACAATTTTCCTTCACACTTTTTACCTCAAAATCCTTTCCCCTCCCTGCAATACTCACTTAGTGACTTCCTTTTACACCTTCAGCATCAACTTCTCTCCCTAAAGAAGGCCAAGGTCTTGAGCCCTTCTTGGCACTTGTGGAAATTTTGTCTTCTTATTCATACCATCTGCAACCATGTGTGAAGACACAAGAACAGGCATTCATTGAAAAGACTTTAGAGTATGTATTTTTGTACCTGGATATCAGATCAAATTCTTTCATACCATAAAGATAAGGTTTTGTAGTCCCTTTCTAAGTTATGTTTATCAACCTTATCTGCTGGTTAAGTAATGTAATTTTTCAAACAGCTTTCTTGGTGAAGTACGGAGAGGTGCCAGTAAAACCACTAAGATGGACTTCCGAAGGGCAGACTTCAGGCTGTTTAGGACGCTGGTTGGGAGAGTCCCTTGGAAGACTGTCCTGAAGGGCAAGGGGTCCCAGGAAGGCTGGACATTCCTCAAGAGGGTGGTTTTAGAAGCACAGGAACAGGCTGTCCCTATATGTAGAAAAACAGAGTGTCAGAGAAGATGACCAGGTTGGCTAAACAGAGTTTTCCTGGGACTCAGGGAAAAAAGGAGAGTCTACAATCTCTGGAAGAAGGGTCAGGCCACCCCAAAAGAGTACAGGGATCTTGCCAGGTCATACAGAGTTTAAAATTAGGAAGGCAAAAGCCCAACTGGAACTCAACCTGGCTGCAGTGGTAAAAGGTAATAAAAAATGTTTTTACAAATACATTAACAACAAAAGGAGAGCTTTGGAGAATCTCCATCCCTTGTTGGATGCAGGAGGAAACATTATCACCAAGGACGAGGAAAAGGCTGAGGTGCTTAATGCCTTCTTTGCCTCAGTCTTCAGTAGTCAGACTAGTTATCCTCAGGGTATTCAACTCCCTGAGCTGGCAGGCAGGGACAAAGAGCAGAATAACCTTCCCATAATCCAGGAGGAAGCAGTTAATGACCTGCTATGCCACCTGGACACACACAAGTCTATGGGGCCAGATGGGATCCACCCGAGAGTGCTGAGGGAGCTGGCAGGGGAGCTTGCCAAGCCACTCTCCATCATCTATCAACAGTCCTGGCTAACAGGGGAGGTCCCAGAAGACTGGAAACTTGCCAATGTGACACCCATCTACAAGAAGGGCCGTAAGGAGGACCTGGGGAACTACAGGCCTGTCAGCCTGACCTCTGTACTGGGGAAGATCATGGAATGGCTCATCTTGAGTGTGCTCACACGGCCTGTACAGGACAACCAGGGGATCAAGCCCAGCCAGCATGGGTTCATGAAAGGAAGCTCGTGCTTGACCAACCTGATCTCCTTCTATGACCAGGCGACCCACCTAGTGGATGAGGAAAAGGCCGTGGATGTCATCTGCTTGGACCTTATCAGGGTCTTCGACACCGTGTCCCACAGCATTCTCCTGGAAAAGCTAGTGGCTCATGGCTTAGACAGGAACACCCTTTGCTGAATAAAAAACTGTCTGGATGCCCGAGCCCAGAGAGTCATGGTGAACAGAGTTAAGTCCAGGTGACAGCCAGTCACCAGTGGTGTTCCCTAGGGATTGGTTTTGGGGCCTGTCCTGTTAAACATCTTTATCAATGACCTGGATGAGGGGATTGGGTGCTCCCTCAGTGAGTTTGCTGATGATACCAAATTGAGCGGGTGTGTTGACCTCCTTTAGGATAGGAAGGCTTTGCAGAGGGATCTGGACAGGCTGGACCGATGGGGCTGAGGCCGATTGTATGAGGTTCAATAAAGCCAAGTGCCAGGTCCTGCACTTTGGTCACAACAACCCCCTGCAACGCTGCAGGCTTGGGGGTGAGTGGCTGTAAAGCTGCCCAGCAGAGAGGGACCTAGAGATGCTGGTCAACAGCCAGCTGAACAGGAGCCAGCAGTGTGCCCAGATGGCCAAGAAGGCCAATGGCATCCTGGCCTGCATCAGAAATAGTGTGGCCAGTAGGACTAAGGAAGTGATTGTGCCCCTGTACTCGGCACTGGTGAGGCCGCATCTTGAATACTGTGTTCAGTTTTGGGCCCCTCACCACAAGAAGGACATCGAGGTGCTGGAGCAGGTCCAGAGAAGGGCAACGAAGCTGGTGAAGAGTCTGGAGCGCAGGTCTTACAAGGACTGCCTGAGGGAGCTGGGGTTGTTTAGAGAAGAGGAGGCTGAGAGGAGACCTTATCACTCTCTACAACTACCTGAAAAGAGGTTGTAGTGAGATGGGTGCTGGCCTCTTCTCTACAGTAACAAGTGATAGGACAAGAGGAAATGGTCTCAAGTTGTACCAGGGGAGGTTTAGGCTAGATAATTAGAAAAAATTTCTTCACTGAAAGAGTGATCAGGCATTGGAACAGGCTGCCCAGGGAAGTGATGGAGTCACCATCCCTGGAGGTGTTCAAGAAACTTGTAGATGGGGTGGTTAGGGACATGGTTTAGTGAGTTAGGTGGTATGGGTTGACAGTTGGACTAGATGATCATAGAATCATAGAATGGTTTGGGTTGGAAAGGACCTTAAAGATCATCCAGTTCCAACCCCTCTGCCATGGGCAGGGACACCCTCCACTAGACCAGGTTGCTCAAAGCCTCATCCAGCCTGGCCTTGAACACCTCCAGGGATGGGGCATCCACAACCTCCCTGGGCAACCTGTTCCTCTGTCTCACCACCCTCATAGTGAAAAATTTCTTCCTAATGTCTAGTCTAAATTTACCCTCTTTTAGCTTATACCCGTTACCCCTTGTCCTCTCACTACACTCCCTGATGAAGAGTGCCTCCCCATCTCTCCTGTAGGCCCCTTTCAGGTCCTGGAAGGCTGCTATTAAGTCTCCTCGGAGCCTTCTCTTCTCCAGGCTGAACAACCCCAACTCTTTCAGCCTGTGCTCCAGCTCTGTGATTAATTTTGTGGCTCTCCTCTGGACTCTCTCCAACAGGTCCATGTCTTTTTTATGTCGGGGGCCCCACATCTGAACACAGTACTCCAGGTGGGGTCTCATGAGAGCAGAGGGAGAGAATCACCTCCTTTGACCTGATGCTAATGCTTCTCTTGATGCAGCCCAGGACACAGTTGGCTTTCTGGGCTGCAAGCGCAGAAATCCTTGAGGTCTTTTCAAACCTTAATGGTTCTGTGATTCCATTATTTTTACAAGCAATGTGCTCAGTAAGTTTTACATTAGTTTGTTTATGGAACTATCACGAAGTATCCACTCCTTTAATAAGTCCTTAAAAAACCCTCAAACAAACAATAAAGAACAGAAAGCAGCAAATTTACACTCCCACCTCCCACCCCCCTCATTTTCGGAGGTAACTTACCTGATAATAAGCTTCCATTAAATGTTAATAAAACAAAGGTTACATAATTCACTATCCAGCAGACTAAGCAGGATAAAACCAGATTCTAATGATGGTTTATTTGGGATTAATGGTAAGCATTGGATTAGTTGAGGGCTTCTTGGTATCTGTGTCTCCCATCTCTCAACAAAAACTCCAACTGCAGAAGACTACTGCCACCTTTGGATGAAGATTAGTATTAGATCTCTCAGTCACAGAATCACAGAATCACAGAATCACAGAATGTTAGAGATTGGAAGGGACCTCGAAAGATCATCTAGTCCAATCCCCCTGCCAGAGCAGGAACACCTAGATCAGATCACACAGGAACGCATCCAGGCGGGCTTTGAATGTCTCCAGAGAAGGAGACTCCACAACCTCTCTGGGCAGCCTGTTCCAGTGCTCTGTCACCCT
>WKFP01014853.1:1276089-1293778 GCA_011057875.1 Pterocles orientalis | reverse complement strand
TATTTCCACAAAACTGTTAAGAATTTGAGGGGGGAAAAAAGGGGAAAAAAATAAATCAGTGAAACTTTTAACCTAAGCTTAGGTAAAGGTTTACCTAACTTTTTGAGTCTTTTTTTTGGTACTTCACCCATTTCCAGACTATTCTTTATTTTACCTTGCTTCCAATAGCCAGAAATGTTAATATCCTCATCAGTCAGACCTGCAGCACTTAATTCATCAAACAAGGAGGTACTGCCTCATTTTGAAAGATGGTATCCAAATGTAGTGTACCAGGTCTGGCTGGAATGGAATTCACTTTCTTCAAAGCAGCCCATGCCCTGCTGTGTTTTGAGTTTGTGACTAAAACAATGTTGATAACACACCAGTCGTTTTAGCTATTTCTGAGCAGTGCTTGTGTGGCATCAAAACTTTCAGCTTCCAATGTAGCCATTGCTCAGAGACTGGCTGGGCATCGGTCTGATCAGGAGAGATGCGAGTGCACTTTCACAGCACTTTCCCCTCCCCTCCTTCCTTCACTTTTAAGCTGTCTTTACCTTGATGGAGGGTGTTTTTTGCTTTTGCTTTTGTTCTTCCTATTCTCTGCCCCACCCCATTGGGGAAGGTGATGAGCAAGCAGCTGTGTGGGTACTTAACTGCTGGCAGGGGACAATCCACCACACCAGGATTTGGAAAACTCCTGTCTCCAAAATAAGCACACGGGAGCACGCAGTGACTTATTTCTTAAGGCAAAATGGTCTAGCATTACTGCCAATCAAATCTACATTCATGTTTGGTATTAACAAAGAATGGAGACTATAAAATAAAATCCCAGAGAAAGGCAAATTATACCATTTGCTAATTGGCTTTGGTTTTTCATGTCAGTGTAGCTTTTATAATTACATGTAAGCTTCATTTGATTTCAAGGGCTCTGCTTTTATTTCTAACAGTAGCACTTTCCAGTTTTTATTGGATGATCCCCTGGAGACCTTGCACTAGAAAAGAAAAAAAAAAAAATGACCAACCAAACGCTTCACTTCGTATGTTCCAGCATACTTCTACAGCAAAATGTAACAGATGCCATTCAATCTGCCACACACACAGGCAAGTGACAACTTGAGAAAGACAGTCTGGAGTGAGTCAAGTCAAAAGAAGGGACATGTCTTGATGATTTCCCAATGCAACCAATTAAGTCCACTCCCTGCGCTCTGTGTGGCCCTTGTTTTTCAATTTGCCTTTTTTTTTCTCTCCTTAAAACTTCCCTTATGCTCCTAGGGGTGAACTGACAAGGGTTTGCTTTCTGCTGAGGAAAAGCTGACACCAACATCCCTGCATGACCATCCTGTGATTTCAAAGCCTCTGATTGCAAATCTGAAGAAAGTTTGGCCAGCTGACTTGGTTTTGCTCTCTACAAGTATCTCCTGACACTTTGAGAGAAAATTCAGACTCATCTGCAAAAAAATTGCTTCACACATCAACACATAAATTAAGTGATATCACTAATACCACGTGAGCCATTACATAACAATTTATCGGGGAAAAGGCTCAGGTTCCCAGTTCAGTTCTTATGACTGTTCATCTTGTCTATGTGTTTGAATCTAGCCACGAGTTGCAGTAAGATGTCTGCTTTGTCAGAGGCTATCCCTTTGAACTTACTCATCAAACTTAATTTTAGTTTCCTGCTATGACAGGAGGAATCGGGGACAACAGTTATACTGTACCGTAACTCATCCATGTGGGTCCCCAATGAACGATTCACTATATGGTGACTGTAACAAGGTCTGATAACTTTCTCCATCTCACGACCAATAGGCAATACTACTAGACTTACAATACCTCAAAGTGTGCGCGATACCAAAATGATGATCTTGTGACCGTATCACAGTACCTATATTTCATCCTACCTTACCCAAAAAGTCTGACACCACCCCCCTAGGTAGGATACTAACACAAGCAGCAGCTAGCAGGCTGACAGCGGGCCTTGCCGTTCTTTTCTCTCCCTGACCAGGTGGGATTCTTCCCTTTCTTCAGCAAACTGCTAGAACTGATGCAACTGCTTTGCTACGAGAAAAGGTAAAGGTGGAATTTTGTTCAGATCTGGGGTGGGGGAACTCTGTCACAGCCAGCACCATTTCACCTTGCAGTCTCCCTGCCAGATGAAGTTTTCCTGGGACAGGTTCTGGCTTTCCAGCAGTCAGATTAACACCTCCCACCCCATATAAACATACTCTCTCCCCTGTCCACCACCCAAGGAAACCATTAGGCCTTTGTCCAACAGGTTTAATTGTAGCACAACTGGAAAGTGTACAACAATACCAAAGAGAAGCATTGGTATCATGAAAGATGCAAGAGGTGTGTAGCTGAATGTATTCCAATGGTTAACAATACACTAAATAATGAGGTTCTAACAAGTCAGTAAAACACACTAATACAAATTTAGGCACACAGAAATGCACGTGGACCAGATGGAAAAAAAAATTTTTCTTCTTCCAACTCTGTCAGTAATCCCACATCTCCCCAAACTCCTCCAGAGCATACAGTGCACTGCAGTGCTCAGCTCAACAAGAGCAAAGAAAAAGTCACGACTGACACCATAAAATGTTTGTTCCACGTATGGTTGGAGCTCACACTCCGTTAGTGTCTGTTCCTAAATGACAAGTTTATCTGTTGTTTTGATGCTCGCTGGCTCATGGCTGCCTAACCACACCGCAAGCAACACAAAGAACCCAACAACAGCTTGTTTCCAAGAAATTCCACATTCCATGTAACTTATCTGGAAAAAAAACAAAAACAAAAAACCCCACATACACTGCATAAGCCTTTTACAGGTGTCCATAGCAAATGGGGTTTGATGAGGTCTGTCACATTGCTAATCAACCACGCACGGCTGACACAAGCCTGTAATCCACCCTCCCCCTTGGCAGGTCAGCGGGCCTGAAGGCATCCTCTTGGGGCAGGCAGTCACAGGCCTGTCACAGGCAGAACAGCCTGGGCACTCAGGCATGTTTTCTTGGTGTAATTTATTGACGGTTAACACCAACTTCTAATCACTGATCTGAGTACTGGGGGGAGGGAGGGGGAAAAACACACAAACACTCACAAGAAGCTCTCCGCCCCCTTCCATTTTCAACTTCTCCTGCATCTGCAGCTGGATATGCTCGGCTCATCCTGACCCACCTGGCAAGGGGATGGATGACACAGGCAGTTGGGGCAGTGAGGTGACGGTCTTGCCTGTTGCTCTTCTGTTTTTCCAGGGCCACTACGCATCTTTCTGTCTTCAGCCCAGTGGGGTGCCCACACCTACCATTCCTCAGGGGATCCCCACCCTGGTGTGGGGTGGCCACATGTGCTGTCCCTTGAAGGATACCTCCTCTGGCATGGGCTGCCTTCTTCCAAGAGCAGCCGTCCCCTCGGCATGGTGTCTCCAGCCCCTCATGGCTGCTGCTCTTGCTCAGAACGCATCAGTGCGGGCAGCCATGGCTGGTCCTGGCAGGGGGCAGGGGATGGCTGCCCCCCAGCCAGGGCAGCCACAGCCCCCGCTGCCCAAACACAGCACATCACCGAGCAGCCACAAACTGCTCTGCATTGCACAGCTGAAAAGCATCAAAGTATTTTAAAAAAGGCAATATGAGGCTACTCTTGCTCTTACACCACTAGATAAGTCAAAACATCGAAGTTATATTAAAGTAGAACAGCGCTAATACTTCAGCAATCTTTGACATGAAATAATGGAAAACCTTCTCATGATTTACTTCAAATTTGTTTATCTGTTCTAGATTTGGGATATTATTTCCCCCCTGGAGATTTCAATTTGTTTTGGCATATATACCAAAACCAGGTTGCTATGCAAATCGTTTCATTCGGATCTCTCTCTATAGCTGCTTCTGTTTCAAAGGCTTGCATAACTTAGTAAGGAATTCATGCTTTAGAAATACACACACTGAAAACAAATGAACATTTTCTGCAGGAGGTTTCAAATATCTGTATAAAGCAGAGTTAAAAAAGAAAAAAATTAACTACTCTTTTAAGTGGAGCATTAGAAATTAGGCTTTTTAAGTTACCTGAAGATTTACAATGGAAGAGCCTGTTCAGACACAGAACGCCATTTCAAACACAAAAGTACCAGTTATCTTTCGTAAAAAAAGACTTCATTTTGGGCATAGAGACACATATCCATCCTGCTTTTCCAAAGAAGCTTCTTTACGACCACACTGAGCTGTACCATCAATGTCCCACTTTGGCCTTCAAAGCTCCAGCCTCAGGCCACTGCCGAGACACAACCCGCGTGCTGAGCCCACAAGCACAAGCTTTGCATTCCAGTGCTGCATGTACTGCAGCAGAGAACCTGCAGCTAAGGCAAGGCATCACACACAGACATGGCATACGGACAAATGAGATGGGTTTGTATGACAAAGGATTGGTCTTTGCTAACATTAGCCACACCAATTTTTATTTCTGGCCATTTGCAGGCAGGGTATCACAACTGCTTTTTTTTTTTTTTAATCAAAATTACTTGCACTTCTGGTCATTTATACTGGGATTTCTTTTCAAACACAGGAAAGCACAGAGGAGGTGTTTGCACTGAAATTCTTCCGTTACTTTCATCTGACTGTAGCAAAAGAATGTACTTTTTAATCTCTGAACCACAATGCCTTCTACCATATTCTTTAATGATGTGGCCAGCAAAGAGGATTCTGAAATGAGTCATTTCTACAGTTACTGGATATGATGAAGAGCACTCAAAGAAATCTAGAACCTCCTTGATATTTTATCATTCAAGATGGCAAAAAGAAGATTCCACATTATCATTAGGAACACAACATTCTGAAAAGACAGTGTTGGTTTTAACAGTTCTGCACATCAAATTTTACCTGAAGTCATAGAAAACAAGACATGCTTTTTCCTCAGTTATGTTTTTCTAGGAGTAAAAGACTTAATGGTTCAAACGTTGCATGACAAAGTCTTTATCACTTCCACAGATTTTGTGACTAGATTATTAGGATGTTTATTCCATGAATTGCACTAGTTTAATCAGACAGCAAGGTTAAAGAACAAGCAGCAATGCAGAGGCAGGTAACTTCCAGCAGAATAATATCCCATTTCTTGACTGAAGAATTCACATCAAGAACAGCCTTGCCCCATACAGGGTTCCATTCACCCGCGAACAGCAGCAACTCCTCTCACAATAAACAGTCAATATGCCACAAGTGTTATCTCATAACCCTCAAGCTTTCCAAGCTACTGAGACTCTGCAGCCTAATTGAGGCTTGATTTCAGAACTGCTTCTTTCACAAGATGAAAAGCCTGGAAAAGTGCAAACAACAAAGCAGTGTTGGTCAAGTAAAAGAGTCCACAAAAAAAAAAAAAAAAAAAAAAAAAAAAAAAAAAAAAAAAAAAAAAAAAGGCATTTAAGACAACCATCCATCCACTGTATCCACAAATGAACAGAAACTCCCAATGGGAAGAAATGCACAAAGAACTCGGGTGACCTGGTGCAGAAACCCAGTCGATACCAAGGGAATATCTCAGGTTCTCATGTTCTGAATCACAACCTCCAGCTTTCATAGGCAGCATGGGAACACTAGGCTCCTACTCACCCAAATGACATCCGTGGTGTTAGGAAAAGAATAACTGCTCTTCTCCCCATACACTGCAGCAGATCAAAGAGTGGAAGACTTACACAGATCCAATGTAGGAAAGAAAAAAAGGCCCTCTGCTTGAGGAGATAGTTATGCTAAAGCAGAGTATTATAAACATAAATCACAAATAGGGTGAAGCTATTAATCCAGAAAGTAATTCTTGGTCATATTCCACAGATGTGTAACTAGACAACCAAGCAGGAATCTGCCTGTCTTCTCTGCCTCCATCTTTTTCCCCTTGTTTTACGTGAAGCATACCATTTTGTCAGCATAGACAGATGTCCAATCAGACTACAAGCTAAAGGTGCCTTGCCAGATAAATCCCAGCTGCTTGGATAGAGTCATAAACTAGTTATCAACTCCAGGGCTACAAATTTGCTAGACAACAACAAAAAAAGAGACCTTGGAGCCAAAGCCAAGCAGTTGACTAGACAGCTTTCAAAATAACATAAATAGTGCTGTACTTCAGCAGTTCTCATCAGTCACACAAAGGAAATCAGAGCTCAGTGTAATAAGAAGTGTGCTGCAATCCTGACAGGAGAGAGATTTTATGCTTGTACATACATCAATAAGCAGTAGACTTTCAAAGTGCAATACCCTGTTTGGAGACTTCCATGCATCTGCCCTTTTCGAGCCATAACACCCAGAAGATATGGCAGAGCACTAGAGCACTCGCAGTAAGAAATCAAGGCTTACAGAAGTATACATTTAGGAAATTAGTATTGTTTTAAACACAATTTTAGGAAGCTCAAGGAATTATATAAAAAAAAAATAAGTCAACATCATGATGAAAAATCATTGAATACTAGAAAGATTTTTCAGTATTTAGGAGCCCGACTATAAACACTCCTTTCCGTTCCAGACTTCACAAAGTTACACTGCATGTGATTATCTAATGAATTATTAAACAGCAGAATGGTACGATCAATACAATGAAACAAAAAGCAGAAGTATTGTTTAGTCCAACAAGTTAAACAAAGCTATGTATTCAAAACCTTACAGACCAATGCTTTGACTAGTGACTGTGAATGGAGTGACATGTATTAAAAGTTTATGAACAGACAAGAAATAAGAGTCTTGTAACTTGTTGTTGGTGTCAACCCAGTATCACTTGATGAGGAATAAGTTGCCATGAATACCCATGACTTGCCTTCAGTGCTCTACTCCATTTGTGTTTATCAATACTAAGGTTCTGTACAAAATTTATATTTGTAACCCTTGTGCCCTAACCCTGTCCTTAGCCATAACCTAAACTATAAATCAAATAAGCAAAACAGCCCAGCACAGAACATTTCATAAACTACTTGCAGCCATCAAACATAGACCTACAGACCCTGCCGTCTGACCTATGAATAAGTCTAAATCTTCCTGATGCTGTTCACAATCCTAACCTAATCTCATCCTGGAGAAAAACATATACCATTCTTTTCTTCTGGCACAATATGCTTACAGACAGAAAGATCTGCCAGTAAACTCTCCAGTTCCCCTCCCAAATCTTAAACACATGTCTATTTTTACAGGGAACAGTTGACCAGACATCAATAACCCTCTCAAGCAAAGCAGAACAATATCTCCCTAGAAAAGTCATCACAGTTTTGGCTATTTCTCCTTACCTTCCACACTGTCTAAAGCTCTTTCCTCACACCATCCCTACCTTATTTCCAAACCAAGAATACCCAGGCAGGTATCTTTCCTCAGCCTCAAGGAGATGGTTAGTTTCTTCGGGCAGCTCAACTTTAACGAAAAAGTATTCCCTCTGTAGCTAGAAGGTTTATTTTAGAACAATTTCAAAATTGTTACAGGATGCATTCTGACAAGAAAATTCCATTCATAGATCAAAGAAATAACTGTTTAATTTGGAAGCTTTTTTTTTTTTACGAAACAATCAGCTGAATAGTCCTGCAAATGTAGGAGTAAAACTACCAGAAGCATGAAGCACTCAAGTTCCATACTCCTAGGCATGTAACTATTGAGTCTTGTATATAGAGCTCATACAATGCAGTTTCTAGCGGTTTTTGAGATCATGCACACATGAATTCAAAAATAAGCTTCAATTTTGTACTAAAACACCCATGTAAATTACCTGTTTCTGTACATCAGCTTAAAGGCACTAATTTTTATATGCAAATAGCAGCAAGGCTACTAGTCAAACATTCAGTCTTTCCAATAGGTTCTTTGAACACAAAGCTGATGACTTCCTTCACTGTATATTCTAATACCTCAATTACCAATCCAGAGTCTTTTTTCTTCTTTTTACAGCAAGCTGACAGCTATGACATAAAACTTGTGCACGTGAAATTAAGACCATGCATCTTAACTGACCAAAGGCAATGCATAATAATGCAGGTAATAAGGTCATTAATATATGATGGCATGACTTTATGGCTTTTTCATAATAATTAAGTTGTTACAACAGTAAGAACAGGCTACACAGACCGAATAAACAGATGTAGTTTTGCAAGACGAGGCTAACACTTGGGTATTCTACAGTTACTCAGTTTGGAAGGTAGGGACTACATACATGACCTCTACTTTTCTCCAGTTTAACATTTCTTCTTGCCTCCTCCATACCAGGACCAGAAGAATTTAACAGAAGTTAAAATATCAACAGTACCCTCCTCCCATACAACAGAGCATTAGCCTATGGGCTACTCAAATCACATTTTAAAAAGTCAAGAATTAACAAAAACAATGCCCAAAAGTAATCAAAATCCTGTCTCACACAAAAACAGAAGTGGTATTTTGATACTTCTGGAAGAGAAATCAGAACTATGAACAGTCACTACTAAATTTCTATGATGAACACAATGTTAACTATTCAAGCCATTAATACACAGCAACACAAAAGCTATGCTGGAGCACTGTTGCCATCATCTCAAAGAGGAAAGAGATTAGGATCATGGCTTGCAATACCAGAGTGTTTTTTGACTGCAACAGAATCTAAATTTAGACCCAGTTACATAAAAAATACTTAACACTTTTAATCAGCATAAGAGGTTTAGAGATACACAAATGATTTAAAGTCTGTTGACTAGTTTTATACTGCATTTGCAATACTGTGCATTAGTAAAATCAGGGAGATTATGAAAGAAATTCTGAAGCATAATAAAATTACATAAAACATGAAAAACAGGCTATACAGAGTGACTCCAAACTTGATACCAATAGAAATTTTACTGGAATATATCAAGAATATAATTTCTCTATAATTTCTCTACCTACCCATGTAATACAACACAAGTACCTGGTAGGTTCCAAAACCAGGTTGGACTCTTCCTAAATGTAGTATTTACTCATGTGATCCTACAAAGGGCAAAAAATAAAATGCTTACTATCTTCACACTGTTGCACGCTGCTGATCCATGGCTAGCACAACAGCACAAAGCATTCTGGCAGGCTTTCAAATGCCAAGTCTGGCACGGTGATGGGCAATATGCTCTGCCAGCTGTGCAGCTCCTTCAAGAGCTGCAAAACTGCAAAAAAATAATTCCCTGATGATTTTTAAGGACAGTTCATCATTATGGCTTGCAAAGAACCTGCCAATAATTTATGAAGTATTGATCACATCATGCTCAGGATTCCCCGAAAACAACAGAAGACAACAATATTGTCCTAATACAAATAATTACTTGGATAAGCTACAACTGTTCCCTCTGGTACGTAGAAAAATGGCAAAATACGTGGCAATGTTATTGTATGTCCCATCTCCCACTTTCTGACATGTAGTCTGTACCATGAAAACATTTTCAGTTTCACATCTCAAAGCATACGCAACAGGCCAGTTAGCTAAATGTGGGTAATTTTTTTTTTACTTGACTAGTTCATTGCACAATGTAATCAGAAAGTATTCCTTAAAAGCTTGTTTCTGTCACTGCCTACTAGCAGGTACAGAAATTAAATGGCTGACAGTAAGTCTTTCTGAGTTTTAGTGATGACTAAGTTCTATCTGCGTTCCGTTTTCTTCTTTCAAGGATCTTTCAAAACCCTCTTGTACCAAACTTTGGAGCAATCACTGTAAAATATACCTTAAGGCAAGTATTATCACTGATACCTGTCTAGTCACTTCTGAAGCAAATTGTTTTTTCTACAAAAATATACAGATCTGGAGAGGAAGCAGTAGTTTCTCCAGATTACATTAACTGCAATGGTTTTACATAAAACTACAACTTAAACAAGCCCCAATAAAAGGCTAGTGTTCAGCTTCTAGGCTATTAATAATTTTTTCTTTGCAGAAACTCATTCCCAGTGATCTAAGTCAGAACTTCAGAAAAACTGCACTGAAAATGAGAAACAAAATTTAAGACAAGACAATACAACTGAAATCACATATTTGTTTCATTATCAAAATTTGTGAATACCAGATTGCAGTCACAAACTATACTTTCTGGGAGATGCTTAGCTCAATGTCATTCACCTGTTGATCCAGCTTGCATCACCTAAAAGGATTATGCAACAAGAGGCAGGTTATTACTACTTAAAGCTCATACACGGAACTTGCTTCTTCATAATGTTTTGAGTTTTTATGGATCCTTCTTTTCCAGGAAAACAGCTACATGGGTTATCAGAAGTTCTACTGAAAAAAAATGAAAGTAATTGTTTTTCACTTCCTATCATAGTGGTAATACATAACCTATCAAGGAGAGTAAAATTTAAAGTGCACTGCATGGAACAATCTAGTTCTCCCAAATTTTTATAATTCCCATATTTATCAAACTTCTACACTCTCACTACACATAACAAAACATACTTGTAAATTAATAGATATTTTAAATACTACTTCTATATTCCCCTTCTACCACTGCAAGTGTTACTGAGCTGAAAGGAATGATCAGTTCACTTACCACTGAACTGCAACCACTCTTCATAATTTCTCTGCCAGAGACGCTAAGCCACTTTTTAGGTCAAGGAATTGAGAATTTTACTAATATAATTAATTTAGATCGATGCAAAACAAAATGCTCTTTCATCCCCTGGTTAATACTGGTCAAGCAGTGTGATGTACACTAACAGTTCACAACATATACTGCTCATCATGCAGGGAGGATGCAATCTTAGACCATCCAAAACATTCAATGAAAAATTTGCCCCTCTGGCAAACTTTATGGAAGATGATTTTCTACAAAAGCTAGTGTTACTATAATGGAAGGTTTCAACTTCACTGGAAGTAAATAAAGTATTCCTTTTTGATGTGAATACTGCTCACATCAACTTTGGCTAACTACCCTCTTCTGTACTTGCAGGAAACAAGCCACATAACAGATTCCCATTTACAAAATAAAACCTAGCGATGCCACTTTTGATCTTTGTGTCACATCTCTTTTCCAATCATAAAGAGTCTCAGAGAAGATAAAACTTAAGACTGTTTAAAGTATTTTTAAAAATAAATTTCAACAGGCAATTTTAAAGATTCTTTTAATCTAGTTTCATTATCCCATTTTGAACTACCAGTGGTTCCACATACAGTTTTCAGATCAAGAGATAAAATTTTGTTTACCAGATGCATTTCTTTATCAGATCTGACTGCGAGCTCATCCTCCCCAACACCACCTTCTAAAAACTATTAAAACATCTGTATATGTTCAGATACTTACAGTAAGATTTTGCCAGTCTCCAAAAATTTTAGTGGTTTAAGTGTTTTCCCCAGGCAATACACTCCCCTGTCTTAACTGAAATATTAATACTTGTCATGCCTTATCAAAGAAATCTTTATTCTGCACAATGTATGTTCTACAGTACAACCATCTATAATAATTATTTAAAATTGGGGGAAGGGGGTAGTAGGGTGTTTTTTGCTTGTTTATTCCAAATTAATAGTGTTTGACTGCAATTAAAAGCTAGTACAGATACAAGAGAATTCCTCTTATCTTTCTGAGCAAGTTTTACCAGCAAATAGATCTCAAATGCTCTCATTAAACTGTTACTTTGAGTGAATGCAGGGCATACTACCTTCCCATTAAGAGCATATTTTGAGAAGTGGATCTGGTTAAGCTTAAATATTATTCAGGGAGGGAGAAGAAAGATTTGCAGCTTCACCTGACCTCTAATACATACTGTCAAAGTAATAAAATTATTAAAAATTAGACTGTCACTCAAAATTATTTAACTTCAGGGTAAAGCTATGTTTACACAATGGGAACTGATTAACAATTAATTCTGGAACTGTTTTTTTTAATTATTAAAGAGTTCTGCTTCTACATTTCCTTAATCTTTTGAAATATGTCTTCGTATCCTACTACATCGGCACAGGAAGAAGAGAAGACCAAAGCTAGGATTTACCCACAAATACTACAAACTTTGGGGATCAGGGAAGGCAACTTTCTGCCTTTCCTGTCCCTCCACACGCCCTTGGCTCTTCTTAGCTGAGGAATCTGAATTATCCAAGACCCTTGGAAAGAAATACTTTCAGATGGTCAGTAAGTACCAAAACTAGGTTTGACTTAATATTCTTGCCCTCAAGAGCAATAGAGCAAAGAGTAAGAAGTGGTTCTCCTTATGAAATTTTTACTGCTGATGAAGAAAACACAGAAGTCAGAAAATACAGCTTACAGTCCATGACAGCGCTGACATTTTGTGGAGGTAAGAGGAAATGAATCCTTCATTTCAAATACAACCAAGAACCAGATTAGTAACTCTGAAAATTACACGGAGAAGTTCAATTATTGTTTAAAGCCAATCATAGTTCAGGCAAAAAAAAAAACCCCAAACCCAAAACCCAATAACAATCTAGCAGAGAACCAACAGCAGACTAGGTAAAATTCATGTAATTTTCTTCAGTTTCACACTGCTTCCAAGTAATGAATGCATAACTGAGGAGCACAGCTGCAGCCTGCGATATGTGTACAACAGACTTTCTGCATTCCCATTCATCCCTCTCACTAACAGAATTGTCCACAAACCCAGCTTTCCCCAGTCCCTGCACTCGGATGAGTACTATCACCTTGCATATCAGCTTTCTAGGTCCCATTTCAAGCCACATTCATGCTGAATAGACTGAAAAAGAAGCCAGCTGTTTTGCCCATACATTCATTAGCCTTTTCCTTAGTGATGGCACTAATTTGGGGTTCTCCTCTTTACCACAATGCACAGGAATTTAGTGACAACACTAATTAAACGTAGCTGAATTTGAATCAATAGGTTAAAAAACCAAACAGAACTGCTAGAAAGGTTTATGATCACACTGTCTGGTCTTTATCCCTTTCTTAAAAACAGCACTATTTTTAGTTTGATTTCCTAAGGGGTTTCTCCTTTATTAGTATGCAGGCATGCATGACCTCTGCCCACCCTAAGCCCTCAAGTTAGAAGTCCTAAGGACAATATGATTATGTACAAACTAACTCACTTTATAAAAGTTCATTAGTATCAGCAACAATAGTAATAGAAGAGTATTAACCAGCAAGCATCCAGTTATCATATAGATTCACATAGCATTGCCACAAAACAACTACAAAAACAGCATTTCTATGAAGTTCTGGCTGTTAATATGATGGAAAATAAACATTTCTCCACATGGTTTGAAATTTTTTTAAAAAGTGTTAAGCCATTCAGTCATTCGTAGCCAAGATTTTCTTTGTGTAACAAAATACATTCTCATTCAGCATTAAATTTTCAATTTTTTTTACATTTTTAGTATATAGCTCTACCAGGTGTGGGTTCATTTTTTTTGTTTTTTTTTAAACAGTCTTCAGTTTTAAGTTACTATTTTAAACAGAATAAATAGTCTGTAGATCAGATAGAAGACTATTTGTCAAGAATTAATTGCAAAGTAAATTATCTTTCCACTGATAGCCCACAGGGCTATTTTTTGTCACTTCTTCAAAAGGTTTTATTTAAACATACACACAGAGAGCACATGTTACACTGCTATTGTATGTAAAAACAAGCAAGCAACCCTCCACTGGCAAAGCTGGTGCTTCACATGTAGACAGAGGAAAAAAAAAGACTAAATAAACTCTCTAGAGGCTGTTTGCGTAAGTTAACTTTTGAGAAATCAAGGCGCCCAAAACTGTGCTCATCTTCACCTAAAAAGTAAGGTCAGTTCCTAGCATCAGCAGCTACAGTAAGTCCCACCGTGAAAAATGAAAAATGGCACAAAACATGCAACCAGAATGAAACATGGCACAAAAGCATTCAATACACCACATGAACTTGGATCTCAAGATAAGAGATCTTCCTGAACTTGGGTCTGTGGCACTCTGAACAAACAGCAGTGCACAGATAAAGGCTTTAGACTTTGAAAGTATTAAAATGATAACTCAGAAAATATTTTATAGTTGGCATAATTTGCAAAAGCTGGAACTTACAAATTCCATAAGTTTGTAGAGAAGTTACTCTGAAGCACACAATTATGGGATTTTAAACAGCTACAATATTATCCAGTCTTCTTAGAGTACCTTTCCCAAGTAATTTTTTTGATCCTGCAGATTAATACTTTGTATAAAATATGAAACACTGTTCGGGAACAAATCAGTAAGAGCAAATACAACATTAAGATGCAGCCAGATTAACACTGGGGGAAAGTTTAGGTAGTCTAGCTTTAAATGGGCTACTAAAAATGTACTTTCTTTGACTAATCTCAAAAAAAAAAAAAAAAAAAAAAAAAAAAAAAAAAAAAAAGAGACTCAAGACTATCCCCTAAATCAAAGTTATTAAGAAAACAAAACCAAAAAACCAAAACCAAACAAAATCAACCACACAAAACCCCAAAAGAACAAAACCAAAGACCCGCAGTTCCCTATCTACTCTTTATTTTAGAACAGAAGAATGACTTTCATACATTTTGTACTCTGTCAGGGAATCTATGAAAGCAAAACATGTCCTGACAAACTGAATCTTGAGAAGGGTTTATAGTCATAAACTCATTTATAATGTGTTACATGGGAGATGGCAAGTCATAACACTTTGAAATACAACAACATGGAATGTACCAACAGATCTATGAAGAACAACAGTAGCAGTTATTTACATGTTTAGGGTAGTTAATTTTTCTTTATGAATTAGGTTTCCCCTGTATAAATTAGAAAACTACAAAAAGCCAAAATTGGGAGAAAACCCCATTGTCTTTAAAAGTTCAAGTAAAACCATCTTTGCAGCACTTTCCTTAGACAATAGCGTATTGCTCGTATAAAAGGTCTCTTATCCTGTAGAAGTCCGGACAGAGACAGCCTTCCAATCCTATGCGTCCTGTTTCAGTCTGAAACAAAATACATATTTCAATTTATTATCTTTACACTAATGAGAAACTTAATTTAAATTTATAATTTATAATTCAATTTATAATTATTTACCAAAGAGTTTAAGACACAGAACACCTACCCTGCGAACAGCCACCAAATTGTTGCACACAAGCACTCCTCCTACAAATTCAGCTTGTATACCTTCTCGCAAAAGAACTTGCTTGAAGTCAGACAGTCTTGGCTCATTCATAAACACAGACTGATGTCCAAGAACCTTTAAATAACACACACAATTTTAATACTTCTGCTACTTAATGCCTTCCATTTTTGCAAAGATCTTATCATCACTGTGGTGGCAGCAGTGTAGCCTAGACTACAGGACTACAAATGAGAAGATTGGTGCTATTTCTGTTCACCTGCAGCAAGACATGTCCAAGATAGGAAGGCCTGAGAAGTTATTCGTCAAGTAAAGGAAAAGTTTCCTTCTTTGCTCACATATAAATGGAAAGCTGTTATTGAAGATCCTTCTTCTAAGACATTTTATGTCAGGGATAGAGCTGCAATAAGCTGTACTGATGATCAGTATGTACTTCTATGACACTCATCATGAACCTGAGCAGATTTTAGAGCTGCCTCCACATTTATCTAGCTCCTAGAACAGACTACATTTAGGACTGTGCAACAGTGTCTTAAAAAGCAATTCCAGGATTAGGAAGCATTATAATCATTCACTGAAAAGAGAAAATAATACCTACTCACATGCAAAGTATTTTAATTTAAGAGTAAATAAATTTATAGAAAAGATTAATTCAATGAACTCTCAAATCACTACTACAGTAGCAGAGACACATGAATTTCAAAGATCTGTATCTCAAGTATATGAAGTATTTTCCATAGCATCAAAAAACATAATAAAATCCAAGAGGGACTAAATGACAACTGATTTCCAAATTTGCAAGTACTAGCTACAAATATGAAACATGTTAACTAAAATCTTATTTTCACAAATGGATGGTAACTATACGCTAGGCACTGTTAGTGGATGCAAGAGATCATCCTTGCTAAAAAGCATAAAATCTGAACAAAGAACAATACCAGGTTTAACAAAGAGAAAACCAAACATGAAAATCCAGTTTCAGTTAGGCTTTCATTTGAATAAGATCACAGTAGCAACCTCTAAGCATTAGAAAAAGACTAATGAATACAGAGCTCTTCATAAATGAAGTCCAGTTCAGCATAATTTCTGTACCTCATGAGGTGGCAGAGGTTCCAAAGTAGGAATGATCTCACTCTCCTCGCACATCTCCTTGTCGTCGTCACCAAAAAGGCTCTTCATGGCCTTCTGTTGTGCAATGACACTAGAGTCTGAAGAAGGCATATCCGTTTGCGTCTCTAAGTCTTCATCTTCCCTCAGCTCTCCCTCTTCCAAAATAACTCCAGTATCCACTTTCGAAACCCGCATGTCCAGAACACCATCTATCCAAGCCAACTCAGCATCCTTAGCTTTACAGAACTGAAGGGAGCTGACAAGAGAATCTTTTAACCTGACCTGGGTTGCACAAAAATGAAAGTACTGTTAGTTTGATGAAAAACATAGAGAGAGTCCTTACTTCAAGCTTTAAAAACTAGTAGTTTTCCTTTCACTGTCTCTCCATATAGGTTTGATTCATACTCTTTTGGGGACAGAAAGGGGGGAATTGGTATCACCAAGGCAAGATGATCTATACTTTCAAAACATAATTTGTATAACCCTAATGTCACTACTCAACTTAAAATGTATCTGAGAACAATACTTTCTTTTTCTTGGTTAAAATAAAAAAAGAACCTCTATAACTGCAAACTTGAGTTAAACTTATAGCAAGAGCAATTAATTCCTTTTAAAAGATCATAAAACTTTTTTGCAGCCAATGAGTTCCCCAGCTGGTGTTTGTAAATTTAAGGAAAGCTTCTATAGATGCATTTAGGTTACTGAACAGCAGTTCCAAATTTCAACCCTCCAAAAACATTATGGTTAATATTTTATTGTAAGAAGGGATGTTGTAAATCTCAGATTTTAAAGTGACCAAAACATTATCTTACCCTGATTCCTCTGGTGCATTCCAGGACTTTAACCCATTAAACAAAGCCCTATTTCGAAAGGTTGTTATCCACATGAGACCGTGCATGATCCCCATAGAGGAATCAAGGCTGCTACAGTATGAAGGATAATGCAACTATCTATCCATCTGCAGCACAGTCCACTCAAAAGACACTAGGATTCTGATGCCCCACTCACATCTATTATTTTCTAATTAAATGTCTCCAGTGTACTTCATCAAGTGTCAAACAGAACAACAAACCAAAACTATGCAGAAGATTGAATTTCCCCTTTATATTAAAAAAAGAAATGAAATACAAAGTAATTACAATTTTATTCAGATAACTATTTTGTGAAAAATCACAATCATGTCATTTCTTACACACTAGCAATTCTCATAGCTTTAAAAAAAAAAAAAAACAAAAAAAACCCTCAAAAAAACCTACCCCAACAAGCAACAAACCAAACACAGAAAACACTATGTTAAGACTGACAGAACTGGATAATTCTGAAGAACTGGAACTTTCCACTTCCTACAGTGTAACAGACTTTTCTCTGAAAAGAAGAAGTACCTCTTTCAACAATTCTACAAATTTTTTTAATTAACTTTAAAAGGAGTAATGCCAAAACTGCATGTGAGAGACCTTCCTCTAAACAGCTTCAAAAGCTGAATCTGGACCACACACAATTTTCACATACTTCACACAAATTATCCAAGTTTTATGATTTAGAGCTTAACCATTAAAATTAAATGCAATACATTAACACAGTGCAATACATTATCATAACCTCACTTTCCAAGAACCATCACATTAACTTTTTTT
>WKFP01014853.1:1260212-1276069 GCA_011057875.1 Pterocles orientalis | reverse complement strand
TGGGGCAGCACTTAGGTGTGTCTTATTTATTTATTTTTAACATTAACTTGCTCCTAACTTTGCACATTCATTCTTAGGTACTACTTGGGTACTAAGGATTTTTTTGTCTTTGCTCTCTAAGGCTCCCCTTCAGATTCCAAAAAGAATCCTGAATTCCAAGTAGTGTACAGTGGTACTCTAAATACAGGCATTATAAATCTATTAAGGCTTGAGTAAAGCAAACGGATGTTCACATGGACACAAACCTTACTTTTTGCACTACAGGTAAAATGCACTGATCTCACGTTCAAGTTTTTACGGACTTCTTATGAATAATAAGCATATGGAGAATGCTTACCTAGAAGAAAGAAAAAACTACTAATGTCTTGATCACACAAAACCGAATGTAAACATAGGTAATAGCGTCTCTCCCAAAGAATGGATGGTCAAATTAGAAACTTTTGACAATACAGCTCAACTACAGTTTACGGTAGTTATACAACTAACAAATTCCAGCACCTTACCTGGTAAATGTGAGTTTCACTGGTTGCATCTACAGTTTCATGCAGTTTCGGCATGTAAACTTTAATATCTTTTCCACCAAAAGCTCTGCAACATTCTGCAAGGTCCTGACTGGCCTCAGGTGGCCCATGGACAATGATCAGTTGTCTTGGTTTCATTTGGTTAATAATTTTTTTAATTGAGTCCCCATCTGAGCGTCCTTCATAGTCAATGTACGTAACTCTGGCTCTAGTTTGAATTAAAAACACAATAATAACATTTTTCAGTTTAAAAGGTTAAACCGTTATGTACTCCAAAATATTTTATTTAAAAATGGAAGATACATTTAAATTACGCTACATTAGCAAAAGCTTTCAGCACAAGGTGTGTTGTGGATCAGTAAAATAAGAGAATTCTGAAATATCAGCATGTATGTGCATTTAACACTATAAATTCCCAACATTCACTTACATAGTTATCTAAAACATGAGATAAGCATATTTGAATAAGCTCTTCTTTTAACTATATTTTTATATAGTATATATATATACACACACACACATACCCTTAAATATCTATATTAACAAACTATATCACTTGTTCTTCCTCCCTCACTTGGCTCCATCAGACAGGGAAAAAACGGTGAATTTCTGAAGAGTTGGAACCATAAAACTGTACCATGCTCCCAGGAAGACTAGTAAAAATTAGCTTTGATAGCTTGTGAGAAAAAAGGAAAAAAGTGAACTCTTTCCTACTTTCTTAATTCCAAGCTAGCCTTTTACCCAATTTGCAATGTACCCATGCCTCCATTCCAGCAGAGCTGACAAGAACAAAGCCACTCACTTAATTTCCATGGATTCTGTTGCAGAAATACATTTTGTAGGAACATCTGATAAATCCTGGTCCATAGGCTCTTCTCCATTTGTCAAACCAGATTCTAATTTGCTTTTTTCTTCTTCGGTTGCTTGAAGTTCTGGAACTAGAAAATCTTCAGGTCTGAAGAATTAAAGACATTTTGCCTTTAATTAGTCTTACAGTAAACCCAAGCAACACATAATATAAAAACAAAAAATTATTATTATTACTACTGAGATATAATTGTTATTGCCAACAATTTATTACACTTGCCTTCAATATTTCTACATTTGAACAGACTCATTTCAAAAATGTCACCTTCCTATCTTAAAAACCAGCCTTGATATCTTGGGAAATGCTAGCAAACTGAGGTTTTCTAGCATGTATTCAATACAGAAATAGTAAAAGTATTGCTAAATTTTTCTAAGATGAACAATGCTCTTTCCTCTCAATGTAAACTTATCAAAATTATGTGTAACTTAAAGCAGAAAAAAAGTCAAGTTAAAAAATTAAATCTTCCTTAAGATAAAAAAAAAAAAAGTCTGGAGTGGAAACACACCCTAAGAAGCGTGAAAACAGCCCAGGGATCAGCACTCTGCAGCTTCAATCCTATCATAAGCTTCCCATGAGACTTAGTGCAAACCATCCTAACTGTTCAGAAGTTACTGAGGTTGGAGGAGTATGTAAGTGTTGCAAAAGAAACAAAAGTATTATTTTTACTGTTTCTATTTTTGAATTATTTCATAGCTACTACATGTTAGTATGCATTACCACCACGTACTTGATAATCTCGCCATATTCATCCCATTTAATTCTTTCTTCAGGGGCTGGAAACATTGGATAAGATTTCTTTGCCTGTTTGAAGAAGCTTCCTTTCCGGCTACCCTCACCTTTCATCATCAAATCATGTTTGGTCTTATGTACTGTTGGTTGATCAATATCCTCTTCAGCATCACTCTCATCACTGGAATCAATATCTGCCCTGAAACGACATTCCAAAAAAACTAACACTTTCTTTTTTTCTTCAGGTTTAATATTACATGAATACACTGACTGGAAAATGACAGCTGATATAACACTAATGAAGGACAAGCGCAGTTTGTGTATCTGAGAAAGAGCTCACAGTCAAATGGCAGACGAAAAAGGTCTATCGTAACAATAGATTAAAGACAACCATTCCCAACTCTCCTCAGTGCCCTCAGACAAGTCTATCAAAACTACTATTTTCATTTATCCCTGTAAATGATTGAAGCAGCAGAACGATCACACAGAAAGCTCGACTCTGACCATAAACAACAGACAACACACTCACTCTTTAGACTGTTCTAATTTCTTAGCTGCTTCTTTCTTTAGTTTCTCCTTTTCTAGGTATTCTTCAAGTTCTTTTCCTTCCAACTTGACACGTTTTCTTAACTGTAGATAGAATTCAAATGAATATTATCAGCAGCTGACATGATCTTAATGCTTTTCCTACACGCTACTGACAAGAATATTTGTATTTAAGTAGCAAGGGCAAGTACAACTTCTATGTCACATACAAAACAAGATTATGCAAATGTGTGGCACCTTGGCATGGCAACATTATCAATCAGTAGAGTCTACTTTAACAAAAAAGCATTTCTAAAATCAATTAGCTTCACAAAAATTTCTTAAAACATGTTCAGGAAATGTCTCTCCAATAAGTGGATGCAAATATTCTGGGATGAGCAATGTTTTTTTAATGTTTATGTCACTAACATCAAACCAGAAGAACCTGGCAAAGGCATTCTAGCAGGTAAAACAACGGTAAATTTCGTTTCTTGTTTTCTGAAAATCAGATTAGAGTATAGGTCACTTTAATACTGAATTCTAGTAATAGTCCAATACTGTAATTCAATGCTTCCAATCCAATCTAAAACGAAAATAAAGCTGCATCATCAGGGCTGAAATTACCACTGCAATCACAGAGGACTCCCCTAAATTAACAATGTTTACCAGAGAGAAGTAGAAAAAGGCATACAAATTACCTAAAATAATTTGAAAGCATAACTAACAATTAATTGCATTCTTCTAATTCCTAGCTTTCATTTATCTTTCTAATTCTGGTGGGATATATTACACTACTTTGACTTGATTCTCCCCTCATCCAAAACCACAGTATTTTCCAGCAAGAACAATCCATCGTATATTGTGATCCGTATGACAAGTGCAAGTAGAATTTTTTCTATTGTAACAAAAACACAAAGGGAAGTGTTGTCTAAACATACACATTCAAAAGCAATTTCATGCCAATATCTGTGGAGTATTAATTTTGCCACACCTCCAAACAGCATTTTGCAGTTCCCAATATAAGACCTATTTTTATGAGAGTTTATCCACAATTGCTTAAATATGTAACATACTGATTTCAGATTTTCCTCCACCACTAGAAGTGTTTTCAGTAGATCAAAAAGGAAACTAAATTCAGTTTTGCTCATATTCCCCCAGATGGCCCACAACAAAAACCACTGAGATATATAGACAACACTTACCTCAATATCTATAATTTTTTCAGAAGGATTATCAATCAGGAATCGTGCTAATGTTCCAGGCGTAGTGCGGTAAGTTAAAATTATAGAGTGTTTGGAATCCTGGCACCATTGAATGAAAAGATCTCTAGAAAATCCACATTCTAAGTCAGGCTGACTGGCAAGAACAACTTTTGGACTAGGCACTCGAGCCAGATCAGACAGACTATGACACAAGGAGAGATGGCGGAACTGAAAAGGATTGTTTCTTTTGTCTTCAAAGCACCTCATCAGCTTGTCACTCATCCACTCAACCTAAAATATGTATTAAGAAAAAAGTTACTTATAAGAATACAAATTCTACAGTAATGTACAAACTTGATATGAAGTACAGGATGCAATATGCACGTGATTACATCAATGTTTCTCAGCTAGTGTAGAAATAATGCTGAGCATAAACAACACAGGAACAGGGAGTTTAAGTCCTCTTTTTTAACAGCTATAAACTATGCTAACAAGTCTTGTGATAAAACCAGAAATGAGTATCAAGAAACATGCCCATAGACATGACTGGACTGTGTTACTTGATCAAAAGCTCTGAGACACAAACATACACCACAGAATAAGGACAACAGCCAGTATTTAGCCATTTTTTTTACTGTTAAAAAGAAAAACAAAATGCTTTTGCATACATGTTCCATTACTTTCTTCACAACTGCATTTTAAAATCAAAACAAACCTGTGATTTAGAGAACTCCACCACATTGTAGCTGACGTTATTCAAAAGTGCTAGAGAGTAGACTCCTAATCCTGCATCTTTTGTCCTCCAGATCTGATCAAGAAGTTGAGCAAGTTCCAGAACTCTGCCTGCTGTATCCACAGCTATTAATACATTTCCATCACCTCGTAATGTCTCCAAAACATTAGCTAAGAATTAAAAACAAAACAAAAACCTACTTATACCTTAAAACAAAATTAGAAAGTTTGTGGCTTGGGCTTTTTTGTCTCTTATATCACACTAGCAATCATAATCAAAAGTAAATTGAACACAGAAATAAATTAAACTTCAAAAGAGATCAAAAACCACATTTCCACCAAAATTAAAGGCAGCTGGAGTTTTCTGCGTAGCTCTGAAGATCGCACTGCCTTGATACTACCTTTAATTTTCTTTTTTTTATTAAAATAAAAAAAACAGTAAAATGGAGTTTAAAAAACAATGTGCTGAGGAAGGTCCTTTAAAAACCCCTTAAGAGATTAATCGATACTGAGTAAAATACACTGTTTTCAAATAACAGTTCATTGTTTTCAGGAAAATGTTTAACCCACAGGGCCAGTTCCACCAGAAAAGAGTAATTCAAAATTTGTTAAATTTTAATAAAGGTTCCTAGTTTGGATGCCAATTAATTTCTCATAGAAAAACAATTTACAGTGGCTAATAAATCACATTACTGCTATTTTAAAGTCCAAACAGAATACATACTCAGTAGCTGTTCATCCCTTTGCTTCCTCCTGGGTTGTACATAAGTAGCATTAAATGAATCTGTAATAAGCAATGAAGGCCTGCTCAACATTTCCAAGGAACATCCATTCAGATGGCTGTGGAAAAAAGAGAAATCTCACTTTTTGCATTTCTGTTTTATGAGGAAAAAGTAAGACTGCTAGCTTACAGATGTTTGCATGTACAGAAATCAAACTGCTCAGTAGCTAAATGTTTCCTGCTTCAAACTTAGAAATAAATAAAACGGAGTGGCATGAAGAAACCCAGAGCTAATTCTTCTTTCAAATTGATTAATCTGAATGCAAGTGAAATTAGTGGCCTTATTAGTGCTCCAAAGGCACTGCTACTTCCATACCAGTTTATCACACACTAAATTGATGCACACCTAACCCAACACCTAAGAAATATATATTGCTATGCTGAACTTACATCTCCCTCTTGTGGTTGAAATCGACTGCATAAACAATTTCTTCCTCTCCATCCTTGACAATCTTCCAAATTGTGCCTCCTATCATGTGGCCTGCTGGCAATGGTGTGATTGACAAACCATGTCCTTTGCCTACAAAAGTTTTCAATATTTTAGGTACATTACACGCATTAAAATCTATTGCTATGAATAAGAGATAGTAATTTTAAACAACTGAATGCCAAAATTATTACTGGGGAAAAAAGTCAAATGAAGTACAAAAAACAGCAGCATATCTGTCCTTCCCAACTAACCAGTAACCAGAAATTTTTTGCAATTCACTTCTGTTTTGCCTTCAAAAAAAGAAACTAAAGTGAAGATTACTTCTTCCTTCTACCTCTCACCAGTACTCAGAGACACTGCAGAGCTGCCCAACAACAGTAAATTATGTAACAAACATGAAAGCAAATATGCGGTGAAAGGCAGACCCCTTTCTGGGGCAAATAAAAATATTTACTGCATCATTCACTGTCTAGGTACTTGCCAAAACACATATAAATTACCCAAACTGGAAGTTTTCCAGAATGACAAACATGCAAGTCAAATAATACCAGGAAAGTTGTCCATGTGCTGCAACCAAGGATGATGGACCTTCTCAGTCTTTTTTTTTTTAATGCACTGTTGTCCCTCATCCTTGGTGCAAACTTAAATCTTTGTCAGAGTAAAGCTAGACCACCCAAGACCATTACTCACTGACTTTGCTGCATTTCAACAACTTGAGAGAAATGCACAGGTTTAATAGTAATTAAAACATACATTATCTTCTTAGATGCATCCACGGCGTCTTTTCATATTTAACGGAAGTGACTTGAAAACAGTAGGGTGTTTTCAAAAAGTTGTTCAATAAAAGTTGGCAGCATAGACATAACCTTGCTACAAAAACTTTGAAAAAGGGTCAGCAGCCTTTCCATGATGGCATCACGTTTCTACTTTCCAAATTACAGGGCAAGTATTTTGGCAAGCAGCATTCAGGAACTGGGAGATCCCAGAGACAAGCTGCTGGTATGTGTTGTTCAAGAACAGGGTTCCCATTTCATTCTGATCTTTGAATTCAACAAGAGTGAAAAGCTGCTGACTCTCTGGATGCCACAGTTCCTAGCAATAAGCTACACTATCATTCAGAGTCAGTGAAGACCTCATTAAATCATCCAAATGTTGTACCTTAATCTCTGCAATCTATTCATTCTCTAGAAAGCTTTCCTTTGTGCTACTGGTTACTGAAGAATTCTGAGGTATCTACCACTAGACACGAGTAAATGCTTTTGAGACAGAAGAGCACATTCCAAGAAAGGCTATAGAAACACAAAAGAGAAACAAAAGTCTAAATATGCTTTCGCATGACCACCTCCTCATTAAGTTGAAATTCTACCCATCGCCACACCAAATCACCAAGGCAAATGTTCAGCTGATACAGATTGACACAGGGCTACTGAATTCAGCCCTGCAAACTCCACAACACTCCAAAACTTACTCCCTTTTAAAAAACGTTACTTTCTCTTAATGACGCTCTTGCCTTTTACTAACAGTCATTTATTTAAACTCTGGCAACAACTTTACCTTTTAAGTTCACAATCTGAGAAAACTTCAGCTGTTGTATCTTATCAAAGGCTGCATCTACATCATCCAATGTAAAGAGTGTGAAATCTTCAGTATTATGGCGGGACTAAAACAAATAAGAAATATAGAGCATTCAAGAACCTGAGCACTCCATCATACCAAAGATGCTGTGTATGAAAGTATCAACGTAAATATACCTGATAGAGATCATACATAAACATCTGTCCCATTTTATACACAGGAATAGTTGCATAAATGGCACAGTTCAACCCCATTTTTCCAACTGCATATGGAAGAGCACCAAGGTGTAGAGGGTCAGGATGAGAAAGAAGAACAGCATCAACCTGGTGTACATGTCTACAAAAACAGGGACAACAGATGTTGGTGAAAAGAGTTCTGTATGGTGTTACATACTTCCTATTATGGCTATTTTCAGAATACATACATAGCCTCAGTGCCAAACGAAAACTTAAATCCCTCCAGGTTTAGAACAAAGCTTTTAAAATCCTAAATTACAAATATTTCAAAATGTTCAAGTATTTAAAAATGCAAGCGATTTCTAAAAACACAATTTCAAGGTCTGGAAGACGTAAATTTCACATTAAATTCTTGATTAGAAAGACCTTAATACATAATTGAGCATCAGAAAGTACATTAACTGAGGGACTGAAAATATTATCTATGCAGACATGCTACAAATTGTTTATACATCTAAAAACCTAAAACAGACTACAACTTCTCTTCTGATGGGAAAGACCAAGTAACAGGACCAAAGACCAATCCTTAAATTGATAAGGATCAAATCAAAACATCTTTCATTAAAAACAGAAAAGGTCAAATACGTTATTGAAGAAAAGTGGCACATAAATTTTTGAGGTTTTATTAATTTTAAAAACCAATCTTTTTCTGTCGCATATAACAAGAACTCTGAGTAAAAACTTACTACCTATCACAAATGAAAAACTTTAGGGTGTAAAACATATACAAGTTGGGCTGAAAGCTTTTTGTTCCTTCACATAGCAACTGGGGCACACATATTCTTGATGGCTGTTATTAAAAAGGAAATTTTATTTAACTGCTCCTCAGTTAAGACACTTGAAAAGTTTTCTAAGTTTTCCTTAGTACATAACAATCCTTAGTGAAAAGACTGAGGATTATTACTGGTAAAAGACTACATGTCTGTCAATGCTAGAAAGGTGAATCTATAAAAGTAGCATCACTAAGCTTAGTTTCTTTTGGGAATTTCCATGTTTCAGTCCTAACCTTGTAATCAACGTCCGCATCAGCAAAGCTCCTTGCTGTAAACCTGCAGAAGTTCAGTATTAAAGTCTAGACAGGTTTATTTATTTGCAGGGCTGGGGCAACCAAGAGAAGCTGTTTTCCTGAAAACTAACAGTCTATTCAACTTGAAACAAGAGGCGATAATTGAACCTCTCCGTATTCAGCCTACATACACTAAGGAGTCTTTTATTTAAAATTCAGTTAACTATTCTAAATTAGTTTAGAGCCAAGGTTAGCCTCCCATGAACTCTGCTGTATCATGTTTAAGAAAAAAAAAACACGGAAGCCAAAACAAACATTGAATAGTTTGAGAACTATAGTTAAGGGATGTAACTCACTAGACTCACAAAAAAAACCGCCCAAGTTTTTACTGAAAAGTGTTTCAGCAGTGCAATTCCCTTCCTAAAACATACTTAAAACAACAACAAAAAGAACAACTTTGGATTTAACATCACTACACACATACCATTGCATGGTACTTTAAAAACTTTCAGAAAAATAAAAGACCTATTAAAAAAAAAGTGTATGAACAGAACTACTTACTTCCTCAGAGAATCAATAATATCCATAGAAAAGTTTTCATCCCAGCCACAATCCAAAAGAAAACGAAATTCATCTACTTGCAAGAGATAGCAAAGGGCAGATTCCTCCTGCACCCCTGAAAGTGTAGTCAACTTGATAATCGATGTC
Organism: Pterocles orientalis; assembly: GCA_011057875.1. Classification (NCBI taxonomy): domain Eukaryota; kingdom Metazoa; phylum Chordata; class Aves; order Pterocliformes; family Pteroclidae; genus Pterocles; species Pterocles orientalis. The sequence continues at coordinate 1,266,756 of WKFP01014853.1, read as the reverse complement.
ATTTTCCTCTCCAATCGTTCAACCTCCGAAACAACTAATCTAAATGGGGGAAGAAAATGCTTCATTGACTAATCCGAAGGAAAAGTCTGTTTATTTAGATCTAACTTCGTGTATTTCTGAGATTGGGCAGGATAACAAGTTGTGAAGATTGTTCAATACAGCTACGAGATACCAGTATTAAGTACCGGATATAAACTTTTGATCGTTGTAGTATTAGAGTTTTTTTCAGTATCAAAAAAAAGGATCACCGGGAGCAATGCAGGTACCGCAGCTCCCACACGGAGGCCCGACTAGGACACCGGGACACGGCGCGCCCAGGGCCGCAGCCCCTCAAGCGCGGCGACAGCCCGAGAGGGGACTCAGCACGGGGCAGGCCGGGGCTCCGCCGCCCGGGCCCACGGCCGAGACAGCGGCCCGGGCCTGAGGGGGTGAGCCTCACCGGCCGGCCCGCGGGTAAAGGGGCGAGCCCTGCGCCCGCTCCGGTCCCGAGAAGAGAAAGAGAAGAAGGAGGAAGGGCGAGCTCGGCGAGAACAAGCCGAGCGCTTCACTCCTCAGCACCGGGCCGAGCCCGGCTCCCCGCGAAGAGGGGAGTTCAGCAGCGAGCCCCGGGGCCGGTCACAGCGCTGCCCCCGAGCCGCCGCCGCCGCTACCTGCCTCGCGGGCCGCACGCGTGCCGGCCTCCCTCAAGCCCACCGGGGCCCGCGCCCACCAACTCCCCGCGGTGCAGCACGCTCCGCCATCTTGCGGGAGGCGGGGAGAAGGAAGGACGGAAGCTGGAAGCGTAACGGACGGCACCACCACCAGGCTGTCGGGGGTGAGGGTCCTGCTCCCCCGCTCCCTGCGACACCGGTGGGCTCTCCCGGCCTGCTCGCACCGCCCGTTGTCCTTGGTCGAGCCGCTGCGCGGGGCCCGGCGGCAGCGAGCAGCGGTAACGGCCGGGGCTCGCGCGGGGGGCGGGAGCATCCCGGCGGTGTTTCCGCGGTACCGGCCTCAGCCTTCCCCGGGAGCGCCTCGCCCGGTCCTCTATCCCTTCGGCCGGGACGCGGGACCGGGGGGCCGGGCGGGAGCCCCCCTTAGCCCCGGGGCTTTATGGCGCCCTTGCCCCCGCGGGCACGGTGTGCGGAGGGCGATCGAGTTCCCTGGCAGGCCGGGGACAGCGCTTCCCCGGGCCCGGCGCAGCCGGGAGGTTGGCAGGACCCTGGGATGGGTCAGTACCGTCAGCCCGAGCCGCCATCGCGGCAGCCAGGAGGGGGAGGCCTCGGCGGGCGGTTGGCCTGGGGCGGCGTTGGTGTCTGTCCCCTGTGATTAGTGTGTCGATTTGAGCTCGCAGCTGTGTGACTTCCGTGGTGTCTCTGACGATTTCCGGCAGAACGTTAATCTGGAAGGTTTTGGAAAAGGCTCGCTGAACTGTAGAAACGTCCTTTCCTCATTATCTGTCAGCTTATCTTTCAGTCTTGTTACAGGTTAGAGGGCATCCATGCACAGGAGTTAAGGTTATAAATGCATTTGTAGTGTACACGACAGCAAACTTCTCTGTCGCTAGAGTTAGTTTAATGGGTAAATTTCTCTAGAATATTTAAATGGAACTATTTCAATAGGGATATCTTAAAAGAGATGTTCTATTTCTCTCCCGTTTTAGCATAAAATCCTATTTCCCAGGTCCAAGAGCTAGTTAGGATTATTTCTAAGAAAGCTGTGTATGGATTTGAGAACTGTATGTCTCATAGGAAGTGTTTGTTGGCCCTCATGTTTATTATGCTGTATTAGGATCCTAGTAAGTTAAATTAAAGGTTGCAGGTATGTAACAGTCTCCATGTACAGATATATCCATAATTCTTATCTGTTCCTCTTTTCTTTCTAGCAGCCATGGTGAATTTTGCCCAAGCTGTGCGTGATCACTGGGTTCACATCCTTGTTCCCTTAGGATTTGTGATTGGATGCTATTTGGACAGAAGGAATGATGAAAAACTGTCAGCCTTCAGAAACAAGAGCTTACTATATAGAAGGTCTGCTTTATGATGCTTTATATATATATATACTCAGTTATTTTGCAAAGTCCTTCTCTATTTAAGTATGAAAAAAAAATCAGTGATGCTGTCAAAATAGTAAAGGGAAGAAAGCCGTAAAAATTTCAGCAAGCATTTATGAAGGGCTTTAGGTCACCAATGCCCCTGAAAATTTGGGCTTTAGGAGCCATCTTAGTCATGAAAGAAAGGGTGTGTAATTTTATCGGTTTGACATTTTAGTCAAAAGATGTTATTTAAAATAATTAATTGTACCAGTGAATCAAAAATGTTGATGTTGGTAAATTTTATCTGTGGAAGCAAGATAAACAAATGCAGACATTAGTGAATGTTATGACGCTGATTAGTATCTAAATAAACTTAGTAGGAGGGTGTGCTATGCAACTTAAAAAATATAAAGCAAATATTTAATATGCAAAGGATTAAGAAACTCATTTGCTAGGAAAAAGTCTTTTTAAACAAATAAAACTTAATGATTTGTTTTCATTATGCTTTGCCCTTTACAATGTAGTTAACTGAGCAAGAAAGCTTATGATATAATTAACACCACTGTTACCTTAACTTAGTCTTCTCTATATAGGAATTGTTAGTGCCTAGAACTGTTGCTTTTAAAACACAAGCAAATTTGCAATGCTTCTAATAAAATGGAATCTTGAAGGACTGAAGTAAAAAATATTACTTCAGACTTTACTAGAAAATGTACTTTCAAGGAAAACCACTGATACGGTTTGGGAAAAGTTTATAAATCAGGACAGGGGAAAACGTGTAGAAGGGTGTGTCTAATGCCTAAATGCCTGCTAAGTAGGGGAACAGAGATACAAAATTTACTTTAATGTAAAAATAAATAACAAGTTAGGGAAGTATTTTCTGTAGGTGTGGATTTTCTTATTCTTCGTGTCCTTAAAGATTCTGTGGATGGGAGAAGGCAGTGTCTTGCATCTTATTGTTGTTTGTGAATTGAAAATTGAAATTTTTGGGGCTCCTAATTAGTTTTTAATTAACTAATTATTTGTTCAAAATGAAATAATTTGGAAAAAGAAGGTATTCTCACATAAGTAGAAAAGGCTTTGGCTCTCCAAAGCTTATTAATCATTTAACTGCTGTCAAGTTCTTAGTCGTGAGATATGGAAACAATTATTTTGTCCTCTAAAACTTCATCAGAAACACAGTGCTTAAATTTTAATTTTCAACTTTTCAGTGGCTTATAGCAAACTTCTGTCTTAAATGTAAAATTATCACAGCACTTTTTAACTAAATATTTTTCTAAATTTGTGTCATTTTAAAATAGTAACCAAGTCTTGAAAAATTAACACAACATCTTTGTGTTGCCAACTGCTGTATCTTCCCTGAAGGATATGATTATATACGCTAATTGGCTTCAGTTTACTGGCTGACTTCTCATGGAGAATTTAGATAAATTAACACATTGCCTCATCTGTATCAATTCTGCTCATTCTGTATTAGACCATAGGGTTAATGAAACGACAGGAAAAAAACTATGCTGCATATCATGGACTAGTAGTAGGAATGTTACCAGTTTGCAGGTGGATTTATTTTTTAATCTGGTCTCACCTAAATTCTAAGAAAGAAAGTAAGTTTATGACATAATCCACCCCACTGTTACATTAACACTTCTCTTACTGCAGTTGCTGGCAAAGTTGGGTGGGTACTTCAGCATATTGCAAAAATCCCCTCTGCTTTCACACTTAGTTCTCTAAAATAATGAATTTCTTTATATAAAAGAAGCAGAATTTTTCCTTTTTGATCCCATTATGTAACTCCTGTTACATAATGGTCTGTTAACTCCTTAGAGGTCAGCTCTTTTGTGCTTCCATTTAAATTAATGGTAGCTAAGGGGATTCAATCTGCTGAATCTTAGGAAAGAAAAGAGGAATCTTATCAGTATTGAAAGTTTTTTAACTGACAGTGTTAAATTTGTACTTAACTCTCACTATCAAGGTATTCTAGAATAATTAATTACATTTCTTAGTAATAATTCTACAAAAATTATCCTTGCTTTAGTCTCTTTCCTCTCTTTTTTTATTTTTAATTTCCACACAGAGAGTTGAAGCCTGGTGAAGAAGTTACATGGAAGTAAAGGCTGCTGATGAAATTGAAAGTATTTTCATTTGATATATCATCTTATCTCAGAAGTTGAAAAAATGGGATGATGGTTTTTATCTTAAGTGAATATGTAAAGCTGCAGAAAAGGACACCTGCATCATCAGCGCTAGTTTCAATTTCCAATCTTGCTTTTTGGAAGATGATTTAATTACATGACTAATATGTATCCATTAGTCCATAAGTGTTGAGAAATGTTCGTCCCCGGAAGTCATACACTGGAGGCGGAAGGAAGAATTATCTAATAAAGAAAAACTATGCAAAAATCATTTATGTTGTTATTGATCTGTATGATGTGGAATTAATGTATTTTTAGCTAATTTATGAACTAGCCTTCAAAGCAGTACTTAACGTAGAAGACCTGGAACAGGGTCGACAGTTGTTTTGGTTTTTTTGATGGAATCTGAACAAGTTTCTTTTCAGATGTCCTCTGTAGACTTGTTTGGCAAGGGCAGCGGGCAGGTTCTGCGGCTTTGTGGCCAGGTGCAAGAAGAGGAAGGTGGAAGGGACGGGCAGCTGGTGAGAACGGGAAGGGAAGTGGCACCGCCGGGCTTTTGCTGAACTCGGACTTTTCCGAGGGAACAGGGAATTGAGGGTGTTGTAGGATCCACGCTGACAGATGAGCAGCGCAGGTAGCACGAGTGAGGCTTCACTGAGTGAGGCCGCAGCGCGGGGGCGCTCCGGGCGAGCGGAGGCGCGTCAGCCCGGTGACCTCCCTACCCACAGGGGGCGCTGCCACGACCGCCGGCCCTCTCGTCGGCCCCATCCAGGCAGCCAAACCCAGAAGGGGGCCGGCGTGGATTGGCTGCAGCGGGTCGTGGGGTAAGGGAAGGTTTGATTGGCTGGGGGGTCACGTGAGGCGGAGGCTGGTGGCCGTGGACAATAAATATGGAGTCGATCTTCCACGAGCGGGTGAGTGAGGGCTTGGCTCCCTGTGGAGGTCGGCTGGCGTGGGGGAGGCTGTGCTGTCTGCGGGCCGTCCGGGCCAGCAGTGCTTTCTCTGCTGAGCTGTTCGGCGTGGCGGCCGGGTCTCCTGTCCCTGCTCTGACCCCGAGGCAGCCCCCGGTCCCCACGGGTAGGCTTGGCCTGTGCCCTGCTGGCAGGGCCGCGTTGCCCCTCCCCGGCACCAGTCCTGCGGCCGGATGAGGCAGCCCCTCCGTTTCCTCTGTCTTAGGGGAGGGCAGGGGCCCTCTCGCACGGTGGTGCCGGTGCCTGTGGCTCGGCTCTGCGGGGAGAGGAAGTGGTGTTACTGGAGATCAGGGAGGGTCAGGGCTGAGCCGCAGCGTTTCCTCTCGCACCGTGACTGCTCTTCTTGGGCCCTTAGATCTCGAGTATGGGAAGGTGCAGGTTACAGCTGCTTCGGTTTCTGAAAAGAGAACCCGTGTGGCTAAGAAATGAGCACGAAGATAAGCAGTGGCAGGCAGGGCTGTGTCTGCTCTCTGACGCATCTTTTCATTTAGCCTGGCTTGGTTGGAGTTGTGTAATGACCAGGGAGAGCCAGAGCTGTTAAGGAGATCCTAATTCATGTGCTGTGTTACCTGTTCGGGAGGACAAGTGCTTCTGTGAACCCCCTGTGATTTATCCAGGCTCCCAAAAATGAGCTATTTGTGCTTTAATGTTATTTAGACATAATTGTATTTTTTTCGTATACTTTGCCAATGTCTTCACCTTTACTGTGCTAACACTGGTTCCTGTACACGGTGCTCATACACAGTGGTTGATTTACTTAGCAAATTAAGCAAGATAACTGTGTAATTTTCTCAGAAAATAAAAAATCCATTCTGAAATTAATAGAACCTGAGGAGTGTCCTTTCAAATTAGGTTTGGGTAGCAAAACTTGGCAAATGTAGTGGCTCAGAGGATGAGTGTTAGATTTCAGTGGCCTCTGCTACAGTGGCCTTGAGTTCCAGTCTAGATTTGAAAATGAGTTCAAAACAAGTGTAGCTTTCTCTTAGTTGCCATAGCCTATCGCATAATGAAGTAATAGCTTTTTTTGTGACTAAGTTACTTTGCAGTTTAATAACAAAACTGCTGAAATTGAAGTAACAGAGAATAGCACATTAAAAGGTTATAAGCTAATTGTAATTTGTGGTTGCTACAGGTTTTGGGGGAGAGGGGGGTACAGTCTTTAGTGTGTCACATGTGATAAATAACTGCTCCCCAGTAAGTTAGCTACACAAAGTTACGCCTGAATGCTTGTTTTAAACTGGAGTACCAAATATTTTTATGTTATTATCGTTATTATTATAGGGAAAATGTGACTGTCTTTTTTCTTAAGGGGTATTTTTTTTTTGCCCCCATCAAGTTCACTGAGTTCCTGTCAAAATACTTAAAGTGCTGTGTGTACATGCACACCCCCCACTTGAATCTGCATATCCCAGATGTTCTCACCTCCTTCC
>WKFP01014853.1:1241560-1260086 GCA_011057875.1 Pterocles orientalis | reverse complement strand
TTCCCCCCCCCCCCCCCCCCCCCCCCAAAAAAAAAAAAAAAGGCATGAAAAACGTGGTACTTACAAAAGAAATTTAACAAAACAAAGACCTAAGCAATGTGGCATTTTTAACAGGGGAAGGACAATTGCAGAAAGCAGGACTTCTGTCTTAGAAGTTGGCCCTTTTTTTGATAAGATACAAGTGGTTGAAAAGACTGAAAGCAGCACACAGTTTATATCAGGATAGGTTTCAATGAGGGGATTTCAGGTTATGGAAAAATACAGTATGTACAAAAAAATGAAGTTAATGTCTGTTAAAAACTATAAGATATGTTTTCCTCTTCTCCATTTTGCACTTAATAGATACAAACTTTGCATAAAAAAACTAATGTTTATTACTTTAAGATAAAACTGTACAAATAGGTCCTTTTAATGAAATTAAGATTTAAGCCTGAAATACAACTAATTTTCATAGATATTTTAATATCTCTGTTTCTAAATAAGTTTCATATAATTCTGATGGAGAAACCTGTGATTCTTGAGCAAGTTCTTCTGTTATCATATGACCTCCAGCAGGAATGCGGTTCCAAAGGGATGGGAACTGGTGTTTATTCTTGAGTTTCTTGTTGTGGGAAGGACATGAGCTGGAGGAGGTTTCTGGATTCTGTTGGACCCTGGCTGTAAATAACTCATTGCTAAACTGAGTGGGGAAGCCCTAGGAAGATTCCATAATCTGGGGTAAAGGGAACTTTTGAGGTTCACGCTGTACGGGATATAATGGGAGATTTGTGCACGATTTGTATGAGGCTTTCATGGAAGTTTAACGAATATTCCTCCAAGGCGTGCTTTTGTATTCTTAGTTTCTGTGGGTTTGGTGGGAGGGAGGGGTGTTCTTGATTTTTATTGGGGGGTTTTAGTTTTGCTTTTAATAAGGTGCATGCACGTTAGATTTCTTAATGTAAATAAAAATGAGGACTGATTAAAACAAAAGAGAAAAGCAGGATTTAAAAACTGATGTTAATCTTGCCTTGTACTTGCAGTTTAGTTATTTGTAAAGAAAGGTTGCTTTTGATGGGAAAGTGTAATTTGGTTGGTTGTTTTGGTTTTTTACAAAGTAGTATTTTATCTGCACTTATGAAAATGATGGCACCTGACATGCATTCATTCAGACTGGATATTTTTTTAATTTGTGCTACAAAATCATGACTTCTAATCTACTAATTTCTACTCACACTTCTAATTTACTCATTTTTAATTTTGGTTGACAGTCTAAAATATTCTGTTACGTTTCTATTATCTCCAGTATACTGGGTATGTAACAAAGTACCTGAAATGTTTTCCATTTAAATGGTTTATCAACCAAAAAATATTTTCATTGTTTAATATGATGAAATTTTTTTCTTGTTACCTCATCGTTGTCATCAAGATTTCTAGAACCAGTATTATTAGCTTCTTTTACATAGTTCCTATATATGTGGAAAATGGGCTTTACTGATCCTCCAGCTCCTAATCACTTTCCCATCAATAAACAAATTGATTATAACCTGAAATGAAGGAAATAAATTTTGTATATGTAGATTTTTAAATCTCTCCAAAGTCCTAATGGTTTGTGTTTCTTTAATGACATGTAGAGAGCAGGTTGTCAATAGCCACACCTGTCAAGGAGGAAAAGTTAAAAAAAAAAGCAGAAGATCATCTGTTGCAGAAGACATTTGTTACTGGGAAGTGGAGATCTAAACAGTTTCATTTTCATGTGGTGGTGATTTCAAAGAGGACAGAATCCATTGTTCTGAGGGTTGCAGAGTCCATGTGTATTTTGGTCAGGCCTTGGCAATTTTTACAATGTTTTCTAAAATAACATTTTTACATGACATTTATTTCCTTTGAGGAAATGAGGTAGTATGCATGTTGGGTTTTTTCCTATCAATTTGATGGGTGAGTTGTATTCTATAGCTTGCGGTGTTATACATACAAAGAATCTATGGCATTCTGGGTGAGTGGGGAGGGCAGGAAGTTTATCAGAATGAAATGGTTGAGTAATTTTACAGAGTAAAATATTAACATGTTTTTGTTTGGGTTTTTTTTCTCTTCCGATCTTAGCAAGAAGGCTCATTGTGTGCTCAGCACTGTCTGAATAATTTGCTACAAGGGGAATATTTTAGTCCTGTTGAGTTATCCTCTATTGCACAGCAATTGGATGAGGAAGAAAGAATGAGAATGGCAGAGGGAGGAGTGTCTAGTGAAGAATATAGAACATTCTTACAGGTAAAATCTTATTTGAGGGTGCTTCATGTTTGCCTGAAATCTAACATATTGTAGCACAGACGTGTTATTCTTGCATAATGAGAAAAAGATAATTTCTTAGTGCTGAAACTTCTTAAATTTATAGGCTGTTCATTCATGAGTCTTAATTTTGGCATTTTCAAGTGTTACTAGTACTGCTTTACAGTAATTCTACAAAAAGATACATTATCTTTATCTTACAGGCAGGAAGGTCAGGCATGGTGAGGAGTATCAGCAATTTGCTTTTTCTTCTTGTAAGCCAGTGGCAGAGATAGGAACAGAAGTTCCCATGCCTGTCTATCCTTTAAGCAATGAAAATTTCTAATTTAAAGGTTTCAGGTTTTCATTATTAAGCTTATCTGGGCATTGTAATCGGCCTTGCAGACTAGGATGTTTTTAGTACTGTTGTTTTTAAGTATGTGCACTTATTTTTTTCAAAACTGAATTATTTCTGACCTTTTATGCTTACACTATTTTTCCCTTTTCTCCTTCCCAACCTTGCACTGAGCAGCAGCCTTCTGTAAATATGGATGATAGCGGATTCTTCTCAATTCAAGTAAGCATGGCTCTATACTGACAGATTTTTTTTTTTATTTATGCAATATATGTTCACTCGTAATTTAAATGTCATTGAGGTTTTTCATCTGGTTTCTGGCTTATAGGCTTAATGGTATTAAGTGCTGGACTTCCAGATCTTCAGAGTGTTTTCCATTAAGAGCAGTGACCTGCAGTTCCTTAGTTCATGGGCCCTTAAACATGGAGTGGTAGTCTCCTGAACTGTGAAATGACACCTGCTGGCAATAAGCTTGTTTTAAAAGTTGCTTCTTATGGGCACTTCAGGTGTAGACCTTGGCTCCCACAGACTACAGGTGAAAAAGCAGACTTGAGATTGTTTTCTCAAATTGTAAACTGTAGAGCCCTTGGGAGTGGTTACAGGGTTATCACAGTGATCTGCAGAATGGAAAAAGCTGCAATACCTGCATTCCAGCTCTTATAACACACTCCAGACACATTAGAACTGGGGTTTTTTTAAGGACTATAATGTAAAAGTAATTAATAAGAAATACTTAAACCAGAACAACAACAAAAAAAGGTATTGAACACTAAACTGGGGCTTGTGGCTAGACTAGAGCTGTAGGCAATGCTTTGCACCTTTGGGTATCTCCTGAGCTTTCAGAGGTGCTTGGCAATGTTCCAGAATCCCTCAAGAGCCTCTCTTCCTTGTGGCAGGACAGGGCTGTTTTTCTGTTCAGTGAAAAACTATTAATAGTTTGGCATTTCTTGTGTTCTTGATTGTGCTGCTTCAATATTGAAGCTGGAAAAAAAAGCTTCCTCATATTCTGCCTTTTTTTTTTTTTTGTCCTGTCATTGCTTTGCTCACTTGCTACGTAGTTGGCTTGCTGAAAGGAAGATGACTTGTTAATTTAAAATTTCTTACAGTATTATTTCAGATAGCTCTAAAAAGTCATTGTAAAAGAGTTTGTGCTAATGTACCTGACAGATCCAGTGACCATCCAGTGATGCAAAATTTCCAGTAGTTCCAATTCCCTCAATCCATGTGGGGAAGGATGACATTGTACTGGGCAGGGGGAGGGAGGCAGAGCAGTACATTGAGAGCCTCTGATGACAATTTCTGAAGTATCTGTGGGAGGTGAAGTTACAGCTTTGTCTGGGGGAGTAAGCTTATTAACACATCTCAATTAAATCCTAGTTTTGTTACTTCCCTTTAGATGTAGTATGCATGTTATGTTTGCATGTAGATTCATGACAGTTGTGTTTTGAATTATGTGATTCCTAGGTTTCCTGGCAATGTTTTAATATCTAAGTTTTGTGAAAACAGTATAATTCTTTATAGCAGCCAAGATGATTGCATTGCTTAAAAGTAGATTTGACTGATTTGACTCATGGAAAGTGCTTTTTTTGACAGGTTATAAGCAATGCCTTGAAAGTTTGGGGTTTAGAACTAATCCTCTTCAACAGCCCAGAGTATCAGAGGCTTGGCATCGACCCTATGTAAGACCTTTTTTTCTTTGCACCCTGGTTTCATTTTACAGAAAAATAACAATCTACAATTTAAATCTTTCATTAAAATTACTATTTCAAGGTCTGTTGCATTCTGATGGTTTTATTGTCTCCTCTGTCTTTATTTTTTTCTCTATGAACATCTGTCCTCTGTGCCTTCATGATATCTTGGTATCTGTGGCATCACAGGTATATGGTGATTTCAGTAATGTTGACAACTTCCTAAATGTTATGAAAGAAGTATGAGTACTGTGTAATATCAACAGTTTTATTACTGAAATTGTTTTATACAAGTTTAAATTAGTGGTAGCAAAGAACTTAAACATTAATATGCACTCAATATTAGAGTATTTAATTTTATCTATACCTTTTTTCTTTTTACAGAAATGAAAAATCATTTATTTGTAATTATAAGGAACACTGGTTTACAGTTCGAAAGTTAGGAAAACAGGTGACATTGTCTTCTTTTTATTTAAAAATTGACTTCAGAATGGGGGTGGAAATGTGGTTGTGAGTAGACCATGTGTTGGCCTTTTGCAAGCTTTTGCTGCAATTTCCTTTATTTAAAAAAAAAAACAAACCCCAGAACAAAACCCAAAAAAACAGTAAATCATTGTTATATCACAAAAATGCCAGGCAGCCTTTTATGAATGTTAGCCTGGGGAAAGACCCTAGGATCAATTTCCCAGTGACCTGTCCTCTGGGGAGCTGCAGCTCTGGTAGAGTCTTTGTGACAAGTTAAGCTCTTTTCTTTCTTTTCTGCATGAAAAATGTAAGAAAAGTTGTAGAGAGAGGTAGTGGGGAAGTCCTAGACAAGGATTTGGATCCCTATAGAATCCACACTTATTTTAATGCACTAGATTATTGATGTTGTAAAAATAATTTTGTTCATTTAAATGGACAGTAGGTATAAGAAAAAGTCCAAGTGTCAAATGTATTAATATTTAATTGCTAGTGTTTGAGAGTATCTATCAGGACAAGGTTGGGGAAAGTAGAATGATAACTTTGCACTATTTTAGAAAACTTTCTGAAGCAGTTGTATTATAAGCAGGAAATAGTTACTAAAGGTAAGGGATGGCCATACAAATACATGGTATGTATATAATAACTCGAGTCACCTCCATGTCCCTTGTAACACCAATGCAGTGCTTTATTTCAGTAGCCAGTCATTGTTCTTGATCATACTGCATAAGCTTTTATGCAACATAGGCTGGTTTGGTGGGGGTTTTTTGTCACAGAAAATGTTTGTGAAATAAGCTTGTAGGTTCTACAGTTATCGACAGGAGTCTCTTTACGCATATGGTTCATTTTGCAAGTGGTAGCTACCTAGGTTGTTGTCCAGATTTTAAAAAAAATAAAAAATCACTTGTGAACAAACAAACTAAACTGCTGTTCTGTTTTAGTTTAAAAGTATGGCTAATGTTTATAGGCAATTTTTATGTATTTGATATCAAAAAGGCTGACTGGTCTCTTTAAAAGTTGTTATATCTACAACCATTTTGGGTAGAATTTTTTGAGATAGCATTCTAGCCCAAAATGTTTTAAGTTGGAGGGAGGATGTCTTTTGCTCATACATGTGGCTACAAGCCACATGAAGACAATACTACGTGTCTGTTGTCTCAAGAGTAATGAGAAAAGATAGATAACATAGGTTAACTTAGGTTTGACCTGCTTCTCTTCTGTTACCGTTAAAGCAAAACTAGTTTACCAAATCTTCCTCCTTCATATTCTCTTTTAAGAGTCTGTCTGTAATCTGTCCATCAGATTTGTTTACATAACTTTTTGTTCCCCACTCCTACACTGTTGGTCTTTTACCCTTTCCTAGTGGCAAAGGGTGTTTTTGACAAATTGAATGACAGAATTGAGTCACTTACCTATATTCCAGGTGAATATTAGTATGGGCCTGACTGCAAATGTGTTACTGCATATATGGAAGTTTGGGTAGATAAATGCATTTTTTGTGAGAATGGAAACAGGATTCTCCTTCTACTCTCTGATATAGTGCTTCCTGGTTAAAATTGGATAGTAATGAACAAGTATAGTATAAAAAGGTTGTTCAGATTAATTGCAATATATATGGGGTTTTAAAGGTAGGATATTTTGTTGTCCATGTTGAATATATTTTCTCTTTAGAAGAAGTATTAATAAACGACTCGTTGTCATCTTCAGGGGACTAGAAATTACTTGTGTGAATTTCTCAAGTGTCCCCTATTGTAATATTATGCTGTACTATCAGCATATTAAATTTGAGTTCATCTTTCTTAATTTTTAAATTTAAAAGTTATCTCAAAGTAGTAAATGACAGTTTTCAGCATCACCTGCTATAAAAGCAGCCTGTTTAATGAAAGCATTTCATGGAAAGAATGCAACTTCTTTTTCCTGTATCTACTAATTTTTTAAGATACAGCATTAACTTATGAAGGGTTTCTTCCTTCATTAGTCTCTGAAAAGACTGAAAACTAGGATAAAGCAAAATTTCAGAATGATGTCTGAAATAATTATTCTGCCATTATATTTCAATTTATCTGTTTGCCTGGTACCAGCGTTCAGTAATGGGAGAGAGCATGCAGTAATATCCCCGCTTCAAATCTCCTGTTAGCTGAAGAGTATTTAAAGGGTAACTTTTGGCAGTATAGGTATTATGCTTCAAAAGATTTTAATTTGATAATTTATTTTACTAGATTTATTTGGATATTCCATCATAGAAAATGACCACAATGTACAGAAATGGATTACCGAGTAATCTTTATGCTAATTTGTTCTCTCAAACCTTTTTTTTTTCTTAATTACAGTGGTTTAACTTGAACTCTCTCTTGATGGGTCCAGAACTAATATCAGATACATATCTTGCACTTTTCTTGGCTCAATTACAACAGGAAGGTAATAGTAACTCACAGATGTTAAATCCTATTAATTAAACATAGGTAATAATAATTATTTATTGGAACTTTTATATTCAGTTAACTACCCTTAGTTTTATGATTGAAATAGTGAAATCACCCAAGTCCTTATAATGAAAGGTAGAGCCTTGCATTGTAATAAATTGCACATCATTGTGTTCCACGTAGTGTGTATTTTAGAGTGTTTATGCATGCACCTTAATGCTGTAGACTTATGATTTATTTTTCTCAGGTTATTCCATATTTGTAGTAAAAGGTGACTTGCCAGACTGTGAGGCTGATCAGCTATTGCAGATGATTCGGGTACAGCAGATGCAGCGACCAAAACTGATTGGAGAAGAGACAGCACAGCCAAGAGACCAGAGGTAAGGTAAATAGAGATTTTGTGTTACTAATGTTCAGTATGATTGGTTTCCATGATTATCGCCTACATGGAGACAACCCCCTTAAGACGTAATTAGAAGTACTTTTGGTGCAATATGCTTATTACTGTTGCACACAGTAAAAGCAAATTGGTAGAATACAAATGGTGTATTTTTAAATGGGCAAAAACTACCTTAAGAATTTAATCTTTCCATGTGTGTAAGTGCTGTATAGTGCAGATTTTTGACTTCATGATTATGATATTTTTCCATTTATAGTAAAATGAGATAGAAAATCTTGTCAAACCATGGTTAATAGCAATCAATCTATAATTAAGACTGGTTTGTGCATTCTGTCATAAGTAGAAAAGAATGAGACACCCATATCTGAATTCCACATTATATAAAGCATACAGCATTCCCTTTTGGACTAATTTCACTGTAATTTCACTGCTGCTCTGTTGTTATGCCTACCTCTAATATAAAACATCCTTGAAAGCATTTGAAGTACTACTTCTGCAATAATTTTATCACATTCTCATTGTGAATAAATTGCATACTGATCAAAAGGCTTAAGGCTTTTCAGATAAATTCATTTATTATTTATTCCACTTTGTAAAAGTAAATTGGTGTAAATTGATGGAGTAAAAACAAACAACTTGGCAGTAATGTGGAAAGTGTGTGTAGTTTACAGGGGATCCATTGCTCTAGTGTGGTCATCAAAGCTTCCTACAGAGGAGACCATGTGCACTCTTCTCTGATGGTGTAACTGGTTAAATAGCTATAGCTTTGAGTAACATGTGTTGTTGCTTCTTGTAGCCTTACTGGTTTTGAGGTTTTTCCTATTGAAGAGATTCTTGTCAAAACGTGCATGGGTTTAGAGTTGCAGTATTTTCATTTTTAGAGCTGCAGGCAGCTCTTTTTTTACTTTTCATGTAGAAATGAAAAAATTGTTTATATAACAGATTTTCACAATAAGAACACTTTTCTACAAATTAAAAAAAAGAGTTAAATGAGCAGAAAATATTTGCTTTAAATCTCACAGTAAAAGTTAATATGATTTCTGTCTGAATTCTGCCATAAATGTATCAATTTCACAGGTTACCCAGGAGTGATGCGGACCAAGCAATAGAAGTTAACCATCCTTTTGACGGAACAAGCATGTTAGATGAAGATGAAGAGAATTTTCAGAGAGCCCTGGCTCTAAGTAGGCAGGAAATTGATATGGAAGATGAAGAAGCTGATCTTCGCAGAGCCATTCAACTCAGCATGCAAGGTGCAATGCTTATCTGAATTTCTCTTACAGCACTCAGGTTGCTTATGCTTTAGACAGCTACTGAAATTGGTTTTAGTCAGCCGCTTTTTCCAGCATGCGTCAAGTGCTCTGAAAAGACTGGCTTTGAGGCATGGAAGGACAATTCAGGATTTTCCTGTAGCTATCTCCTTTCTGCCTTCTCAAAAGTTGTAACTTTCATATTAGTATTGATTGTTAGGAAGCAAGAACAGATTGGCAAAGGTTGGCAGGATGGAAGGGAAACAGTCCTAAGGTGAGGAGGAGAGACAGTATCAAGTGAAGTTAGACTAAGTGCTTATTTTTACAAGTCTTTCTTCCTCTCAAGTTTGAAGACATTTTCTTAAGCTATGTTTCAGTTACTAATTTCATTTTACTATAATTAGTAGGACATGGCATGTTCTGGTTTTAGGTAGTCGTCAAAGTGAGCTCTCTGACTCATTGCCACAGAATGTTCCTCCGTCGCCTCTCACCAGTCAGACAGACTCCCTTTCTTCAGAAGAACTGCGAAGGAGAAGACAAGCATATTTTGAAAAGTAAAGTAGTTGATAGAAAACTGTATGTGGAAGTACATGTCATTTTTCAGTGTTTTTGGGGCGTGGATGGGTTTCTGGCTGAGGTCCAGCTTAACTTTGATCTCTTAACGTATTTTCTTAACAGTACTTGAACTTTGCTATTCCCAACTGGTTCCTATGAAGAAAAGAAACATGTAAATAAGAGGGGATCTGTTAGTAAGGCAACATCAGTCTTGTGAAGAAAGAAAACACATGTGTTATAAAGTATTTTAAATGAAATCCTGTAGATTTCTGAAATTATTTTCCTGAAGAAAAGTATTCTTTTTGTAAGACTTTGCTTCTGGTAATGATGCCTCTAATGTGCATCACATGAAAGTGTTCTAGACAGTATTTTATGTTGCTGTTCTGGAGCACCGTAACACACGGTTGGGGTATTGTTGTAGCTTTTCCTTGTCTTTCTCTCTCTTAGTGATGGAGGAAATAAAGACCAGGGAGAAATGCTATGGGTTGGAGGAGTTAGACTTTGCATGAGAGGATGAGAGTGCAGAACACTGAAATTCTGGGAAAACAGTAATATAGCTTGGAATATAATGTTGGGAAGATAGGTGTCTGAAGGTTACCAGGGGGAAACAACTGAAGAGTTTTTAGGTGCAGGGGGTTACTGTACCAGACAGCTTCTTCTTGCTTTTGGCCTTCTTTACAATGGAATAGACTTCATACAGGTCTCATACTCTTATTCACTTATAAACTTATAACACTTTAAGGCAGCAACAACAGCTACAGCAGCAGGATCGGACTCCAGACCTACACGATAAGCCAACTCTAAGCTCAAGCACTCCAGAAGCTGACCCAGGTATTGTTTTTAAATTCCAGCACTGAAATATTTGTCTTTTTCACTTTTGTGTTGTGCTCTGTTTTCTAACTTTCCTTGTCTGCCTGCTTCCTCACTCTAGCAGCCATTCTGACCATGTATCACAGCCATTACTCTTTTTGGCAATGAAACAAAGGATCACTTCCTTGAAAAGCCTGTTCTGCTTTGAATGTCAATATCCTGTTCCAAAGTGAAGAGCATTACTATTAAACCATTTAAATTCTGGCTTTGCTTTTTTGATGTTTTGTTTGGCTTGAGAATTACAAATTGTAATCTTTGATGGGATTTGTGCCAACAATTTGTTTTCTAAATTACTATTAAAATTGTATGACAATGTAATAAACTTGGAGCAGTATCTGACAAAATTACTGCTACCAGTTTTCAGTAGAACATAAGTATGTAGGCCCTATCAGTATTAATTCTCAGTGATCCAAAATTAATGTGTATTACTTGTTATAAACTGACAGTTGTGGATGGAAAGCTAAATGCAAAATGTTCAATGATTTTAAAAAACAAACAAAACTAAAAGTTTTAGGGGTGGGGAACAGGTGGGTGTGGACAAAAGGAACAAAGCATTTAACTACAGGTGAGAACCTACTCTGTGTATTTATTAGAGCTTATATGCATTTATTTTCTTTAGGTGGTGATATGAGTGAAGAAGACATGCTTCAGGCAGCCATGAATATGTCTCTGGAATCTGTTAGAAACCATCTGAATACAGAAGAGGAGAAATGACATAACTTTTTTTTCCCCCCCTCTTACTGTCAAAACACTATGTCTCCATTATAATTTTACTGTGTGAATGTTGCACAAGCAGGGCTCATTTCAGAGTTTTGGAAGCAGGAATAAAAGGGGGGCTGGAGGTCAGAGTTAGAGGGGATCTGCAAATACAAAAAAAATTGCACTAATTTAGAAAACTGTAGCACTCCTACTACAGAACATCTGTTCACAAGAGTATCTGTATTAAAATTGTTCACATGAACAAAGACGTGTAGCAGCTGTAACTTGCATTTAAAAAGCAAATTTAAATTGTTTTGAAGAATTCTAAAGGTGCCAAAAACCAGCATCAACTGATTTCCTTCAGTACTAATGGAAAAAGACACAAATAAAAAGTTGTCCTCATAAATGACTAAGTTCTTTATAAGAAATCACTTAAAATGGAAAAAATAATTAAATTCTGTTTATCTTATTTTGTGGTTGTTTATTCTGAATGACTTAATGTCAACTTTTCAATCCTGTTCTCCACTTTTGAAGTCACCCATTTTGCAGGAGGAACATGAATCTATAAACTTCATACTTTATAATTCAAAATCATCAGTGTATTGTTGATTATGATGTTACTCCTGAATCTTTCAGTGACTTCTGACCTTCTGACACTTTTACTTTCAGTTCCAATTGTAGGTTTTATTTTTGGTTCCAAGTGTAAAATTTTCAGATCCATGTTTAAAGTAGGATTTTTGCATTGCCCTGTTGTCTTTTGGCAGATAACTTGCCTTCTTTGGTTTGGTTTTTCAATTTGTTTTTGTTTTCTTATGCTCTTTCTAGTTATGTCACTGTCTTTACTATAATATAGTCAGTTGCGTTAAACAGGTTTTCTACCTCTTCTGCAGTCTTTTCCTTTTCAAGCTCAACCCTTCATTCTCGACTTCTAGTATGAAAGAGCTGTAACTGAGTCTAGGAGAAAGGAGGAAGGAATTTAGGTGCCATAAAGTCAATGCCACACACTTAAGGTGCATTCCTGCAGTCTGAAATGACCCCTGTGCAAGTAGCTCTTTTAAGAATAAATATTTGTGTGGATGTTCTTTCTGAAATGCTTTTTATGAGTGTCTGTCAGAATGTTGCAGCTTTTTCAGGAATGGCCTTTATTCGTGCACCTTACAATTTTTTTTATCATGCTGTTTCTGATGCTGAGAAAAATTGGGGAGCAAAGTATGTGAGAGAGCTTATTCTACTGGTTGTAAGACATTTGCTTTGATATCCAGGATGAATGTATAACAGGGTGACCAAACCTGACTTTCAACTTCAGTGCAACAATTGAGATAGCTGTCATTTTCTTAAATGGTGCTTGAATACAAATTCTGTTTACATAGAAATTATATGGAAGGACGTTGTAGATGAATATGTAAGCTGTAGCTCACTTAATGCATTAACAGCACAGGCATTCTAAGAATCTTTTGAAAATAAACTCAAATTTCATTATCAAAATATTCTAAAGTTATACTATTGCACAATAGTAACATTTAATTAAAATCAGTATGAAATGAATGGTAGCTAGATGGAAATACACACTCACCATCAAGTAGTACTGTACATGAAAGGGCTCTTACCTCTCAGTAAAGATTTGTTTACAGCAATGGTTTCTTGGTAGCTTAAGGTATTATTATGTTACTATTATGTATTATTATATTACTGGGCTAAATTCTGTTTTCCTTACCTGTGTGTTGAATTTCCACCGATATCACCAGAACCACTAGTATGTGTAAGACAATATGGATTTTTGCATGAGACAGCACTACTTTTTAAAAACTGATTTAAAATTGTCTTTTTAAAATAATCCTGTTATGCACATTATAATTAATGTCTGTAATGTCTCAATGAATACAGCTAAACAATGGCCTTGAAAGTCCATGTGTGCATATGCCATTTTGAAATGCTGTATTTTTCAGGATGTAAACTTCTGCTTTCAGTTTCGAATTTATATGAAACTGAGAATGAAAGGAATCCGTAAAGCACTGAATTATTTCTTTCCTTGTCTGTAAATTATCCACAGCTTTAATTTACCTTCTTTTGTTGTGCCATAAACTGATTCTGAAATAAGACACTTGTTTTATAAATAGGTGTAGGCTGGCGATTTGGTACCAATATTTGGAACTTGGACCTTTTGTTATCTGGTAAAAGAAAATAATAAAAATGTATTTCTGTAGGTATATAGCATAGCAGCCCTCTATTAAAAAAAAAATAATTTAAGCCCCTTGAATTGCATTAACTGTAACCTGTGGCGATTACATGTTTTTATAATCACTAAAGCATAGAGGTTTGCTTTTGAACTTTCATGTCACTTTGTAAGTTACTTTATCACCCAAGTGTTTTCATATGTATAAAGTAGCAATGCCTGAAAAGCACAACTGTATCAGTCATTACAGGAATAACCATATTCCTTTCTGTGTAGAAACAGTGTCACTCTACAAGTATCAGTTGGATTTCCAGAGGAATGTCAAGTTTAACATAGTAGGCATACCTGCCTAGTCAAGCAGTTGAGGTAGCAATTTAAGCTACATATGTTAATTGCACCAAAGCAAAAGACTAATACTAATTGCTGACGGTACATATTTCATAACCCAGACCTAAAATTCAACATGTGTGGACCTGCCAAGGAGCTGTTAATAAAAAGCCGCACTCATTTTTTGGTGTGTATTCTTTCAATGATAAACAGTTCTCAACGTGGCTGAACTATGCTCATAAGGCATTTACTAATTTGGAGCCTATTCCTAGTGTTATCTATTCTGTCAAGGTGAAGGTTTGGTGGTTTGGTTTTGGTTCCCCCCCGCCACGTTGTAGCTTTAGGCCAAAGTCCATTGTAAAGGAGCAGAAATTATTTTTTTTTTTAATTACAGGATGATATTTGAGGGAATTTCAGAATTCATTAATCTAACACATTTTTACAGTACCCTTTACAGTGAATGGTCCATGTGATGTAATTTGTGCTTTTCTGCCAATAGAAGTCAAAGGGATAGGGGGAATGAGCGTCACTTGCATTAGATATCTTCCCACATCAGTTCTGTAAGTATAATTCTGTGAACTGCTTTTATGATCTTGTAATGAGGGCAGGAGGAAAAAGTGTTGTAATGCTGTCATGGTTGAATGCAATTCTTGTTAGGCACAGCAGGTATAAATAGGAGCAAATGAAATGCTCCCATTTTTTCTGGGCTTGAAACTAACCTGGTACAGTACTGGCTTATTCTCCAATATTTGGGCTCCTTGTTCCCTTTAAACAGCTTCAGCAAGTCTAAATGTAACCTTCAGCTAACGTACTCTTATACTTAATTACTTTGCAGGCTACTTAAAAATAACCAATGCCAAGTTATATTTCTAATGTGTTGTAATGTTGGACTATTGCTTCTATTACAAATCTATAAAATGGTGCGGAGTATAAAATGGCTTCTGCACGTCTAGTAAACAATTCTATTTCTGTATCAGAAAAACATTGCCATTTGCAAGCTGCTTTGTTTTTTTACAAAACTGACAGGCTTGTAATAGGCTTTTGAAAATTAACAAGAATATGTTACAGTTGTAAAATGTCTGAGATTTTCTATAATTTAGTTATTGTTTCAAACATAACGATGAAAATGTACAAATGGTGTCCTTTTTACTGAGAAATATTACGGGGAATGGGATTGGAGAACTCTAGAACTCAGACTTGCAAGGAAGTATTACTGTACAATACCAGCACATACTTTTAAAGGAATTGAAAAAAAGAATCCAAGGAAGAGAATAATTGAAGTGGAAACTTTTTTTAAGGGCTTAGATGAAAAATTATGTCACTCACTTGTTAAGCCATTGCTGTCTTGCATAAAACAAACTTAACTCATGTGAAATCTTCATAGTTACTCAAAAATCATTTTAAAAAAAAGTCTAATAGGTAATACATATATAGCTGTTCCCCACATAATCAGTTGTTCAAGAACGCTGCTTCATACTAACACATTTGAACTGGCCAGGTCCAAATATTTGATTCTTTAGTTTCAGATTAGTAGCTGCCTTCTCTTGTATCTGGGTTTGCATTTTAAAAGCAGGAGCTGTTTTGCAATAAACTTTTTTAACCTGCATGCTCACATTTTGCCTTACTTGCATTTCAGACGTGAAGGGAATGCTTTTATTATTTAACCTGCCATAGTCACCTCCTTCCCCAATTGCAGTTCTTCAGAATGTGAAAGTACATGTGACTTTTCAACTGCTTTTACAAAATCAAAATGTGTTTACTTTTATTTTCCTTGTTAAGAAAAACAAATAATTGTTAGTACACTTAGTTGTTAGGTTGGGTTTTTTTTAACACACTCCCCCTAGCCCAGTATAGCCACTGTGTGAAGTCAGGAGGGGAAACTTAGACATGGGTTTGAACAGAAAGGGATGGAACATTTAAATGCCACTGCACAGAAAAATAAGAAAAACCTTGATATTGTCTTTAAAGCATGCAAGCCTTGCCTAGTAGTTGTGTATTTTAGAAATCATTTTCAGTAATAGATTTTTCATCTTGAGACTGTGCTTTTGGTATCATGTCTTTGGCTCTGGATTCCTATACAATTTTTGTCTCTATTTTGTGTATATAAAGCATATAATACTGAAAAGATTAAAAAAGGGAAAGCTGAAATGCTTTGTCATTGTTTTGACTGGAAAATGGCAGTGCTGTTTGATATTTTGAAAAGGATCTCCAAATAGGCACGAATATATATGGTTGTATTTGATATCACTTTTTAAAATAAATATGATTATAGCTTCTGATGTTTCTCTCTTGACCTGAATGTTTGCATGTTTCCCCTTACAATGTGGATTGGACACAGATTCATTGAACATTAAAATCTCATCTTTGATATATATACATGTGTTGCAAATCCCATTGATATGTTAGCAGTGGCTAATTTTCTGTTGCTCATAACTGACATTTCATCATCTCTGATGCCTTTTCATCTGCTGATATTCCAAAATTTATGTTAAAATACTTCTGTTAGGAGGAAAATTGGTGCTGATTATAGTTACGCTACATCTTTAAAATGATGTGCTTTCTAATTTTAAAATAAGGTAATATTTGCTGGTTTCCTACCATAATACGCATTCTTTTTGTGACACAATGCACTGCTTTTGTAGCTTAGTCAATCCAGAGAGTATACTGGATGGTTTCTGTGTACCTTCATCAACAGCAGATGAAGCCAGTCAGCTGAAAAATGAGTTGCAATGCTAAACAGTCAGTTTCTAGTTTTTCAAGTGTAGTAATTAAAAAAGTGGGGGGAAAAAAAGCCCTCTGAGCTACTTTATTGGCTTCTTGCCTTACTGGGCATTATAAAATAAACAACAATTGGAGACATTTTTATCATCTTTCAATATTTTTAAAAGTCTGGAGTACTTCCCCAATCTTTTGAAAAATGTTAAGACAGTTTCCCATAAAAATGAATTAAACACTACTGGAAAATATGACATATCTTTTATCCTGTGGACCCATGTGTTTTTTGTTAAACTATGGTATAGGGCATTTTGAGCATTGTAAACATTTCATCCATTAAACTCAATGTTTTAAATTAAAATTAACAAAACTGCTTAACATATGTTTACATTTCATGCTATATCACAGCACCAATACTTCCTACAATTCTGGTTCATGAGGGTTCTTTTGAGCTAGAAATGGATCTGAAGTGTAGTATATGATTATTTTTATTACAGATAATTGTAGGAGTGGTAAATATACTACTAAATTTAACATTTGGTAAAGTATAAACCTGATGGAAAAATTGTTTACTGAAGAAGAGGGAAAGCAATCTTTATTAGAAAACTGTTGAACCTGAGAGCTATTTTGGTTACTTTTAACTAGTAAACTCCTGGACCACCTACTTTGCTCAACCTCAGAGTTGCCTCTGAGTGACAGTGGACAGTAAAGCTAAAAAGGCAACCCAGTACTGCAGGCCATCTATGAACCCTTCCCTGAAGCTCTGCAAGATACGGTTTGGGAAGCAACAAGCAGGTTTTCCATTGCCGCCTGGTACTGTGTGTCAGCTTGATACTCCAGAGCATGTTATTTTGTGCCTGCTGCCTTCTCATCTCCTCTCTAAAAATGTTAAGATTTTGCCTGTGAAGTGTTCTTTCTTCTCAGCTTAGTTTTACCATTGATGTGGTTCTTCAGTTATTAATCTTTTTATATAGTTAGGAAATTGAAACTAGCAGTGAGCTAGCTGCCCTGTATTTTAGTTCCAACATTGTTCTATTTTATTATATTAGTATTGTTTGACTGTTTTAATACTGCATTTTCTGTAACAGTGCTGTACTCCTTGTAGTCCCTAGTAATTTTAAATGCCTCATTTGATGAAAACAAAAACACTTTGTATCGGACCAGTGCCAGAGCCCTGGCTGGAAACCCAACCAAGCACTCATTGCATCCCCATCCAAAGCAGAAGCGAGCTCGTGTTTCCGAAACTTGCATGTTTTGTAAAAATACAGGTGTGAATGCAACATGTCTTTACTCCTGGAGCAGTTTGACACTGTCTTAATGACACATGACCCAGGAATGTCTATGTAATAGGGGCGGGGATCACGGTAACCCCGGGGCGCTGCAGGCGCAGCTCCCCGCCCGCCGGACACGTCAGTGCTCTGCCGGCCCGCCTGCCGTGCCCCATCACCGGCCCTGGGTCACCGGCCGTGCCCCGTCTCCGGTCCTGGGTCACCGGCCGTGCCCCGTCTCCGGTCCTGGGTCACCGGCCGTGCCCCGTCTCCGGCTGCCGCTGGCGGCTGGCTCCGCCCGGCCTCACCGAGCGGGTCGCTCCGGCACAACTTGGAGTGGCAGCTTCTGGACGCCTGCACGTGACTTTCACACAGACCGGGGGGGTTATTTGTTTATCACACGCACGGCGAGACAGGGCCCAGCGCCGGCAACTCCAACTCAACCACGTACCGCCTATGGTTTTTTTCCCTGATACAAAGCACTCCGCACAGCCGCGCGTCCCCACGGCCCCGGGCCCGCTGCCAGCCAGGGGAGACGCCTGCCAGCTCCCACTGACGCTGCTTCAGCCTCTAGCCGCCGCAGCCCTGCGCGGCCTCCATCAGCGCCCCGCCCCCCGGCTCCTCCACCACTGTCCCGGCACCCTCCGCTGCCGCGGTACGTCAGAGCCGCCGCGGGGGCGCTCTAGCCAGCTGCGTCGGCTGTCGATGGTGTTTTGGGAGGCGGTGTCATGGCGGCCGTCGAGGTGGCAGAGGCTGGAGCCACCGGGCAGAGCCGCTGAGACTGGTCGTGCTAGGGGGATGCGGGTGGCGCTGCCGGCGCGGTCACACGGACCGGTCTGCTGAGCCCGCGGCAGGAGCCCTGACCCTCCCCAGCGAGGAGAAGGGAGGAGGTGGTCGCCGCTCCGTCCGCGGGAGCCGGCTGCCAGCTGCGGGGTCACCCGGCGCGGGGCCCTCGGAGCGGCGGCGATGGCGTCGTGGTTGGGCGGGCTGGGCTCGGGGCTGGGGCAGTCCCTGGGGCAGGTGGGGGGCAGCCTGTCTTCGCTCACCGGTCAGATCTCCAGCTTCACCAAGGACATCCTGCTGGAGGGCGCGGAGGAAGT
>WKFP01014853.1:1152415-1233258 GCA_011057875.1 Pterocles orientalis | reverse complement strand
GGGTGCCTGACGGGGCTGCCTCTCCTCCGTCCGTCCCTGCTAGGATGGGGCTAGTTTCGCGAGGGAGCCCCTCCTCTGGCCGCCGGTTTCCTCAGGGGCCCGCAGGGGCCGGGCCCGCACTGGCGGTACCTGCCGGCCGCGGGGGAGCCGGGCGGTCCTGCCAGGCGGCGGTTCGGTGCCGTGCGGGAGAGCTGCGGCTTGGATGGCTTTGTTTTCGTTCCTGTTCCGCCCGTGTGACCTCAGGATCTGGAGAGCAAACATATTCCCAGGCTATAATAGCAGAGGTAACCCTGTTCCAGGTTCCCTATTTGGAAGTTTCTGAACTGTGTGAGGCAGAACTGTTGGTCAGTATCAAAAGCACACAACACTCTTCTGTTTGCTTAGTTTATCTAAACCCCATTTGACTAGCTGCTTTTAGAGGGGTTTCATAAAGCTCCAGAGCAGCAGTAGTACAGAGGGGTAGTTTGCCACTGGTGTGATCCAAGTCTGACGTGTCACACAGGCGAAGGTCCAGTGTTTCTGTTGGCTTTTGTTATTTAGATTTCAGTTGGGCCTAGAGAAACCTGTCGCGTTCTGCCATTCTACAGACGAGTAGGAAAACACGGCCCTTGTTTTATAGAGATTAGAAACTAGGATGATTTATATTTAAAATAGAAAGTTGAAACAAAAAAATTGAGATGTCAGAACAAGTTATTCAATAAAGTAGTAGTAAATTTATTCTATAGTATTTTCTTTATATTTTTAATAATGCCTTTTTGTTACGCATTCTTGACTAAAACTTTTGATTTTTCTGGTAAAGTAACTGTATAACATGGTAATAAATATCAGTATGTTCATACCGTTAGTTTTGTTTACCATCTTGAAACTATAACTTCTTGAAAAAATGAGCATTCTCAAAACAACGGTAAGACTAGCAACCACAAAGAACAGCTAAGACTTCTGAATACTCTTAAATGTGAAATTAAACAATTCTACTTTATTTGCAACTTCACAACTGTGAAGAATTATGAAGGTATTGTATAAATCTTGTTGGCAAGCTGATACTGCTGGACTTGCATGGATGGGGTTTTTTGGTATCCAGGTAAAATGCTTTGAAGAGAGACATTTCTTCTGATAACTGTGAAGTTGGGGGTTTTTTTCAGTTTTCTGAAAGACTTGCTTAGAATTGTTCTAGATTCAAAAATACTTATTAGTTTAGTTTGGAAACTTATTTTACGCTGCTAAACTGTAGTTATCTAGTGCGTTTGTTTTGCCTTTTTGAAAGATAAATGGAGATTCCAGTTCACACATCCGTGCGTTAGTTTGTGCAAGAGAGATGTGTTGATGTTCAGTAGTTACCTCGAGGTGTACTTGACTGTTAGATACTGCTGTGAAAAACTTCTGTTTCCTAGAAATTTCAGAGTAGTATATTTTTATGGGTTACTAGTTTTGAGGGTATAAAAAGTATAGTGGCCTTTAAGTACTCTTCTGCAAAAACCTTTAAATCCTGTGTGGCCTAAAGAACACTTTTTAAGCAGTTCCTTACATTCCTTTTTAAAATTTCCTAATTTTCTAATGTTTCCTGATTTCTTTTAATATTATCCCTTACATTCACTGCTTTGACTGCCACCTGAACTGAAGATGGTGTTTGTGGATTATAGACTTCAACATCCTTGGTTTAGTAGGTTTCTTGGGTAAATAGTTGCCTCTGCAGCACCGGAGCTGTGTCAGTTTTAAACAGCACATAGGAAATGATGGAATACAGTATTTCCTTGAAAACTGTATTTCTTTTACATTTTGAAAAATTATCAAGGATGCTTTATAGTCAATTCAGGATGATTTCACATTAGTAAAAGGAAATGTGGTATTTGTGTCCATTGAAACTGTGATGTGGGAGAAGTAAACATAGCCTGTTTGAGGAGGGTTGATCATTAGAGGAAGAGTATCCAGGGACAGAAATGTGTGGTTTTAGGTAAACTGGTATGGTAGATTGTGTCACCTTTGTAAATAAAAGAGAGTCCTTTGGGGGTTTTGTGCCTTTATGTGGTGGGCAGGGTTGGTGTTTTGTTGTGTGGATGTTGTTGAGTTTGATTGGTTTTGGGTTTGGTTTTTTTTCCTGAAAATTTAGTCACTGTTGTGTGTATTTTATGGAACTAATTCTTGAGACTTCTTGAAGTTTCACATGAGATTATTGAGAAACACAACTGTCATGTCAGGGGCAAAGTCCTAAATGAAAAATAGATTCAGTAACATTAAATAGTCAAGTAAAAGCTTTTTATTTTCCTTATTTTAAAGCTTAAATACATACTCATATGTCAGTTTTGTGATCTGACTTAAAGCGTAGATAAGAGAGAACTAAATCAGGTTCAGGAAGATTCCCTGGTCTGAAAAATAATTCTGACAGTGTTCTAAAGCAGCTTTTGATATTTACCTAGGAATGAACATTGAAGCAGTCTAAAGTAAGATACTTATTAACAACTGTGGTCTTAACTGATGTCTACTTAACAGGTTAAAAAGTAGTTTAATAAAAGTGAACAATTTCAATTTTCACTTTCTTTCAGATGCAGCAACAGAACTCCATGTGTCCAATTCTAGACTTAGAGAAATAGAAAGTATTAATGCAGCACAGAAGTTTGAAGTAAGAAATTTTGGATCATTACTGTAATTAAAAGCAGTAAATAACATTTGTAAAGGTGAAATATTGCACTGAAGTTCTTTGTCCATGGGTAAATCTAGAAACAATGGTGACAGTGGTGTTAGAATGTGGCTCTTTTTTTTTGTGACAAACTGCCATCACAGTTAGGGGGGCACATTTGTTTATAAGAGTATCCTTGTGGTGGAAGTTTTAATTTTTTGCTAACTGCTGCATCCTGCAATGGTTCTTACCTGTCCTGTGGACTTGTACTGCAGCAATAGACTTGGCTCTGAAAAGCTTGCAAATGCAAAAATCTATTTAAGTTTTTGTAATTTTAGCTGGTAAAGTGTTAAAATTGGTTTATAGTGTTTCATATATGACCACAAATAAAAGCAGATCTAGAAGGCCTGGTTGTGCTGGACAGCATGTCTTTTGCATCAAGCTTCAAAGTATAGAGCTTAAGTGTTCCCTGATGCAGTTCTGTGTGTTGCCCTACTGTATGGTCATTTTGACGTAGCTGCAGATGCTTGTACTCTTCCAAAACTGTTTATGAATCCTCTGTGCCCTTGTGGAAAGCGACTTTGTGTACTTTCACAAAGGACTTGTTGGTTTGGAACTTTATTTATGGCTGTAAACCAATAATTTTCACATATGTCTTCTGCTCTCAAGAGCACTGAGAAGTTAAGATAGTATTTTGGGAAAGTAACTGTTCCTGCTTGTCCCTTTTCTAGACACTTGCCATCTGCTATTGGCCAGTGTCAGAGAGAATACTGAACTGTATGGATATTAGCTCTGATTTGTGCTCTGTGGCTGTTCTTAAATTCCACCTGTGGATCATGCTAAGATGTAATTCAGCCCTAAATTTTTCTTGTTGGCATTTGCCTCTGGTCAGTACAAACCTTTTTCTGAAAGTGAGCTCAAGTCCATGCCACATGAAAATGGAAAGCTTGGACACGAACATGATTTTGGGCCTACTCTTGGAAGTTGCTTTTACTTTCTGTTTTGAGTTAAATAACGTGAGAAATGTCTACAGTTTAATTGATTTCTTTACTGTTCAGCAGACTTATGTTTTTCTAATTCTGGAAGACCTGTTCCTAATTTACCAACATAACTTTTCATTTTTGCTAGAATGAGAGACTGAAAAAAGTTTGTAGCGATTTAGAAGAAAAGCATGAAGCAGCAGAGCTTCAAATAAAGCAGTTGTCTATAGAGTACCGAAATCAGCTTCAACAGAAAGAGGTAGGATGTGGAGTAAAATGTTTGAATATGTCCAATAAACTTATGTATTATGCTGTTTAGTTTTTTGTTATAGTATCTCCTCTTTCAGGGGAGGTGTTGGTCACAGTTACAGTTTCTTGGTTTGTTAATGTAGACACTGAGTGACAGAGAGATATATTTAATTGACTATGTAATAAAAGGATAGCTGCCAGGAGGTAGGTGAGAAAAGAGAAAAGTCTGGGAATGTCATACATATATCAAAATTTCCCTGGTTTCTGGAACCACTGTGAGAAAGGACACTTAAACTGCTTTGTATTTCTGATTCAGTTATCTTTAAGGAAGGCAACAGGAGCAGATTCTCATTTGAAGCAACTACATTGTCTGTGGCTATCACAATTATTTATCTTAATGTGTCAATTAAGGGACTAGAACTAGCTTTCATAATTTGAGAAGTGTCCCTTTGTGATGGAAAACATGGACTTTGTAACCTATTGTGTAACATAGATTTCATAGCCTTTTAAATGAAGAAAGTTGCCAGTATGCCTAGAATTACTCAAAAGGAGTTTCATTTCCACTTTATTTGTAAATTCATGTGGGAACGAGAGGAAGCAGAATTTTGATATGTATAGAATTCTGCTTAATAAATACAATAGCAGAGTTGTTATGAGAAAATTGCATGCAGCTTATTTCAGTTTATTGTAAATAAGTAAACTTTCAGTACATTGAGTTGTTAAGTGTAGAAGAAATTAAATGTAACGTAAATGATGAGGGAGCGTCATATATTACTTAATTTTCATATCTGAATACCCTCTTTAGATATTTTATTTTTTGTACAACCTGTTAGCCTGAATCTTGCTATAGTACTTGGGTGTCTTTTCTGCTGAAAAGATCAGCACTTTTACTAAGGTTTTATGTAACTGAAAACTATTAAAGCTTTTAATATGTGTTATTTTGTGAGATACTTTGTAAAACATCAGCTAAGGCTGCTTTTCTCCTTTTCTTTTTAGTGAAAGTGATCAGTAATTTTTACTGGGGGGGGGAGTTGTTTGGTTGGTTCACTTTTCATAAGGCCACAAGGGGTAAAGTAGAGTGTATTTTGATATTCTTATTGAAACACTTCATTATATTCTGTATATTCAGGTGGAAATCAGTCATCTGAAAGCTAGACAGAATGCACTACAGGAACAACTGCAGAAAGTACAGACAGCTGCTCAGTCAGCACAGTTAGGAACTGGTGTTTTGCCACCCACTGCTACATCAGCATCCTATGTTCCAGTGGTCAGACATTCCTCAGGTTTTGAAGGAGATGACATGGATCTTGGAGATATTATCTGGTCACAACAAGAAATAAACAGATTGTCCAATGAAGTTTCTAGGCTTGAATCTGAGGTTGACCACTGGAAGCAGACTGCACTGGTGAGTGGTTCCCCCCTATCTTACCCTCCCCTCTCCCCTCCAAATTAGTGTTTTCATTGCATTTGATGTTTTTGGAGTGGGTCTTTTGAAAGTTCGTGCTGTACAGCTTCTAGGAGCAAATGATTTGATGGAAAAGCTGAAACGTAATGATCTTTTAGTCATTTTCTTGCTGTCACATGACTGGGGGACTCATTCAGTGACTGACTTCAGAATGCTTTTTCGTGTTGCTTTTATGCATGATTTGTCAAGTTAGGAAAAGGGTTTCGTAAACATTCACCTGGAATACTACTTCAGGGTTTCATGTTCGTGCAGCCTTTCAAAAAATACTTTTATTCTTCCTGGCTGTCATATTGACTGACAGCACAGTACTGCTCAAAATGGTAGTTGGATTCTTGCATACTGTTTTTACTTACTCATCTCTTAGTCCTTGATATGTCAGTTGTAATTCATGGTCTGCTGAGGCAAGAAAGGATATAATCTTTGAAGCTGTTGTTGATGTGAGTCATCTTTTTCAAGCTATAGCCTGATTTCAGAGGTATACTTTTCCTGTGTGGAAATATGGAAGTAAAATTAAGCAACCCTGTTGTCTTATTAGTTGTGATAACACCCCCAACGCAAACTTTTACACATTTGCATGTAATAATAATTTAAAAAAATCCATGTAAAATTAAAATATTTTCATTGAAATATCCTTTTTTGATCAAAGTTGCTGTAGATCTGAATTTGCTTCATGTTAGCTTTGTTTTCTACTTTTGAGTATCAGTAGAGGAAGAATTTATGTGAAAAATGCACATATTGATCACCATTTTCATATGGATATGTGATTTTCCTTTTCTCAGTCTTCCAAAGTCCAAGGGACAAATTATGCTGAACAAAGTGAAATGTGCAAACTGCAAAATATTGTTAAGGTAAGATGACAACTTTGACAAACTAGTCTTCTCTTATGCTTTATTCTTAATGGTTTTGCATGTGGTTACATGACTTGTAAATGTAGTTAATGTTTACAACACTAGCACTTTATTTTCTCTATTAAAAATGCATTTGGGCATGTAACTGTACTGCTGACTGAAACGTTGCCGTGCTGTATTTAAAAACATTTATTCTGAGAAAGGTATTTGTATGATTTGATGAATGTTGTACATAAGCTTAAAAGAGTGACATTAGTATTTATGAAGGCAAATGACTTTCAGAAGCTGTTAGTGACTTACGATACTGAATTTTAGATAAACAAAATAATTTCTTGTCCCTTCTTAGAAACATCTTGCCTTTTTTCATTGAAGATGTAAAATACAGACATTCATGTCATCCTTGAAAGTTTCTAGAAATATGTCCTAGTGTATCCACTGTCTATGAAAGAGTGGCAATCTCTCTACATTGATTTGATATTTGCTGTTGTGTAGAGCATACTGTTTGCGTAAATGTATTTTTAAAAGAAATGTCCTTTAAAATGTTTTTAAAAAAAAAAACCAAACCAACACAAGCCAAGAAACTTGACGTCTCCTGTGAGAAGTCCTTTAATAAATCCTTTGCTTTTACTAGGGAAAACATTTTTCTTTCTTTTGTATTTTTTCTTTCTTAAGCTTCTGTACTGTATTTTACCATTCTGTTTCTCTGATGACATTTTAGGAGCTCAAACAGAATTTAAGTCAAGAAATAGATGAACATCAACATGAACTTTCAGTATTGCAAGATGCACACAGACAAAAGCTAGTAGAGTTAAGTCTTCGACACCGAGAAGAGCTGAGGGAATACGAAGAGCGAATTGAAGAACTTGAGAGTCAGCTACAGCAAGGTCTTTATTAACCACATGCTTTCTTTTTTATTTAATGTATAGTGAATTTTGGCTGAAGCATCAAATATGTATGTAACAGTGTAATCGATATAAAATACATGATTGTGTAGGAATTTGAGTTTCAACTTTAGTTCAGCTTCATGTTAAGGACGCGTGCGTGTCCTAGTATCTTATATTCACTGTGGTTGGCTTGAACGCTGGAATTATAGTATTAAATCTTCTGGTATATATTGGTCTAGAGGGTCATTTTCTATATATATCGAATGTTGTGCTGCAAATTTTGTGCTCCCTGGTTTTTTAACTTGCAGTGAATATAGGTGTGGATGAGACATACAAAGTTGAAGAGAAGAAAAATGTCAATACAAAAATAATTTTGGTGAGAAGCCCTATGTGCCAGTTGGGTTACTGGACAAAAGCTCAAAAATTGGCGTAAGGACCACGCCTTAGTCTGTGGTGTGATTAGATGGTAGGGGAAGCTCAGTAGTTCTCACAAGAGCTTTTTCTTCTCTTCTACGTATTTCATATTGCATAAAAATAGTCATGTCAGTTAGGTTTCCCTTTGCGATGACTTTGCACAAATATTTAAAATTTGCCTTTAAACCTTTATTTTATTACCTGTTAAAACTTGGGCTTCTAAAGAGCGTATACTTTCCTTTTGTAAAGAGAGATTAATTTTCTTCTTGGAAAGAAGTGAAGTGTTTTCACAACCTTTTAATTTTTAGGGTAGTACTGGTAGGGAATTTATTTCGTAAAATCAGATGCCTGTTAAGATATAATCTGTCTTTTACTGCACATACTATATATACTACACGTATGTACACCAACAGGACTAATTTAGTGAAGTCAAAGACAGGAATTGCATATCTTTTGCATTACAAGTTATCTGTAAAATAAATACTAGTCACATATTTTGAAGAATTAGAGTATTTTATATTTTAATTTTGTTGTTTCTGTGTGACAACGTAATACAGACTGGGGTAGGAGAAAGTGTTTGAGCTTACACTGAAATGAATTCACAAGCAACATGATTTCATTTCACTTTTTCTCCTGTACTCGTAACTCCCCTGGAAATTACAGTGGGACGATTGTAAAGCACTATGAATGTCATGACACGGTGGTGGATCTGTAAAAGCATCAATTCTGCAAAAAGAGATCTTTAGGTGAAAAACTTTGTACATCATTTACCAAATGATGTGCTAATTTGTGGCAAATTGTTCTCAATAACAACCATTCAGCAAACCTTTGAAATGTAATTATTAAAATTATAAACAGGGATTTTGCATCAGGCTGAATTAGACGAGGTTTGATAAATTATTCCTAGAAAACTGGGGGATTCCAAATCTTGATAAATTAGATTATATCACCTCCCCACCAAGAGAAATGGGAGTAAAGTATTTTTAAATTAAATTGTGAACAGTGTATGTGTTGCAACTCTAATATTTTAAAATTATTTTGAGACAGTATTTGAAAAGCTGCTTATCAACCCAGTACTATATATGGCACTGCTTCAAATGTTAATTCTATTTAAGTAAGCTTTCTGTTGATGGTGATCTGGTTTTTGGTTTAGACTATCTCCCTCTGTCAGGAGAAGAGGTGGAAGAAGAGACCTTTAAGCAAAAGATCTACAGTGCTGGTTTTGGTTAATATTGCAAACAATCTTTTTTTGCTTTTTAGATGGTGTGGGTGCTGATGCCATGGATGACTCCAAAATTAGTGACAAGAAAAAAAATGCTCAGAGTCTGGAAGGAGGAAAAGTAGAAGAATTGCAGGTTGTAAAGGACCTAGAGGATGAAATAAGAAAATTAAATCACAAATTGTCTTCTGCCAAAGAAGAAAACAAAATTCTTCAGAAAGAGCGAGAATTGGCAAAAGTAGAAAAAGTCCATATGATGCAAGAATATGAAAATCTTAAGTCTGAATTTAGTACACTTCAAACTTCTGTTGCAGAACAAGATGCTCTCCTGAAAGAACAGGAGAAGAAGCTCCAGTCACAGGCATCACTACCAGAAGATGTCGTCAGACTACAGCAAGCACTGTTAGGTATAAAGATGTTGTTTTTTTTTTTTTTTTTTTAAATTATTTTCAGTATATCTTCACTGATTTTTTTCTTTAATACTCAGAATTTAAGAATTTGGAACTGAATATTGAGAATATGTACCTTTAAAAAGTTGCTGCTTTAGTAAAGGATTGTCCATTGAGGTAAGGCTAAGCAGGCATAATTAGAACTAGCCTGATTTTCATAAGGGTTTCTGATTAGCTAAGTAATCAAATCTGACAACTCTTTGATAGGCTTTTCTTTCTTTAAGTAAAGCTCAATAGAAGTTGTTTGTTTAAATTGTGAAAGTACACTTGTGTGTAAAGGTAGTCTGTTGCTATTGTCTTCTCCTTGAAGAAATACTGAAACGTGTTTGTTTAAGAGGTATATCTATATGTAGAAAGTCTTTTAACGTTGCAGAACTGATACTGTAGTACCAAAGTCCTATTAAAGTGGACTCAGTTGTTAAAGTAATGCTCTACTTTGTGGTGGTATTTGATTGTACATTTGAGTTTTTTACAACGCTGCCGCTTATCATCACGAAATACTGTCAAACTATTTTCTTCTGAGTAGCAGAGTTCTGTTGGGGCAAGATGGGAGAATGATTTGGTTTTATTGTTTGGAAAGTAGTAAAATTATGTATTTTTTGTTTTCCTTTGTAGAAGCACAAAATGAAATAGCAAGACTTTCAAGTTTAAATCAGGTAAAGCAATTTCTAAATTAAGCCAACAAAAAAGTTCATAATAATAGTAACTGATGGAAAACACACATTCTGGCACAGCATTTTTTTGAGCAGTCACACTTCTGCATAAATAACGTTGTAATAATTGTAGATTAGTTATAATTGCATGTGGAATTGTTAGAAATGATAAATTTTGACTTGTGAAACTCCACAGCATACTCTGTTAAAGAAAGCTAGCGGAGTTCCACGTATCCCATTGCTACTTAGGCTGCTGTAACATATATTTTTAAAGTGTTAGTAGTACATTCTGTAAAATTTGTCATATTTCACCTCCTCTGCTTTGGCACGTTTCAGTGTTGACACTGTTATCCGTTCGAAAGTATCTCACTTCTTCCCTGTAGTACTTTAATAATACTACATTCCATCTTACTGCTGGAGTTAAGCAGTGGAACATACAGCTTCTGTGAAACACACCTTGAGCTAATGGCACGATTGACTTAGTCCTTTAGAAACTCAGGCTTGAGAGATTTGGCTTAGTTTATTTTGTGTCCAGTAGTCCTTATCAACTGGAGTCTTCTGTATTCTGTTTGAGTTCAAGAGATCCCATGGCATGTTTTGTAAGGATGTTGTTTGGGTGTCCTTGATTAAAACTTCCTGACTCACACTACATGTTCAGGGTATCTCTTGGAGATAAAATAGTTTATCCCAGCTGTGGATCGGTACCTCAGAGGTGGATATAACTTTGCTTGTCAGACCATGGCTTTTTGTGCAGAAGTTTGTAAATTGCACTCCTAAACTTCGTGATGAGCAAGTAAGTGTGTGTGTGTATGAATGGTAGGGACAAATACTTCACAATGAAGAATTTTTATCTGGGATAATAGTCATGTCAGCTTAGATATTCTAGCATTAAAAATTCGTGCTTTGTTTTTAATTGCTGAGGGGAAAAAAAAGAAACTATTTCAAATCTAAACTGTTTATAGATTTCAGCAAGATGAAGTCTAATATTTAGATTTTTTTAAACTTAAGGAGGGACTTGAGAAGGAACTGACAAGTGCACAACATAAAAATGAGGATATTCTTTCTGTGTGTACTGAGGATCAGAATTCAGAATTAAGTCAATTAAGACAAGATTTGGAAAGGAAAGAACATGAATTAAATGAAAGTATTGCTGAAAGAGAAACGTTAATAGCAGAGTTGGAAGAACTAGACAAGCAGAATCAAGAAGCTACTCAGGTAATAAATATTGCAACTAGTTATTGAAATGCTAAAATAAATGTTTACATTTTTGTGTGTGTGCATTTATCTTTTAAGTTGATCTTTGAACATATATAGCAGGGAAATGTTAAGTTATCCTCTGAGACTTAAGAAGAATATTGGCACCAGTGTTTCTCCATATCTGCCATCTCAGTGTGAAATTCTAAAGTGCAGGAAACCTACTTGTCATGGACAAACAATTTGTATGTCAGCTATTCATAAGGGTTGTTACTTTCCAAAGTCCAGTTAAATACTACTTGAATTTTCCTTGCAAGACTTTTGACAGTTTTTATCCTGCTAATATTTTGACCTCTTGTCTTTTGTCAGTGTGTGTAACATGAATAATTTTTAAACCTTTTTTTCTTTTCCTTTTATTATTTTAATTATGTTGAGTCATTAAGTTACTTTATTACAAATTCTTCCTGATAAAAGCATTTGTGAAGCAAAAAAGCTCACTGATAATATGTAATCGAAATAGAATTATACCTTTTTGTCACTGTTCTGATATATTTGACCTGTAAACATACAGTTGCAAACCATGTGTTTTCAATATTGGTTTACTTAGTGGAATTGGACATTCAAAGTGCTTTCCAATGAAGTGATTCCCAGCAAGTGTGTTTAAAAATAAGCTTAAAGAAGAATTTGAAAATAGAATATACAAATATGCATTCACTTCTGTAATTTGTTATTTTAAATTTGGTGCCTCCCTGTTATTAAGTGATAGGTGTTTGCTGGATACCCATTCCAATGGCTCTGACAAATTCTGACAGTTCTCTTTTTGTTCCTTGATTTAGGTAGTTAGGATTTTTTGGGGGGAGATGGTGTTCTTGTTTTTAGTGAAATGTAATCTATCCCTATTTGATATTTGGTTTTAATTAATTTAGCATTGACTTGTTGCTACTACTTGCCAACTTACATTGGCAACTAGGAAATGTTTTTGTTTCCTCTCAATTTTTTTTTTTAT
This sequence comes from Pterocles orientalis, assembly GCA_011057875.1. NCBI lineage: Eukaryota > Metazoa > Chordata > Aves > Pterocliformes > Pteroclidae > Pterocles > Pterocles orientalis. Next base: position 1,221,283 of record WKFP01014853.1, on the reverse strand, counting down.
TCTTCAGAGGATAAAAATGAATGAAATGCATAGTTTGGCTGATTCTAATGAATTTTTATTTGTATTCATTTCAGCATATGATTACACTGAAAGAGCAGCTGTCAAAACAACACACAGAAACTGATAGTATCATCAAACAGCTGAAATTTGACATCGATTTTGAAAGAAAGAAAGTATCAGAATTAGAAATTGAGAAGATGGAAACTATTAAGGAGTTAGATAGTCAGAAAGAAAAACTAAGCCAATGTTCATCTGCACTTAATGATTTGCATATAAGCAAGCAGCATCTTCAAGATAATATTAAAGATCTTCAGGAACAATTAATGAAAGCCCAGGACTGTAATTTGCATAATGAAAAAAAAATTGGAGATTTACAGCAGAGACTAAAAGAGAGAGAGGAGGAACTTTCTGTGTCCTTGAGAAACTTAACAGAAAAAAGTAATCAGCAATCTAACTACACTTGTCAAGATCTGATGCTGAAAGAAAGAGAAGTAGAAATTGCAAAGCTGCAGAATGACATTTCAGAAAATAAACAACTAAATGAAGACTTAGAAAAATCTCTGTCTGATCTCAGAACAGAAAATGGAAAGCTGATAGCAGCTATTGAAGAACTAAAACAGGAGTTAAGTGATGCCATTTCTCAGAAAAATAAAGACACTGTTGTGGAGGCTTTGAAAATGGAAAAAAGACAGTTAGAGAATGAATTAATCCAGACAGAAAAGAGGCTTTTGGAACAAGCGCATAAGTATAAACAAACTATTGAGGAATTATCAAATGCACGTAGTATGGATACTACTGCATTGCAGCTTGAACATGAGCGCCTAGTTAAACTCAATCAAGAGAAAGATTTTAAGATTGCTGAACTTAAAAGGAGCATTGAGCAGATGGAAACTGATCAGCAAGAAACAAAAGAGATGTTGACTACTAGCTTAGGAGGACAAAAACAGTTGACAGAACTCATAAAAGAAAAAGAGGTATTTATTGAAAAATTTAAAAACCAAGCCTTACAGGTGAAGCAGGAACTTGAGGAATACATGAAAGTTTCAAAAAAGCAGGATGTCTTAAAACAGAACTTGGAGGAAAAAGACAGAAGTCTTGCAGTCATGAAAGAAGAAAATAACCATTTGAAAGAAGAAATTGAACGCCTTAAGGATCAGCAAAGTAGATCTATGCCTGTGGTTGAGCCTAAAACTTTAGATATTATTATTGAACTTGAAAGTGAGGTAACACAGTTAAAAGTGATAAAGAATAATCTTGAAGAAGAAATAGAAGTTCTCAGAAAAACAATAGAAGATCAGAATCAAACAACAGTACAACTTCAGCAGTCTTTGCAGGAGCAAAGAAAGGAAATAGATGAGTCTAAATTTCAGTGTGAACAAATGAATGTCGCACATGAAAGACTTTCTTTAGAGAAAGATGAGGAAATCAAAAATTTGCAAAAAACAATAGAACAAATTAAAACTCAGTTGCACAAAGAGAGACAGATTATTCAGACTGATTCCTCAGATCTTTTACAAGAAACCAAAGTTCAGGCTCTTAATGGAGAAAATGGAAGCGAAAAACATGACTTATCTAAAGCTGAAATTGAAAGACTGGTAAAAGGTATCAAAGAAAGGGAGATGGAGATCAAGCTTCTAAATGAAAAGAATGTTTCTCTAAGTCAGCAAATTGATCAGTTGTCTAAGGATGAAGTTGGCAAACTTACTCGGATCATTAAAGAGAAGGATTTAGAAATACAAGCTCTCAATGCTAGAGTTTCCTCAGCCTCCTATAGGCAAGATGTTCTTTGTCTTCAGCAGCAGCTGCAAGCTTATGTTATAGAAAGAGAACAAGTACTAGCAGTTCTAAGTGAAAAGACAAGAGAAAACAGTCAGTTAAAAACAGACTATCGTAATATCATGGACATGGTTGCTACTAAAGAGGCAGCTTTGTTAAGGTTGCAAGAAGAGAATCAAAAGTTATCTAATAGATCTGAAAACAGCAGTCAAGACATGTCTAGAGAAACTATTCAGAATTTATCCCGTATCATTCGAGAAAAAGATATTGAAATAGATGCTCTAAGTCAAAAATGCCAAACCTTATTGACTGTTTTGCAGACATCTGGTACAGGTACTGATAATGGGTCAGGAGGTGTTAATAGTAACCAGTTTGAGAAACTTCTACAAGAACGTGACAAACTAAAACAGCAAGTAAAGAAGATGGAAGAGTGGAAGCAACAGGTAATAACCACAGTTCAGAACATGCAGCATGAGTCAGTTCATCTCCAAGAAGAGTTACACAAGCTTCAAGCACAAATTTCAGTTGAAAGTGATAGTAATTCAAAGTTGCAGGTAGATTATAATGGCTTGATCCAGAGTTACGAACAGAATGAGAAAAAGCTGAAAAGTTTTAGTCAGGAATTAGCACAAGTTCAGCACAGCATAGGACAGCTTCATAACACCAAGGATCTCCTCCTAAGTAAACTTGATTTGGTAACACCATCTGTGTCAACAGCTTCCACCATTTCACAGCCCTCAGACATTCAATACAGTGCTCCTGAAGTACTCAGTGATGAGTCTAAACTTTTTCAAAAGGAGTTGGAACAACTGAAAAAAAAGTTGCAAGAAAAAGATTCAACTATTAGAACTCTTCAAGAAAATAATCAACGATTATCTGATTCTGTGGCTACAGCATCAGAGACTGAAAGAAAGAGTCAAGAAGGGGCTGAGTCAGAGATGAGGCAGATCAAAGAAAAACATGATGTCTTACAGAAATCACTTAGGGAAAAAGACATATTAATTAAATCTAAAAGTGATCAGTTACTTTCTGTGAGTGAAAATCTTAGTAACAAAGAAAATGAAAATGAGCTTTTGAAGCAAGCTGTGACTAATCTTAAAGAAAGAAATTTAATTTTAGAAATGGATGTTCGAAAACTGAAAGAAGAAAATGAAAAAATAGTTGCAGGGTGTAGGGAAAAAGAAACAGAATTCCGAGCACTTCAGGAGACTAATATGCAGTTTTCAATGATGCTGAAAGAGAAAGAGTTTGAGTCTCACTCAATGAAGGAAAAAGCTCTTGCTTTTGAGAAGCTGTTGAAAGAAAAAGAACAGGTATGTACATTCATATTTATGAATATCTTTTAAAATTAGTCACATGGTAATGCATTTCTGTGTATATGTAGCTGTTGAATGTTTGCCTGGAATCCATTTGTGACTCCTTACTGCATTACACTGCAACAAAAATCCTCCCCCTGCAAAGTTAAGAAGTTAAAAGTCAGCAGGTGAGTGGTTTACAACGTTGTCTGTTAACTGCAGCCATAAACTACATTTTTCATTTACTTGGAAATTGCTCATTTACTAAATGTCTGCTTAATATTTTGCTTTGACCCTGTTGTTCACTAAGTGCCCTCTATTATTTTTACTGTATAGTGCTCAAGCTTCTGCAGAGTTGTCCAGCAGGACTAATTTTCCAGTGTGTTTTTCTCTAGTGTTTGTCATTGCGCTGTGATTGTTTCACAACATCACTGTGAGATGAACGGATTAATGTATCTTGCTTTTATGTCTGGAGAAATTTCACTGCAAAAAAAAAAAATGGACAAGCTAAATTAATGGTTTTGTCTCTACAATGTGGCATATGGAAAAACTGAAGCTTTTTTCAAAGCGTATCTTCGGAGAAAGGTTGCAGTGGCTTATTAGTTATTGCATATGTAGTTTGAGGAAGAGTTTTAAGAGCAAAAAATAATGTGGCATTATTGATACACATGTGAACAGCATGTTGTATGAACTGCTGTTGGAGTTAAGTAATGTGTGAATTGCTATTTCTCTTTGAGAAATAGGTGTTAAGTACAGTGCAAAAATCTTCTTGTAGTTTTGACAAATACTTGACAGCATGTAGTTGTTTTTGGTTTGCTTTTTAAGCTCTGAAAGTGAGTATGTCCCAGTGGGCGGTATTTTCTGGTAATTAATTCCAAACAGATAATTTTCTTTCTTTCCTCTGTACTGTCCAGGACCCCATTCTCTTAGTCTTGGTGGTTCTGGCCACTGTTCTTCAATTGTCTATTACGTTTGTCCCCCTCCATGCACACTGTTTATATTCTCCCTGTTACCTTTAGCATCCCTTTTTATTTCTGAAAGTTACGACCATTGCCCATTTTCAGAGAGTAGTTTTTATGCAAACCATTGCTAAGTAACTTAGCATTATTTTTCTTCCTCCTACAAGTGTAATAAAAAATTCCATAGAATCATGGAATGGTTTGGATTGGAAGAGACCTTAAAGATCGTCTAGTTCCAACCCCCCCGTCATGGTCAGGGACACCTCCCACTAGACCAAGTTGCTCAAAGCCTCATCCAGCCTGGCCTTGAACACCTCCAGGGATGGGGCACCTACAACTTCTCAGGGCAACCTGTTGTAGTACCTCACTACCCTCACATCTGTGAAGCATTTTCAAAATAGCAACTACATCTGTAACTGTAGTGTGTTTGGAAAAGCAAAATATTAATTACATTTAACAGTATGTGTCTTTTGAAATTTATCATTTGGGGGTCTCAACTTTGACATAATGTATGTGAAAACCTAGGATTTTTTTTTTTTAAGAAGTTTGACTTTGGACAGATGTTTAGCTGTTTGTTCATAGCAGAGGTTTCCCTATCCTGTTCTAAAGAAATACTGTAGAATTGCAATGAAAACTTTTAATGTCTCAAAGTACAGTTACATTGTGGAAAAATAGCTTTGAATTACCATTGGACTTCTTATTTTCATCAGACTTGCCCATATAAAATATACTAATACTTTACAAATTCTCACTATTGCTATTTTGCTTTTTTTAAATTCTAACTCATGCAAGTCTTCACTTTCTGTCTAGGTTCTCAGTGTTGTTTGTCTTTGACTTGCAGACATTCACTTTTTGGTGGCTTAGACTTTCAGTTTCACAAGCATGGAACATTTGTCTGGCCTGTTTTTTTGTTTGGTTGGTTAGCTGTTTTTTGTTTTTTTTTTTTCACAAATCAGAGAAGTTCCTGTTACATGCTTTGTGTTTGGAATGGAGAATTAGGAAAAATAGTATTCAAACAGTTCTGTATTTTGTGTGCGTGTCAGAAGACATAAAAAGAGAAAGTTTGCCTGCAGGTTTGTGGTTCTACTGAAAAAAGAATTTTACTGTATTCAGTAATATAGTACTTTATTACTGTATTCAGTAATATAGTATTTTTATTAATAAAAACAAGTAATTGAAGCTCGTAAGTACTAGTGATAAAAACAAAGTGGTTTACTTTTATCCAACATATTCAATAAAAGTAACTTCTTTCAAAACAACATATGAGACAAAAGATAATGAGCACATTGAAAAGTGTCAAACAGCTGAAAGGCATTCACGTGTACACATGAATTCCGTGTAACTGTCATACTCACACTTCTTTATATGCTAATGTAAAATTGTAGTAAATTGCATTGAAGTGGGAACATTATTCATTGAAATTTGACATCTGAAAATGTGATGGACATTGGTGTGGTTCACTGAAGGCTAATCTTTGGATGTGAGGTCATCTTGTGGTTTTTTAAAAGATTTCTCCATGTGTTTAGTCGTCTTAAGTTCAGACAAGTTGATCTACCTAGGTTGATGCTTTAGATGTGTGTGGCCTCATAAAAAAGTATCACAGAGAACAGATTCCAGACACTTGGGGGGAAAGTGAAGTTTTCAAGTATACGAGTGTCTGAGACACTCGGTGTGTAATACTGAAAATAGGTAGGTATCTGATTGTGCACAGCAGTCCATTAAGACAATGCGTCTGTATAGTGTCTTTTAGCAATAGCTTTTACTTTGTCTTGTAACATGTGAACAAAATAACTTCAAAATAATATTTTCCCTGAATGTTTTTCTATGCTGTAGGGCCATAGGTGTCCTGCCATTTTTCTTCTTATAATCGGTATTGCGTTTACACTCTTGTGGGCAAAGACTGTCTCCTGTGATAAAACTATTTGCCACATTTGAAATGCTTGTTTGTGTCTTCAACAGGGCAAGACAGGAGAATTGAATCAACTGTTAAATGAAGTTAAATCAATGCAGGAAAAGGCTGTTACTTTTCAGCAAGAGAGAGATCAGGTCATGGTAGCACTCAAACAGAAGCAAATGGAGAGCAGTGCGCTACAGAGTGAGGTACACCACCAAATATTTTATAGTTGCAAGAAATTAAAAGAAAAAAGAATAAGAAATTGCATCTGTAATATTTTCTGGATTATTTTTTGGTAGCAATAACTTGTAAAAAGCATTTAAAATCAGTACACATGCAATGTGCTTCAATGGACATGTTTTATGTTTGCTTAAATTATTTTTATGAAAGGTGATTGTATGAGCAACTTAAGGTATGTTCTACACAGATACAACATTTACGTGAGAAAGAGCAGCGCTTAAATCAGGAGCTGGAGAGGTTACGTAATCACCTCTTAGAAATGGAGGACTCCTACACGCGAGAAGCTTTAGCTGCAGAAGACAGAGAGGTGAAGCTAAGAAAGAAGGTGTTGGTTTTGGAAGAAAAAGTTGCGTCCTCATCTACTGCAGTGGAGAACGCCAGGTAGTCTTTTAATTTTTACAGCAGTGGCGTTGGCTGTAAATATCACAGGCTGGTACTGATGGGTTTATTTTGCTGAATTACCATCCTATAACACGCTAAGCACCTGAGAAAACAAAAAGATAGCAACTTTTGTTACTCTAAATCAGGAAGGTGATTTGAAATATACTTGGCTACTGTTGAGAACTTAAGAAAGTATTTGTCCTTTTAGTAGCAACTATTGAAACCTCACATCTTTGACAGTGCTTAGAACTAGAAACAACAAAAATCCCTCAACCCATCAATTTATCTACCTGTCAAATCAAAAAAGATGGACTTAACTTTTAAGGCAAGGCTTCATTCAGTTCAAGAGAGTCTTATTTTCATACCCTTCAATGCACAGATGTGATTGTCAAGCTTTGTGAATTGCTTTTGAGACAAGTACACATCCTTACTTCATACCTGATGCCATGGAAAGTATACTCTGCTGCAAACTTTTTTCTTTTTAGTGTGTGTATATATATACGTAAAGCGAGATGCAGTGAAGTTCTCATGGGTAGCAGAATCTGGGAGGCTAGAGCCAATTGTGGTTTTTTATTTATTTGACATAATCACATTTTTCAGCCAGAACAATGAAAACCCAAGTATTAAAACTACTCAATTCCTATCCTGACAGCTTTAATATTGTTTTATTTAAAGGAACGTTGATTACTTTGGGCAAAGTAATTATTTTTTTCGTCTTATTAAGGTTGTCCAAATGAACAGTTATTTTAATCAAAAAGTAAGTACATAGCTGCAGTCTTTCCTTTTTTTCTTGAAGTGCCAAAGATGGATTCTGCTCCTAGAGTTCTCAGCAAAGAGATTTGAGTTGAATGGAATTTATGAAAAATAGTGGAGAAAGTGGAAGAGTTGGGAGAAGGTTATATAAAAACTATTCATCAGAATGTTTCTTAATTCTTCATTAAACATGTCAAATACCTTTCAAGAAATGCTCCCTATTTCCCCCCTGATACGCACTCTTTATTTAAAAAGACTGGTATAGGAGTAAATCAGTGTCATGGTTTAGCCCCATCTGGCAACATGCACCACACAGTCACTCATTCTCTCCTCCCACAGTGAGATGAGGCAAGAGAATTTTGTATAATGGGAAGTTAAATGGGAGTGTGGAGCAAGATACACCAAGTTCTTGGAGACTGGCTTTAAAAGTAAAAATTGGTAGAAAGACCTATTGATTCATTTAGTATTTGAAGCAGACAATTAGCAAGATAGGGATTTTTGGTAAAGATACTGTTACAATAACGAGCAAAAAAGTTTTTTGTGTTCTTTTAATGCACTTCAAGTGAAAATAGGTTCAGGTTTTTTTTATTGCCAAAATTTTATTACTAGACAATTAAAATCTATTGTTAGGTTGTTTTTTGGTTTGTTTAGTTTTGGGTTTTTCTGTAAGAGGAATCAGGAAAAAAAAGTCTTCATTTTTATAAATTGAGCTGAAAAATTAAAGGTAGGCTATTTTTGCTGGGATTTACTTTTCTCTGTGATGACTTCCGTTTTTGTCTTCATAAAGTATTTTATTTTCATTAAGTCATCAAGCTAATCTGCAAGTTGAATCTTTGCAAGAGCAATTAAACCTGGTCTCCAAGCAGAGGGATGAAACTGTACTGCAGCTCACCATCTCACAGGACCAGGTGAAGCAGTATGCATTGTCACTGACCAACCTGCAGATGGTACTAGAGCAATTCCAACAGGGTAAGTTTTGTCGGGAAATAGCAAAGATTGCAACAAGTGTTTTTCAACTGGGATAGTAACCATATTTTGGTGCTTTTTAAATATTAGTTACCTGGTTTCCTTTTTGATAGCTTGAATTTCAGAAACTGTTGTCTTTTTAAAAACTTATAAAAAGACTTCTGACCCAGTGAAAACTGATGGTCAATATCCCATTTATGAAATTTCAATTCTACCCCTACCTCATGAAGACCAGATATGATAACGCTGAGGCTTTGTAATTGTGCATCCCAAAAAAGAGTTATGTTGTAAATCAAGATCTTTTTGTCTTGTTTTGTATTTTTAACCCTCTAGAAGAAAAATCTATGTATTCAGCAGAACTGGAGAAACACCAAAAACAAACTGCAGAATGGAGGAAAAAAGCAGAAAACTTAGAAGAAAAAGTTGTATCACTGCAGGTGGGCTGAATAATGAAATTGAACCCTGTGAAACTAAATGCAAATGCTTGACTGAATTTTTTTGTTTAAACTGCTGTGTTAAATATTACTGTCTAAGAATACATCAAGTCATGTAATTATTCTTTCTTAATTGGAAGAGAGGGGGCCACTAACAGAAGGTCAGCAAAGTAGCATTCCTCTGCTGACCATCCAATTTCTGGGGATATTTACAGTCCAGTTATTCTAAAGAACAAGTGGTTGAAGTCTCTGCATCTGTTACGTTTGATCTGTATTGTATTAGCATAATTGTGGTAGTGAACTCTCTTGCTTCTCATTTTGTCCCTTTCCTGTCCTCTATTCAGGAAAGTTTAGGAGAGGCAAATGCTGCACTGGATGCAGCATCAAGACTTACTGAGCAGCTTGACATCAAAGAGGAGCAGATTGAAGAGCTTAAGAAAGAAGGTAACTTTTTTTTTTTTTTTTAAATCCCTGCTTACAACATTCCAAGCAGCTGATGAGACAATTCCTAGAAACTTACCAAAATTCATCTCCTATGAGGAAAAGACTAATTCTGTGCTATCTTTTGAGGACATCCGTGTTTATAAAGCAAACTTGAAAGTGTATGTTTACCTTCTGTTAGGGATCTTTCTCAAAAGAAAGATGTATAGTAGTTGGTTTTGGGTTTTTTTCTTCCCCAAAATACCAAAGCCTTTGATTTAGCTCTGTAACTGTGTTTTGAAAAAGTTTGTGAAATATCAGGTGTTGTCAGGTTTTCCTACCATATTTAACATAGAGGAATACAGTGAGGTAGAGAGAAAGCGTGTGCTGTTGGTAAGAGATCTAGAGGGCGCCGCTCTTGCATAGGTGTGAGAGTGTCTGAAGAAATTATGTGGAAGGCCTTGGCCACATCTTTATATTGTATTTTTAGATCTCACTTCAAATAAGCTTCCTTATTGCTCGTATTTAGAAAGATGTTTTTTGTATTGTTCTCAGATTAAGTACTCTTCTATTTGATGAAAGCTATTACTTTAGATTTGAAGACAAAATTGGCTAGATGGTAGAGGAATTTTCCAGAAGAAACAATTTTGAAAGGGAAGAATGTTTATGGTGGGGGTGGTCAGCCATTGGAATAGGTTGCCCAGAGATGTGGAGTGTCTATCCATGGAGATACTCAAAACCCAACTGGCCATAGTTACACTAGGAAAGTGTAAAAAGGCAGAATAACCTTTTATTAAAAACTGGTATCATTTCAATGTATTTCTGTTTTATGGCCTTAGGCTATTTAATCAAATCATATGGAAGAAATGAAGGGTATTTTCTGTGCAATGTGTTTGAATATCAAACATCAGTAAGATTTGTAAGTTCAGTCTCAGTTGGAGGTGACAAAAAAAATCATATGAGTAACATAAGGTCACTTTTTTTTTCATTACTGCATTAATTCTAGTTTTCATGAGAAAGGAGCCACAGCATTAGCTAAAGCAGGACTTTGGACTAATAATAATTTTGCTGGATTTCTGTACTTAGGTCTCAGCCCTGACTTGTAGTTTTGCCTGCAATTTTTCATTGAACCAAGAGGGAAAGTTACTTCTGTGTCTTGTTGTATGACAGTTCTGATATGGGTGAACTTACTAACACTACTGACTGCTGAGGGAATATTAGGCTTTTTTTATTGTCTTCGCCCGTCTTTTCTTCCTCCATTTTCCCAACAGAGTCCTACTTTCTCTTTTCCTCTCTATTTCTGTGGGTCACCATATTTTACTATTAGGGCAGTATCCTCTGTTATTGTCAGGCTTTTACTGAGCACATGGGATAAATCTAAAATCAGAGGAAAACTCGTGATTGGTCCTTGAAGTGGCTCTAAAAAAGCAGCTTGAAGAGCAGAGGTTTGCTTACTCTCTGTGGTTACTTAACAGCTCTTACTTTTTTGGTTTTTTTTTTCCCCGTATCTGTGGGAAGTTTTTGGGTGAATGCCTTTAAGGCTTACTGGGGGAAGACATGGAACATCATCTCTGCCGGATGCAGTGGTAACTCTTGCTCTGGACATATACAACTAATTATTGCTATTCATTTTTAAATTACAGTTTATCTTTTGAAAAAAATTGTATTTTCTTAAATCATACTTGCTTATGATCAGATAGTTGCTGTCCAAAGTCATTTGGAAGTCTCCACAATCTCGGAAAGAACTCTATAAAAAAAGTTACAGCTTTTCTACTATATAACTGAATGTGTACTTAAATTTAGTTGTGTCTAAGTGCAATTTGGCATCCAGGCAGGCGTCATAGGAGTGCTCCCTGAGTTCACATATGAATTTTACAAGCTAAATTAAATTTCAAGCTGCTACATGCATATGCAACTAAATAGTGATTTGATTTGAATGGACTCATCTGTATATCAGTCTCACTAAAGACATTCACAGCAAAAATTTCCAAGCACTCTGGATTGAAATTAACTCGGGCATAGGCAAATATGGCACTTTTAAATGGGGAGCTTTTCATTATTGGTTACTTTTAGCTGCAACCCTTTGCCTATGAAAGCAGGAGGGGTTTGAGAGAAAACGGAATCTCAGTGTTTTATCAAGCTATGTTATGTTGGCAAGCAATTTACTTGTTAAAAAAATTGAAAAGGGATTGTTACATAAAGGAAACCGCACTTAATGTTGTTGTAGAATAAATCATAATTTTTATTGGGGAAAAAAAAAGAGACCACTCCGTTTTCTCTATTTACACAAGAAAACATACAATGTCTTATTGAAAATTGGCCAAATACATTCCCAGACACAGTTTTCTTGGCCAAATCTTTTGAAGGATTTCTTTATGGATTTTTTTGGCAGGAGAAGTGATTTTAATGGAAAAGTATAAGATGTACCAGATGCAGTTTTCTGGATTGCCATAAATGGTTAACGAGTTATTGAAGACTGTTGTAAATGTCTGGTTTACAGCAGTCCATGTTGAATTTTGGCTCGGGTCTTTTTTGTTGTTCAGTCTTTTCATGCACACGAAGTACGTGTTTAAGTTCTTTTCAACTGTAAGATTCCAGTTCAGAAGGAAACATTCCATTAAAAAAATATGTTTAATGACAGAGTTGCATAGTCACTGTGGATGGAATATAGCTGTGTAGCTGTCCTTAAAAGTTGGTCCTCTTTGATATAAAATCTTTTTGTCAGGAAAAAATAGAAAACAACAGTAACATTTCATTTAAATTAACTTGTCAAGGAAACTCAGGATTGTTTTGCTTTGTAGAGCAATAGCAACAGCATGAGATTTACTTGAAACTTGTTTTCAGATGCTGTTTGTTTCTTTTTGTGGTGTTAGTAATTTAACTTTTTTTAAATTCCCTTTTACTCTGTGGAGACCCAAATAACAACTCAACTTCCATGTATGCTCCTACAACTGTTGTCATTCCGTAATTATATTGCAAATATTTTCCTTCAAGTATTGGGGACCTGTTTAACCACATTTACAATGTAGCATAATCTTAAGTAAGTTTAAACCTTGAAACCATGAATTAATTCTCCTGTGCCTCACCTTGGTGTTTTGAGAGAGAAGTGCTGAAGAGCAGTCACATTATTGGAATGGGTTTTGATGCATGTGGATGTAGTTGTTACAAGATATATTGTTGTATAATATATGTAATTTTGTTTGGTTTTTAATATGTTTTAAATAAGGAGCTTAATCCTTCTGTTCCTTGACTAAGAACTTTCTCAGCATGACACTATTTAGTTTGTTCTACTCTGTACTCTTTAATAAAAACTCATATTTATGAAGTAAAATGTTTATATAAACATGTGGAGTATTAGAACAGGACATATTAGGTTGTATCCATTTCACAGTCTAGCTCTTTGATGTATGTATACGAAAACTCTGTGAGGGTTCTCATGGAGTTATTGGCATTAATTGAGAATGATGTTGTGTCAACATAGTTGTGACAAGCATTTATTAAAGATTGAAAGTCATGTGGAAACTAGAGTGGAAGAGCATAAAAATTTGTAAGTCACTTTTCTTACTAAGACATTGAGGCTTTTTAGAGAGTAACTATGAGACAGATACAAGAAAAGTGGGGTTTTGTTTTGCTTTTTAAGTGAAGTACTTTTAACTAGCATGAGCTCAAAAAGTGTTAAAATGGTAGGGAAGTGAGGTTGACTGGCAGTTTTTCCATAGGATTTGAAGAAAAGGATTCACTCTTACAGAGGGAGAGGAGAAAAAGCTTATCCTGTAGGATAGAGTTGGTCTTCACAAGTGCAGTCCATGTTAAAATATCTTTGCCAAGCTTTGTGTATGTTTAAGGCTTACTTGTACTTTTATTAGGAAAAAATAACTTCAAAGGTAGTATCTTGCAGCTTGGTGAAAAATTGTATTTTTGCTGTCTTGAGGTAAAGCTATTTTTAGTTTATCTTCTAAGATATCTTCTAAGAACTCTTTGTACTTTGTAATTATTTATTTTCTTGTCTGAGAACATTTTACTGACGGTGTTCTTAAATCCTGTGTTTGGGGATTGAAGGGAGATGAATTTTTGTAGCACTTTTTACTCTGTGTGTTTTGTACAAACTTGTGTAGACCTGAACATCAGAAACTTTTATCCAGTTTCTAGTGTAGCTGAGTTTTTATAAAGAGAAAACTTGGTGCTTTGTTTCCTTAAAATCAGAATGTTGGAAAATATTTATGACAAGTAAAACTCTTAAGAGAGTTTTTTCTTTATTGTGAGCTTTATTTTTGTGAGTTTTGTGGGAGGTCAGGGGAAGCCTGAGTTACTGACACAGAATGGTTGGGGTAATTGGGTGTATTCTGTATTTGAGTTAACAAGTAATTTGTATTAGTGGAATTGTAGAGAAAGTGGTGCTGTGAAATTATTGGGCAAGAGGAAATACAACAATATCATGCCATGGCTCCTTCTAATGAAATGGGCTACTACATTTGTATCTCCCTCATTAAACACTCTAATGTTGTGAGGCTCAAGAGTGTAGATAGTAGAAAAATCATTGCTTAAGGTCAGGAGTTTCAGAAAGTTGAAAAGTTATAGCACTAGTGAATGCAGAATCTAAACTCCCTCTTACTCTTCTAATAGTTTCTGTTTTGGGCTTGTGGAGAGGAAAAATAGGGTCCTTTGTGTAGGCCAAGAATGTCATTATCAGCACTGTGATATCTTAGATGAACTGATTTCGTTGCATCCATTACAGAAGTTGGAGTCAGTGTGCAAAAAAAGGTAGAAAATCTGTGTAGTGACTCCCAGCACACTCCTAGACAACCTCTTATTAATTGACACAGTATTGGCCATATTACAATAATATGATGCCTGACTGAAAGTGTTTGCTGTTTTCCTCTCAGTTTTTTCTTTGTGTTATGGTGCCTGTGGCATTTATTCTCTGCCATTTTTAACAATGTTTGTATTTCCAGAAGTATGGGGAATCTTGCATAAATCTCGGCAGAAACTTTCTTGCCAGTACATGGAATTGTGAATCACAGCACTGGTTCTAGGATATGTTAATGTGTCCCAGTGTGCTGTTCCAAGAGCTTGCATCAGTTAATAGGAGCGTGGAAGGTCCTAACAGAAGAGATAAACTCATAACAAGTTACTGATGTTGCTCTGCTAGCCCGTAGTTCTGGGAGACTGGAGAAGCCCTTAGTACTTCAAGGCTTTAGCAACCTGCTAGTAGAGTATGCAGAATGGCTGGATTTAGGAAATATTTGAGGTTAAGTGCTGAGATCAAAAGACATGTAATTTGGTCAGATTATTAAAAAGGTTGCCACGGGACTATAGACCTTGATCAAGAGTTTCTTTCCAGTTCTGTTCTATCTAGGTGGAAAAGAGCAGTTTATCAGACCTTCTGCAACTGATCTGTTTTCTGTGTGTTCCTGTACTTTAGCACTGAGTATCATTCCGGAAATTTTAGCTTATGATTTCAGATAATAATTACTTATTAAGTGGACACTTTTTAAAAAAAAAAAGTTAAGTTTTTTTAAAGCTGGTTTTTTTTAGACAAAAAGTACCATATATTAGCATATTTTTTATTTCAAAATGTGTGTATTATTAAGTTTTGCAACAGAGGTTCAATTTTTGTTTATTTGCTGTGATATAATGTTTTGCAGGTGAGATCAGAAGAGAGATGTTAGAAGATGTACAAAATAAACTAATGAATCTTATGAACAGCACAGAAGGAAAAGTGGACAAGTAAGTCTTTAATGAAAGACTCGGCATACATTTTTGGTTTTTATTCCTCACAACGTACAGATACGTTACTAACACAGTTGCAAGAGTATTGCAAAACTGGGCTTCTGTTTGTGATCTTGTAATTATACTTTGATTATTTTGACATTTTTCAATTGCTTGGTGGTTGTAAATAGTAATTTTGATTAGTAAAACCAATGTGTATGTAAATTTGGATTACTTAAATGTTTCTTAAGTAGAACCACACTCCGATAGCATGAGCTCCACAAATGGAGATAGAAGTTTGTAGTGAACATCTGTTGTAATGTCTTAAGGTATGAACAGCAAGCCCTTTCATGTAGCTGGCATCATCTGGATGTTGTGTAAATTTGTTCTCCTTGGTCTTTTTTTTTTTTTTTTTTTTGTCTTCTCTTTGCCTGTTACAACTGAAACACGGATAGGCAAATTGGTTCCCCTGTCCCCTTCCTTACATCTTGATTTGGGGCTGCACGTTAGTATTTGTTTAAATGTTCTCTTGAGTCAAGTCGAATCTTAGAATAAACATTTTCCCTGATTTTAGTACTTACATCAAAACTTGCTCGTGTACAATTCAGTTTCACCTTACTGCATACAATATTTCTAATACTGTCCAAACTGACACTGTATAAAAAATACTGTAACTTATAGGGGAAGGAAACTGGTGAGGTACCCTTTTAGTTCCTTGTATTGGATTTGTTTATTTGGATTATTGTAAGTTAGGCAAGAGTATGAGGAATAAATACATCAATATTACAGTGTCAAATGTTACATCGGAGCAGATTGTATAACAAGCTTCTTCTGTTCTGCAGGCTCCTGATGAGAAATCTCTTTGTTGGACATTTTCATACTCCAAAAAATAAACGTCCTGAAGTGTTAAGGTTAATGGGAAGTATCTTGGGAATAAAAAAGGAAGAACTCGATCAGGTAATTTGCAGAAAACTAGACTTCCCTTTTTATTTGCGGTATTCTTACCTGAAAATAGGATTACTTGCTGCTAAACTAAATGTGACTGTCACTGCTGTTCTTGTGGGGAAGGTATGGTTTGGGTTTTTTTTCTTCTTTCATCTGAATTCATTTTTCCTGTGCAGGACATGCTGATCTTAATGGAATCTTTTGATAACATTATTTTAATAAAATGGATCTAATTTTGCTGAGGAGTGCTACAGCAGAAGGGAAGGGATTTAACTTCGTGCTGTTGTGTATAATAGCTGTAATATGTCAGTTACAGAAAAGTAAGCCAGTTCTATATGTACTACTAGGTACTGTTAAGAATGCAAGGCTTATATTTTTAAAGAAAGAGACAGGTTTTTAGACTGACAGTCTTTGGAAGGCAGAGAATAAATATATAAATATATTTCTAATTATACAAATATATAAATTTATTTTCTATAAAACTATATGTATATATAAATTTATTTATAATATAGAAATATATTTATGGTGAATTAATATAATGAGCACAATGTTGCAGTGTCTTTTTTTTTATCTGCTGCTCTATTTTTGTTTCCTTTTTTTTTTTTAATACCTTCTAGTTGTTATATGAAGACCAAAGAGGAGTTACGAGATGGGTGACTGGCTGGCTTGGTGGAGGAGCTGGGTCAAAGAGCGTCCCTAGTACACCTTTGAGGCCAACTCATCAGAACATTTTTAACAGTGTAAGAATTAATTGTGCATTCTCCATGTTTGAGTGCAAAAAATGAGTCAATTGCGTATTAATGCTGATTTATCAGTATGTTGAGCTTTATTTACTGATACTACCATATCCTGCAGTATTTGTTTTCTGCGACTGCTTGGACATAAGTTTTTTTTCTGCATTAAATAAATATGTAGGCATTGGTGAAACTTACACAATACTAAATGTTGGGCTAATAAAGAAATCCAATTACTGTTCCACTGGTTCCTGGGATCACTGACATCTTACAGTATGGACTTTAACCTCCAGCACTGTCAGTTTGTAAGATAAATACATGTTGGAGTCTGGAGTTCTGAAATACTCATATAGTATTGACCATGACATAGTATTTTGATAACTGTGTTCCCATATGTCCTTTAAATTTCATTTGAAAAGCTTTCTTACCTACTGCAGCTAATGCCTCTTTTGTACAGCATCTAAAGTTCATGTTTTAGTCTTTCAAATACTGTAAAGCAACAGTTCTCATAGCATGGTCCAGCAGTTAATCTATGGAACTTCCCATTTTGCAGGCCAGTAAATAATGCACTGAAGGATAGAGCACTGAGGGATTGGGCTTTCTGGATTAACTTTGGTTCTTTGCTCATAAAAGCATGTTGAGAGTTTATTCCTGTAAATTATCTTGGAAGTGTAAGGATTGTTTTTCGCCCACTAAAATAATGCATCCACGTAGGCCACCAGAGGATTTTGGTCTGATTAACTATGGATGTAAAAGAGGAAAGTTAATGCTTTTGTGGGTATAGTATAGGCTTTACTAAGCAAAATTTTGTCTTGTGATGTTACTGACACTCCACTAGTGGTGGAAGTGTGTGTATTATCTTCACAGTTCATCAACTTCGCATAAATATCACTTATTGAGACAACAAAAACCTCTGTATTTTTAAAATAAAATGTCATTGTTACTCACTAAGGACTACTTAGTAGCAAGTACTAAGTACCAGTACAAAATTCTTTGGAGGCTGTTGACAGCTTTTCATTTCATGTATTGTATGTATTTTTAACTTACATACTTTTCAACAGAACATCAGTAAAAAATAATAACTAGTATCCTCTTGTAGTCTTTTTCAGAATTGTTTGTGAAATTCCTTGAAACAGAATCTTGCCCAGGCCTCCCTCCACCCAAGCTCTCTGTTCATGATATGAAACCTTTAGGAGCAGCAGGAACTGGTAAAACTAGCAGTACTCCATCCAACAGTCAAATGCAAGGTAACACTTGAAGCAAAATTTGGATCTTTACACAGAACCATAAATAACTACATGTAGAATGTTCAAGGGGATTTCCATGATTCTGTGCTTCCTCACTTGGGAACTATAAATTTAATTTCTTCTCACCCTGTCCCGTCCCCTTCCCCCTCACCCAATTTCTTCCTTTTTCTTTTTTTTTTTTTTTTTTTACTCCTTTCCCCACCCCTTATTACACTGCCTCTATATGTCACTTCCTAATATCTCGGTACAGAAGATTAGAGAGATCAGATTTCCTTTGATATGGAAAGGCTAACAGCACCTGTTAGAACCAATCAGATCCTGCGCAGACAACTCCATATGGTATATCGGTGAACCCAGTCCTGATTCTCAGCATTCCTGTTGATCAGCTTGGGTCTCACTGAGTGAAGAATGCAAGTAATACCAATCTTCTAGTGCCTGTCTGGTGTGTAGAAACTGGTTGCTCAGAGAGGACTGAAATAAAATCGGTTAAGTGTATGGCCAGATTTGAAATCTCTGTATGATGTGCGTGAGTGTTAACTTTTGATTTTTCGAAGGCACAGAACAATTATGCTGTTATTATGCATGTTGAAATTAATCCACTTTTGTCTAAGTAACGTAAGATCCAATTCTTCAGTTTAACTGATCCAATTAGTACTTGACTTTTTATGTGCATTTAAGACTTCACCTTAATACAGTCCTGCTGTTTTGCAGAAAGTTGTTTTAATTAAAACTTAACTGTAACCTCAAAAAAAACCTAAACCCAAAATCCCATGTATTATATAGCTCTACAGAGAGAGAGAGAGATGCTAAAAACCCCTCTTTCAATTTGCTTAAAGTAGTTGGATGTTACAAAGTATAAATGCCTACTGTAAAATACCAATTTATCTGTGAAAGCAGTATTAATTTAGGTTTACTTTAAAAAAAAAAGTTTAATTTTCTTTTTACTCTTCTTCCATGTAGTATAACAGTAATATAATAGGTAAAATATCTATTTTAATTGGCAAAAAAACAATTTCCTTGTCTGGAAGAACTAAATTCTTGGTTCCTTTTGTCCATTCAGGAGCTAAATTGCTGGCTTGTAAAACTAAACAGCCATTTTAGATATCCCTTTAATTGTTTTGGTGCTTTAAGTTTTTTGTTCCTAGAAATAAACCATATGGCAGGAGATTTTAAGTGCTGGACACAGATGTCAGTATAATATCCAGAGAAATGCATTTATGAGAGTTAGGATGTTTACATGATGAAAGACTTTTTTAAAACAAAAAAAAAACCTGAATAAAATCACCCATCCAAACAATTAGTATGATATGAGAATGCCAGTTAGTTTTCTGCTCTATATCTGGTGTAACCTGAGAACAGGTTACATCTGGAGCTGAGTGAGGATTTGATGGAAGAAGGCGAGGAGGGGCAAGTTGATTGTTAGAATTAAAAAAACCCAGTTTATTAATACTTTATTAAAACTAAAATTTTGTTAAAATATGACTAATGAGCAAACATTAATTTTTGTCTCAAGACTAAATTGTGACACACTGGTGCTTATTTACAGGGGTTTTCTTGGGGCTGACCCTGGGAAAGCTGTGCCAGTACACCATGGGGTGGGAAACCCACCTGCGTGCTGCATCATAAAGCATGCGCAAGAGTGCTTACGCCTTTTCATAGTGTTGGGGTTGTTGTGACAGGTATTTCATGTCTGACACGACGTGTGAAGTGAACCATTGCAAAGGGTGTTCATGTTGCCTGTCTCAGCTGTATAGATTGAGCTATTGCTGAATCTCAGCTGCAACAAGCTCAATGTGGTTGGCAGGTCCTGGGCATGCCCTGATCTTGAAGTCAGTCTTGTAGCTGGTGGCCTGAAGTGTAGACAAAGGAATTGTTCAGCAAAAGAAGCAGTAGCAAATGAGATCCAAGATGAGAGAAGACAAAGGAGAATGAAGGAGCATCTACACTCCATGGCAGAAAGGCAGGATTTTAATGTTGCAACAGTAATAGGCAATTTTAGAACTTGTTTGTGAACAAATGCTGTAAAATTGGGTAGACTTATGAATGCTTCCTAACAAAGTGTTTTTGTTGTTGGGTTTTGGTTTGGTTTTTTTTTAACATTCCAGATACTGCAGTCTTGGGAACAAGTAGAAGACCAGATGCAAACCCATTTTTAGCACCTCGATCTGCAGCAGTGCCTCTCATAACACCTGCTAGTAGTTCTGGACATCTGCTTATGAAACCTATTTCTGATGCGTTGCCTACTTTTACACCATTGCCAGTGTCTCCTGATGCCAGTGCTGGTGCTGTACTAAAAGACCTCCTAAAACAATAGATGATCTTGTATCAATATGATAATAGTAGCACTTTATGGAAAATGAGAACACTATGCTGTATATAATTTACCATAATGAGGCCTTCTGTAAAAAGTCATGTACTTGTTTGCAATTGTATCTTGCTTTTCTTTTAATTATGATCTAAGTAGTGCTTTGGAAAATCTAACAGTGGCATTAATAACTGCCTTCTTTATAGCAAGCATTTATTTTGAGTGTGGGTTAAACCTTAAACTGAAGGGGGAAAAAAAATTGTCTTGTTGCTAGATTGTGACAAGACAAGTAGAAGGATTTTTAAACTGTAGTTGGACTCTTGAGTTGTTTCTGTTATGCATAGACAGTATTAACTCTTTGGTGTTGAGATCTGTTTTTCCATTAAAACAGTCTGCCATTGGCAATGGGCCTTAAAGAACTAGAATTAAAAAAAAAAAAATTAGAAAAAAATTCCCCAGTCAAAATTGATCGTATTTGAGAAGTTCAGTTAATGACAGAAACTCCAAAGAATAAGACAGTGAGCATATGGAAGTGTGATTATTGAGCAGCTACAGTCTTCCCACACATGATTTATGACATTTACTCAATGTACTAGGACGTATATTTCTTATTTACAGGATTGGACACATTTGGGGCAATTTGAGGCATATTAATTTCTTTTTGCACAATTATTTGATTCTGTGCTTCCTGGCCCCCCCACCTAATAGCTGCTTTCACTCGTCAAACCTGTCAGCACCAAGGAGTTAACTGTCAGAGTGAGTGCTTCATTTTCTGAAGGTGTGCACTTGATGAAGAGCGGGTAGCTAGCAAAAGTTAGGTTCACATATATAAAGACACTGTACTCTAATGGTCTAAGATGTATATTTGAAAAACTTTTATCTTGCAGGATTTTGTAGATCCAAATATAGGTTTAAAGCTTGAACCCATGTATAGAATTTAAAGGGAAGAAGATGTTTACTTATCTCAAATGTGTAAATAGGTCTTTGTAAGACCAAGGCCAAAGTCAATTATTCTGTAAATTTTGCTGTGATAACTTGTACACTTTGTTTGGCAGATAAAAAATGAAGTTGCATACTAAAGGATAAAAGTCATCTTGTAAAAGTCATCTTCATAATGAATCTGAAATTACACAGAAGATGTTTTATTTCTAAATCTTTTTATATGCCATTCCCTGTTTAGTCAGTGTTAACTGTTGTGCAAGTTCTATATTAGAACTGTCAACCTTTGCGTCTCATTTTCATTAAGATCCCGATTTAAATTGTTGTAAGAGTTATATTTAAATAAAATTAGTTACTGCAACTTGTACAGAATCAACCAAAATAATGCAAGAAATCTTTGCATTTATTTATATAGAGGTCAAATAGAGAATTTCTTTTGTTGCCTTGAAATCTATCAAAGTTTTTTTAATTACTGTATTTACCTTAAGAACTACTTGAGTCCCTTTTCTCCAGTATGTTAATGTTTCATGGAAGATTCATGCAAATTTTGAATATTGAATTTTTATTTTAAATTTTTTTACTCCATCATAAAGGTAATTAATTCGGCAGTTTGATTTCTGAAAGGATAGCAGCCACTTACAGTATAACAAAGTACATTCTGCATTATGTAATAAATGTAATGAGAATTTGAAATTAGCTCAGCTGAGAACATTTCAGTTTGGTACTTCAAATGTACATCTTAATTTAAACTGGACTGGACTAGGTACCTTTTTTTTCTATAACAAATATAAAGAAAACTGAAATCACATGGCTTCTGTGCAGTCTCTCTTGTTCTTGTAGTTATATGTATTTAGGGATATATAGCTGTTTCAGAATAAAATTGCCTTTTGCTGAGCCAAA
Source organism: Pterocles orientalis (assembly GCA_011057875.1). Taxonomy (NCBI): domain Eukaryota; kingdom Metazoa; phylum Chordata; class Aves; order Pterocliformes; family Pteroclidae; genus Pterocles; species Pterocles orientalis. The sequence continues at coordinate 1,199,383 of WKFP01014853.1, read as the reverse complement.
GCAGAAGGAAATGTTTAGTTTTTAAAAATTATGTGACATATATTATAAATTACAAATGGACTCATGCTGCTCACTATGTTCTGAGTATACTGACTGAGCAGATCCTAACTTTTTTCTGCAATTTTTTTATTTAATTGCAGAGAACTTAATATGTACATATTTGTCTTCCAGGAAGCTTTACAAATGCCAATAAATGAAACATGGTAAGAGACTTGTTTCTGCATGCTGTAAATCAGCTCCATCTATGCAGCAAGTTCTGAGTTTGAGGAAAGAAATTTAAAACCAAGCAAATGTATTGAAGAACTTCAGAGTTGCTCATTAAGCTACTTTGGAGAGGAAAAAAAATTCTGTTCAGGAGGGATATAAGAGACTTCAGTCCTGAAGTCCTAGGAGGTCTGTTGAACTGTGAAGAAAATCCCTGTAGCTTAGAGGTTTCTGTTCCAGGGCTTATTCTACAACCACATTGGTGGGTTTTGTTCCTTTGTTAGAAATCAAATATACTCTGTGTTCCAGGCAGTACTTTCCCACTAAAAAGTGTAGAACAACTTCATTGTCTTGTTTCTCTCTTCTTTCTTAGACTGTTTCACAGACTATTATAAACCTTCAAGATTTGTTTTTATTGAAAGATTAGATATATTTTTTCCTCTAATTTTTCTTCTGTGTTTACTTTGTGCTTGATAACTGCTTCCTATATATTTACCTTACCAGTTTCCCACATGTAAGTATGTGACTTGTAGTCTGTCCTGATAGTTTGGGTCTTTCACACAGCAGTAGGGGGAAAAAAATTCTCTGTAGAATTTATGAGCAGGTGCAGTAGCTGAAAATTTTTGTTCTTCATTTAACTTAGTTTTTCTCTTTCACCTTGCTCTTGCAAGGAAAGAAAGAGTGTGGTTCTCTTATTTTTGGTCTAACAAGCTGTCTGTTATCTTTAGTGGTAAGGTAACAGAATTCTAGTAAGGAATGAATTTTGGAAACCTGATATAAGAGGGAAAAATAAGGGTTAGGATTTTCTGTTCTCTTCTGTAGGCTCTCATTTTTGGCTGTTCTTTGCTCATCCTGTGTTCTGTGCAAAGAGAAGGAAGTAACTGCTTGATCTTTCTATGTGTTACTGTAAAAGAAAGCACAGGTAGTTTTTGGTTTTTTGGGTTTTTTTTTAATTAAACTGTCAGGCATTAAACTAGTTAGTTCCAGTCATATAATTTGTCACATTATACCGACTGGTGTAGAAAAAATTTTTTTTACCAAATGTCAGTTCCCAGCCTGCATTTTATTGTTGCTTCTTATTCATGTTCTTGACCCATTTTGCATAAACAGCCACCAATAAGGCAGGCTACCTGGAATATATACATATAGCAGTGACTGAGTGATAAAGCGGAAGAGGCAGAATGGAAGATGCTTGCCTGGTAAGTATTTCACATTATCACATACCTCATGAAAGCTTCACAATTTTAAGCCTTGATGTCCTCTTACTGTGTGTTTTGATGACTTTGTTGCAACATTGTCGTAACAGTTCAATAATTTTCTCAACTAATTTAATCAGACATACTTATAAACTTATGTTGCGTCCTCCCAAACACTCCCAGTTTGGGAGTACATTTAGCTAGAATAAATTATTTTTTTGTCACCTACTTGAACAAAAAAATATAAATGTTTGTTTAATATGGAGAGACATCAGTATACTGTGGAAATAGCAGGGATAACAACATCATGTGATCTGTCAAACAGAGCGGAGTCTTTGATTTATCTAGACATTCAAACCAAAGTAATCTTAGTGTCAATATACTTTTGTCAATATTTGAAAAAATACATAAAATACATATATGTATATATATACACATATGGCAGTGGTAGCAGTAAGGCTGGAGGAATTGGAAACATTGTATGTATTTGTTTTGTTTTGGGTCTTTTTTCCCCCTTCCAGTAAATTTAATAGTTTGTTGCCCTGTGTAGTTGTCTTTCAGGAGGAGAATTTCTAATGAGCTTTCTCAGAAAGTAAGATTTACCAGCCTACAATTTGTGTTCTATTGTGTTGTGCCATTATATGCTGCTGACATTATTTGCAGCCCCGCAGAGCTTAAATATGGAAACCAGTCTTCAATAAAAAAGAAAGGAATAGACAGGTGGTGGCATTTTATTTAAAGGAAAAAATAATTTGTACATGGTGTGTTGTTTACAGCCGTAGCAACACTGAGTCTTAGACTACTGTGTTTGTCTCAAGTGTATAGAAGAGTATGCCACTCAAAATTTTGGTATCTGAAAGCATCACCTATCTAACTCTGAAATACATTTTGTAGCAAGTAGTTGTTAAAGCCTGTTAACAGCATAAGTGTGCAAGAAACGTGCCTGTTGTTCGCTGGTTGTGTTAGATCTGTTGAAAGGCTAATTTGGACAAATTTATTCCAAATTAGGAGTTCAACCGTGCTGTTAAGACTCAAACATTTTGCCAAAAGGAAGAAAATTGTATCAAGTGATTAAAGGCTTATTTTGCTTATAGGAGATAACACTTGGAAGATAATTTTTTCATCTATTAAAAGGGGCATTTATCATTCAGTAAGTGTCCATATTAAGTAATCTGGGGTCATTCTGTGCCACCTTATTGAGCTTGTGGCATTGCTGGTTAAATCTAATTTCTTTTTAATTGTTCACAGATGTGTATCATCCTTGAGCACTGATAGTGAATTAATCTTTCTCTGCTCTTGTGTTAAGGTAGCCATTAAACAGCTTCTCACTGGTTGGATTTTAAAACTAGTATTGCTTGCACTCAAATTTCTGGCAGTCTGTGCCAAAATGCCTTTGAAAAGGTTAACTTTTTTTGGTGTGTCATGGTCAGCTAGTAAGCATTACTGGGAATTTCCACAGTAACACCAAAAACATTTCCCAGGCCTCTTAAGCAGACTGCAAACGCCCCTTTTTTCTCTGTATAGACATTTTGATTTGAGTTCTTTTACACCTTGGGTTGTTTTGGGTTTTTTTTTAATTGTTCCCATTGGGAACCATACACAAATGTTTCCCCCTTTGCAGAAACATGATGCAGCTGCCTTGATACCCATAGTTCCAGCTATGGGGTATGTTACACCCAGAAAGTGCATGCCCCTTCTTTTAAGTCTGCTTCTGCCAATTCTGTTTCATTCCTGTTGAAATATTATATACATAATGTACAGCAATATTTTATTTCAATGTGAATGTACACTATTCATAGAGTTCCTCCTATAACTATAAATTCTTGGGAACGTCGTAGTACCACAGCTGGCATGGCTTTTGGGGTTGCAGAAGCTGAGCGTCTATGCTACTAGGTCACCTATGTAGTTGTGGAGTTCACAGCTGCTAATGGAGTGACATCTCAAGTTGCTAAGAGATACAGATTCACATCAAGTCAAAAGTTCAAGGTAAAGACAGGGGATGGGACATCACAGATGACTCTCTCTTGCCATATTTCTTTTGTCATTTATTAGGTGGACTAGAAAAATATAGCAGTCAAGAAAAACATGAATGTAGCAGCATGGTCCCAGAAGACTTCTTTTGAGTGAAGCGAGAATAAATTAATACACTTACATGTTATTAAAATTTAACATTGATTACCCTGACAAATTCAAAACTGTTCGTTATGCTTTTAAGATGAAAGAATAATTCCTATTTTAAAGATATGATGTCTGTTGGTGGGGATTGGAGCTTTGCCACATTTTAAAAAAGGTCAAACTGAACATCTTCTCAAGCTTGAAGGAACTTTGCAGAGTACACAAAAGAGGAAACTTCACAGCTGAGGGTATGCCTTCAAAACCATTTGGCCACAGGCTAACTGAGCTGATCCCCAGAAACTGGCAGCAGCCCAGATAATCGTATTTTCAGTAGGCAGTTTCTGGTCACCAATGGTAGCAGCTGCACAAAGCTCTGTAGCAGTGTTCCATTTTGCTGGAATTTTGCCCTAAATCAATAAAGAAAGGAAAGGTTGGCTGCAGCTTCTTACTCAACAATAGGAGCTGTGGCCTGAACTTTTTTTCCTTATCTGAGATCATAGAGAAAGGATCTGTTGGATCTATACTGGGAGAGACAACTTGCCATTTTCCTAAGTGGCTTTTCTTAAGTGACTTTAGATCATACTGCACATAGCTAGTCTGCCTCAAATCATCAACCTGCTGTCAAATAGGAGTATAAACATGTTGCCTTTGAATTATCTAGAAATTAGTGTAAACACTTTTTTTTTTTTTTTTTTGCTACAATGCTCAACCCTGTATAATCTTAGGTCATGGTTCTGATGCACAGCTTGAAGAGACGTGGGAAGGAAGCTGTGTGTGCGCAGGAGTCCTCAATCATCTGTTTGTAGCCTAGTTTATTTCAATAAAGTCTAGTTTTGCTTTGGCAAGACCCTGCCTGTCTTGGGACTTAAACCCCCTGCTCCGAAAGAACATATGGGAAATGTATTCCCAAATTCTCTAACAGGCAAGTGCACGCAGAGTCGGTGGCAACAGAGGAGTTAACATGTTTCATGAAGGTTTGAAAACAAGACAAACTGGCAAACAAGTGGGACAACCTGATTGAAGTCGTGGTAATGCACAATAGTGAAACCCAGCTATAATGTTCATACAGGGCATGCATTTGAGTAGATTAATTGCATATGTCTTAGCATAAGTATGCTTATTGTGCAAGTTAAACTTTAACCTAGTCTCCTGAAAAAAGGAGGCACTGTGCACTTCCTGCAAGAGGACGAGAAGATGAAATAGGTTCTCTAGCATCCACACTCCTTTACTGTACCCATCAACCTAGGATGTTGTTCTGTCTCTCTTAATGGAAACCTAACTCTGGATACTATTTGAATATCAGTGTAATCAAGGTAAGGGGAATCCTGGCAGTACTTTTGTGTGGTTAACACTAAGGTTTTCATTTGCAGCATCAGATGCTGCTTGTGTTTCCCCTGTTGAATTTCAAGATGGATTGAATTGCAGCATGGCCAGGTTTGGGGCACAGACCAAAGAGGTTTTACAGATTTGAGGCAGCTAGGTAGTATTTCTGTTCTGCCATTATGAAAGAGTAACTACTACCCATCACTGTAGCACAGCCACTTCATCTTTAATGTTTGTTGATGGAATATTTAACATCCCAAGGAGTCAGGGAAAAGGAGCACATAACACTCAAAATGGTGTGTATTTTATTGTTCGGCAGCTTCCTGCAAAAGGTGAGCAAAGTCGGATGGTTGACCCGGACCTAGTAAAAGTAGACCGAGGTAGCTCCTGACTCTTTCGAATGGGAAGCACTGCTAAACACGACCCTCTGAGAACAGGAAACCAAGAGTTTTGTAATGCTTCAAATATAAACTTTTTTAAATTGGGGAGTAGGGAGCTAAGTGCATGCTAAGGTTTTGAGAATTTGACCCTTGGGTGCTGCCCAGAGAGACAGTCTGGGGGAGCAATGCTGCAGAAGTCCCTGTTAATTTTGGCAGAAGAAACTGGATTTAGGCAACTAAATAAAGGTACCCTGAATTAATGTGCTTCCTGAAGAGTAAGTACTGTACTATCAATAAAAATATATCTAGCTTAAGCAACAAAGTGATGACTGGATGTAAAAAGCACAACAGCAAGAGGTAATATCAGTTCTGAGCAAATAAGGTGCGTTGGATACAAATGTTAGTTTCTCAATGGGAACATGTATAATAGACAAGAGAGCAAACATAATTTCTCAGGAGAATTAGTAATGACCATGGGAGTGATCCTGAACACCTTCAGTCTGAGAAAGTGTGTCTAGGAAGGGAAATAGGAAGGATTCAGCATTCAGCTAGTTGTAGGGGGAGCCAACCACACGAAATGTTGGTTGTAAAATTACCCTTTATGTGAAAATGTTTCCCTGTCTCCTGCAGCAGTTTTCTCTATTGCTGTAATGTATCAAAGTACTTGAGAGAAGCTTTTGTTTGTAATAAAAGGGTGTTTTCAGAATTACAAGCAAATCACTGAGATGTTTCAGATTCATCTCTGTGTTCCAGTTTACATACTATACCATAGATCCAACACAAAATTGTACCAAGAGCAAAAATATAGTAAAGAAAGGGGCTTGAATGGTAGACTGGAGCACCAAAAAAATAGTTATTAAACTGAAACTTCTTCTGGAAATAGAATTGGAAAATATTTAGACTGCACTTTGCTCTGGTGCTCAAGTAGCGGGTGCCAGTAAAAATGAAGGCAAACAGAAGGCTGCCTTATTTTTGACAATAGGAGTGGGAGCAGATGTGTTGAACAGTTTTCAGCTAACTTAGAGGAGGTTTATTATGAAACACAAAAATTTGAGGAGTATAGGATTCTAAAGAAAATGAATGAGTCATACCTAGACTTGACAGATCTGTCTGGACCCAGACCCGGACTCTGAATAGCACACTTGTCTGCAGAGTACTCCGGACCAAGGACCTGCAGAGCGTCACCGCCAGCGAAAGGCCTTGTGGATGGTACCTCTGCCTTTACTGGGCTATTGACAGCACAATGCCTCCAGTGGGCTGTCCAGAACCTGCCTCCTGGACTTGGAATTCAGGGAGCCCTCAGCTGTGATGTTCTTCTCCTGCACTCCATTGCTGGCTCCAGCTTCCTTGCACGGGTACTTTTAATAGTCGGATGCTTTGCAGACAACCTGAAGCGGGCACTGCCCTGGAAAAATGTGACTAGTGAATCTGGTTACATGAAATAAAAGATTGCCATTAGGAACTAAGATGGGAATTGATGAAAAACCTGAAGGGCCAGCCTTCCAGTTCGGAGGTATAACCAGCTGAGACTGAATTGAGCCTGTAAGTCCCAGGGAGAGGGTTACATGTGCTCTGTCACAGGGATGTCTTGACGTTGTGCTTGGCACTGAGCTCCACAGCTGCCCCTGGTACTGATGCATCTACAACTGCTACTGAAAACAGAGTGCAGAGGAGAGGAGATGGGCTTGGTGCTGAGAAGTTCCACTTCAAAAAGCAGTTAGACTTACTTTCTTGGGTTCTTCCCTCTTTCCTCCTTCCCCAATCTTCTAAATGTATCTCAGCAGCCCTCCCAAGAGAATGTTCCAGTGCCAAGACCCCGGGAGTCTTAGTCACACCTAACTCAGCTTCAGTGCCCATTCCACCGGTCCCTTGCTTGGGCTGCCAAAGGTGGCTACAAAGGCTGTAGATGAAATCCTAGACTTAAAAAGAAATGGCAACTATTATACTCAAACTCCCAAGCTTTTGCTGGGAAAATTTCCAGTTTGCTGTTTACAGGTGCCAGTTAGGATTTGCGTGGAGCCAGTTTCAGTTGTGTGGAGTAACCGTAAATGTAAAAAAAAAAATCCATATACCACGAAACAGAACTAGTTTTATGAGTTTTAGTTGTTAAGGGTAATCTCCAAGAAAATCTATGCCTAAAAGTTAAACACGAAGTCTCCTGTGCTGTGCTAATGATTTGCCCGATATAGGGGTTTTACTGTTCTGTTTTTTATTAAGCATTATAGGGAAACCTATTAAATACCGTGTCTTATTTGGTACCTTTTGTTCTCCTAGTACTGAGGCAATTTTGTGAGGGGCTCCACTTATGATGTCAGCTGTTACATACCTTCACATTTAATTCAGTTACAGCACTTAATTTCTAAATGTCAAGGAACTTCTGATGAATTGTTATTCTTCATTTTCTTGAACTGCCCTACAACCTCTTCTGCTGGTACTTCCAATTTTAGGCAGATCCTCTCAGATAGGTTTTTTTTTTTCTTTTTTACTACTTTTTTTTTTTTTTATTCTACTATAGGAACATCTTGAAGTTTCTCTAGCAGATGCAGAGGAAGAATTGCTTAACTTTCTATTGTGATTTTATCTTTTCTAAGCACTATTTTTATACCTTGTTCATGTGTTGGCTTTGCAGACTGTTTGGCAGTTTTCCTGCTCTTGGTGTGTCTGAAAAAGAATTTATTATTAGCTTCTATGCCTCTTATGATTTGTTTCTCAAACTTTCTTGGCCTGCTTTTCTGGGGTTTGTTTTTGTTTTGTTTTTTGTTTTTTTTACTTTTAACCTGACAGAGTTTTTGTTCCTTTCTCTTCATCTGGCACAACTTCAGCTTCTTGAATTTTGCTCTGAAACAGTGGACAAATGGGGAGCTGATTGCTTTATCAGGCTCCAGCTATGGGCTCTGTTAGCAGTACAAGGGCCTCTGTTGGGAGGAGGGTCCAGTTCCACCAGTTTTTCACAGGGCTGCTTGAGGTTCTGGTCCCGCACAGCACTAGAACAGAAGGGAGCCCCTGGGAACAGCTGGGCTGCTTTTGCAGGGGAAACTCCCAGTACTGCTCAGCTCCTTGTGCTGGGATAACCAGCGCAAGTCAAAGCAAAGGCAGGAAGATTAAAAAAGCAATCTGTGCTGTAAACTGTATCCTTTTGTAGGACTTTGTAAGCACTGCAGTATGCATACAGCTCAACTAGCAAACAGGAGCACATCCCCTGCTCGGTGGCATTGCCACCTGTAGCATTCCAAATCGCTTCCTTATAGCAGCCCTCATTGCTGCAGAGCAGTAAACGATGAGTCTAAAAACAAATAGACAATGCACAGTTTTTATCAGCCAGTTTCATAGACAATTTATTTCCAAACAGCATGGTTGACTTACAAAACCCCCAAAGTAAACAGGTAAATTGTGAAATGGTGTCATCTCTGCTATGGGAGTATTGAATTAAGTGTAGTAGTTTTCAAATTGAAGAAAAGCTCATAAATGTCTTCTTGGGTTAGGCAAGCAGTTGAGTAAGTACAAAACAGTCAAAATTATCCCTCTCCTCATACAGAAACTTTCTGCTACTCCTATATTTGTCTAACATATAACCCCGGAAATCACAAGATAAGGAAAGATTTAAAAATGTGGCCGTCTTTGCCAAGTGTTTTGTTGGAAAAGAAACCATAAGTCTTTGCTTGTATTTACACCTATAAGAGTGAAACAGGTTTAAAAAAGGAATGTTTTCTACCACTTGGAAAGAGAGAAGCTCTGGAAGAGAGAGCTATGTCAAATATTTTTCTACTCTGGATTCATCAGCAGGGTTCTGGCAGGTGCCCTTACCAAAATAGTGCGCACACTTGTGAACTTTCAAACATCCCTGTTGAAAGATGGCATTTCCACAGACTTGTTTGGGTTTGCTCAGAACCTGAAGTGTTTTAATGGAAAATGCAGAATCTGCTTGATGCTACAAAGGGTAATCTTTTGCTCTGGATAAAAACAAAGGGAATTGCCTAAGCAGACTAAAAGAAATATTAAAAAAAATATAAAAGGAGAAAGGATACTCAACTAAATCTAGAAAAAAAATCTACCCAAAATTGAAATTCCATGTGGAAATGAAATACCTGGGAGAGGGGGAAGCACAGGTGAAGCTGATGTTTTACTGGCAGACGTGTCCCAGAAGACGGGGAATGCTGCCAGGTTAACTTGGAAGGGTGAGCAACTGTCTCCAGTCAGCTGCTCTGTCGCTCTGTCGTGCAGCCTGATGCTGTTGTGCCAGCTGTGCCCAGTGCGCACGCTGTGGAGCACAAGCCAGTAAAGAACTTGAGAAACTGCAAAAGACACTGCAGTCTTAAGGCATTTAAACATAAAATAAATCAGCCCTGAGTATTTCTAACGGAGATTTTAGAACATTCTTCTGACTGGTCATAATTGGAGACCAATGGTTTGTGTGTTCCAGGCACTTGCAAAGACGGAATGTTGGCTTGCTCAGATAGTGAAACAGGCTTTAGTCTTGGTCCAGAAGTATTAAGAGTTTTAGGTCTTTATTTATGAAAGGTCACTTTTAGCTGAAACTGGCCATACAGGATTTATGCTTGTTATTAAAGGGGGCTGGTAAACATCTTGTCACAAGATCAAAGAGCATTGTTTGCAACCACACTGTCTAGACCATTTGACAAAAACGCAGAGGAGAAAAGACAGCAACCTAGCTCTTGTACATGTTGATCTTATAAAATAAACAAAACCAAACTAAATTGTCCATCTAGTTTCAGGCAAAATATGAATTGCAGTTACCAGAGCTATGCTCAAGGATGAGATTCAACAGAAAAAAAAAAAAAAACAACAACAACAAAAAACAAACAGTGACCAGGGCATCATGATCCTGAATACACACAACAGCTCAGGGGGAGGTGTGAGTTCTCAAAGAGATCTTTTGTCTTTAGTTATAGGAAGATGTTCTATACACTTTTTACAGGAAAATAGTTTTAAAAGAAGGAATGCCAGTCATTTAAGGATTCAAAAAATCAAGAATGCTGTATGCTATTGCAAATTAATAGTGATATGAAGGGACCTGCTGAGAGTTGTCACATGCACCAAAAATGCTGTGAACGACTTTGTATTTTTCCTGAGAAAGTTAAAAAAGCTTTTAGTTTGTTTGCTTACCTTACTTCTGTTGGGGGGAAAAAACCCTGAACCAGTCTGAAGCATTCTTCCAAGAATATTACTCTTTTTTGCCTTGGTAGAAAACACTACAGCTAAACAGACAATCATGAACATCAAACTTGATCTCACCAAAGGAACTATGCTTGGAACAGTTTTGTCTTACAGCAGATACAGTTCACTGGGCATAGGTTTAAGCTGTTTGGGTTTCAGTATGTACCTGTTAGATCCTACTATCCCTCATTTACCGGGATAAAGCAATGAAGTGGAGTCAGATGCCAGTCCATGTTTAGTGTTGTTACATTTCAGGACGGATCCAGCGGTGCCTGAATTTTCCACTGATTGCTTTTTTCCTAAAGGAAAAAGTGCTGCTAGAAACCAGTATCAAAATGACCACAGACCTGTAATGATAATTACATCTGTAAGATGTAGTTAGATAAGGTAAAACAAAAACTTTAAATTATGTGGTCTGTCTGGTAGGGTGCTATGAGAATATCTGCTGCAATGTTAAAGGGGCTTATTGTTTTTGGGAAGTAGTGATATCGTCAGCGGTATTGTCAGCCCAAAGCAATGCATGCTTCAGACAGATGGGTGGCATCCCCATACAGGAGGGAAGGAAGGGATGCTGTAGCGGCTCTTTTTTCCGTGCATGTCTCACAGAGATGGTAACCGTGCCATCCTGAGACAACTAAGCCCCAAGAGACAGCAGCACAACAGGCGCTGTTACAATTTCTCCTTCCTAACAACAGCACCATGACCTGCAAATCGACACAATAGGGCATCTCAGAGACCCTGCGTTCACAGGACATTTTAGTTAGCACTAGTGATGTGTTTAAAATTATATATTACATTAATTTTCACTGTTAATTCTTGCTTATGCTATGTTTGGCTTAGAAAGGAAAAGATGTGGGACTGTGCTTTTGAGACTCTGGCCAGAGCCCTCTGGAACAGGTTGTTGTGCCACCCATGTTATGAGATGGCAACTTTACAATTCAGACACTGAATGAAGCAGACCTCAGCTGACAGCGTAAGGTGGTCCCTCTTTGAAAAAGGAAAGGGAACCCTCCCCAGACACCAAGAGTCTGCAACTGGGATTTTCTCCTTGGAGGTGGAAGAAACAAGCCTTATCCTTTTTCAGGCAGAATTAGGGTTTGAGACCAAGTTTCCCAACCCATATGCTTAGTGCTAACCATGTGGTGGTAGGACAAAATGTATGCACTTCAAATCACTGCCTGTCGTGTGTTATATCCACGTGTGACAATATCAAAACCTTGCTTATTTGGCAATCTCCAAGAACACTTAGATCAATCTCCACAGTCAGCCGAAAGCTTGGACTCTCATGGAGCCGAGGTGCTGTCAAAATGCAATTGTTCCTCCAAATGCCCAGCAGTGTGCTCTAAGTGTTTTACCAGTTTTGCTGGTAGGAAACTTTGTTCCATAAGGGTTAGTAGGAGCAAACCTGATGTTTTAAGCATCTAAAGCTTGGACATATGCCCTTAAAATGTCAGTTATTGGCAAAGCCCTTTAATGAATTCAGGTCTGCGTGGCTGTGTAAAAGATGTCTGAGACTTGCCACTTTCAATGTCTCTGGGCTCGCGCAGCTCTCACCATACAGATCTGTGTGATTTGACTCTGCTCCCACAGTTTGACAATGTCCTTGAGAATGTTCAGAGAGGGGGAACTTTAAAAAATGACAGGAACATCTGAGAAGAGTGTTTGGCAGATAGAGTTCTGGAGAAGTGTAAGTATCATTTCAGACAGAATTAAAAAAAGGAGATGAAATGTTGTAAAAGTTAATAGATGAGGACTTGTTTTCGTGAAGCAGACTTTTTTTACAGAAGTGCTGAGTGTAGTTAATTCTTGTTGAGTTCCCTGACCTAAATACAGCTTTTGTTTTAGCATTCAGAAGCCGTTAGATTATGTTCTCTGGTGCTGAGAGTTCCTGCTAACCCAGGGTTGTGCATTATCTGCAGGAACAAGGTGTAATTCATACATTCAGTCATCTTGTCCAAGGAGAGTAGAGTTTACACAACATAGCTTGTGCCCCTTATGATTATATATTACACAATTTTTGAAATCCAAGGTTGAAACATAATTAGAGCTATGGTTTCAACCCTAGCTATCCACAAAGCAAACTTGTAAGAACATCAGCAGTAACCTGACAGAGCCCCATTTCATACTGTGGACTGTTCTGCACCTCCTCATCGAGACAAAAAAAATGTCAAGGTAACCTAAATAAACTGGTGTATTTTATAACATGGGAGGATATCTGAGACCACTGAAGTGAGAGTCCTGCTAGACCTGAAGTTTAGCCACCATCCTAAGCATAGATTGTGAAGGTCTCAGCAGATGGTGTTGAAAGATATGCTGGATTGTCCATGGTTTTTATAGGGTGATCAAAAGAGGTTTTATGTACCACAAACATCTTTTGCGCAATTCTTTGTATCAAAGAGAGTTGTGAGAAGTTGTGCATCTCATTATTATGTCATTGGTAGTAGTTACAGAAAGGTACTACAGAAATTCTACTCAGCCATAATATCAAATCCTTTTATTTAGGAAAAAAAAAGGTCACCACATTGTAAACTAGCCCAAGCTGTGGTTTGGTACAGTTCTTATACTCTGTTTTTTATCCACTCCAGCTGTCATGTGGAGACAGGAAAAATCAAAACATTTTTACAGTATTCCTTCTTAAGGGAGCCCCTTAGGTGCTCAGGTCTGGATTCACGTCCCGTCTCCAGCACTAGAGCAGCCCTGCCAGTTGGTTGATGAATCAGAACTCTTTAGTCTGAAGCAATTCTTTGGGAGCAGACTGGTGCTGCATTCATACGGTGATTCTGCCATGTGCGCAATGGCTTTGCCATGTGATGGTGAGAAAAATTCAGTGGATGAGCAAGCAAAGTATCAACAAGTATATGAAGCAAGCTCTTCACCCCCACAAATGGATGCTCAGGGCACCTGCTTTGCTGTAGAGCTGTTTCTCATAGTTTCAGCAGATCTTCACACACCTAACATGCAGTAAGCACTTTTACTTTCAGACCCATTAGCTCTCTAGATTGTTAAGTGTATTGAGAAACACTGGACTTACGGAGTAATAAGAATACTCACAGTTATCCTTTTGTCACAATGAAAATTTGTCCAGTCTCTTTGCTTTAATTCTCTCGTCTTTTTTCTGACCCATGATGGAACTTTCTTCTCACAACATGCCCAGCAAGCTTCTTCAGAAGTCCCTTATGTGAGTTTTTCTTAAGCTTTTGGGAAATCTATCTAAAATAAGTTGATTGGTTCTTGTTTACCTGCAAATGTATTGACACTATTTGAATAATTCTAGGAGAGTTTTTGATTTTCCCTGTAATGCAAGTGATGTAAGCAAGTAACTGAGAGACAAACTATCAGAAATGGTACAGAGCGTCTGGTGCTGTAATTTCTGAAAAGTAATTTGGACAATTACAACCACTTAGTGAGGTACAGAGCTCTTGTACTTCCCATTGGCACCAGAGTGACTTGTGGGTGCTCAGCAACCCTGAAACAGCTCAATCCTATCTCAAGCTGAGTATCCATGCTTAGAGGCCAGATTTATGAATATCTGTTATAACAACTCTGTTTCTCTGTTTCTCAGTGTGTTACAGAGAGATATATGATAGATTTTATCTTGTTGGACATTTCACGTTCCTTAGGAATAAAGGGATTCCTCAGATAGAAGGCTCGAAAGAAATTCAATTTTATGTCTATGTCTGTATTTAATTTCAGTGTTCATCTCTGGATCTAGCATAATCTTTGCAGCATCTGACTGCTTAACTCTCACATCTCATAAACGTTCTGCTTGACCTCCTAAAGCTCTCCCTGTGGCAAAGTTGCTAAACACCTGAAAAAGTATTTTATTTCCTTCCTCTTCAGTCATAACTGGAGATCTGCAAGATCTGTCTTTCATGAGAAACATTTCATTTCACAAACCGCTCCCTTAAGCGTGGCGTGTTTCAGAAGGACCAGTGTTTGTAGACAGGTAATTTGTTTTCTTTGAAGGTTTAATTTGTTTATTCCTGTTTTCAAATAATCCCCAAGCAATATAGTTCCTGCTGCTGTGATCATCATGAATTCAAGTTATTCACCTCCCAGAGGGTCAGACCTTTCATCAGTACGCCATTGGCACGGAGCAGCGAGTGTTGCATATTCATCGTCCAAGACACTGTCTAGAGGGCCTCCAAAAAGCCTGATTTTTTTTTTTTTTTTGTTTTTTTTTTTTTTGTTCTCAGAGCAAGGAAAACAATCCCTTCCCTTCTCTAGTCCCTTGATAAGGGTTTCTGTCCAATAACGGTGCTCTCTGCTCTGAGGCACATTTAACTGTGAAGTTTGCAGCGGGAGAGGCTTTCCTTCAAGCTGTTAGTGTTTTATCCTGGCAGGCTCCTCGAGGTTGTTGTGAGGAGTCTAGCCAGTTGGTGAGCTTTGTAATCTAAACCAGCTGTCCCAGGCTGAGGCCCCCATTTGCATTGTTTAACATACTTAGAAAATGAAGTGTTCATTTTTAACATTCCTCCTCCAATTGGTTTAATGCTGAATTACAGAAGAGAACTAAGCAAAACCAGGTGCTTTCTCTGTATTCTCTCCAGTGTCTGAGGAGGTACAGACGGCTCCCGATCTTCTCCATTACTTGCTATTTCATTCTTTGGACTATAAATGACTGAGGAACTGAAGTGCTAGCAGAGGGTAATGTTTGGAAAATCTTTCTAGTTATTCATCAGCACAGACTCTGGTTTTTTTCCACCTTTCCGCAACAGTTTTGGACATGCAAGGATTAAAAAGGTAAGTGGTATGCATGAAACTTCTTTACTTACTGAAGGGAAACCTACTTGTGGAAAATGTCTATGGCAGGGATTCGGTATGCCAATCCACTTGCTAAAGCCATTTGCAAAGAGATGGGATCTCAATGATCAGAGGTGGGGAAAGACGATCTGTCTGTTATTAAAGCTGTGCTGTCTCTGACAAGTTCCTTCTTGATCTGCGCTTATACTCTGCACTTTAGGAACCCTGCCATCCGCAGGAGTGCTGAATTGTGACAGCAAACGATCCCACTGGCTACAGTGATTGATTTGAAGCTAATTAGTTACTATTGCAGAAGTTAATTACTAGTTTAAAATATTGTGCCTGCTAGGCAAGCTACTGTGACCAGCTGAATATAGTGTTGATAGGTTGTGCTGCATGTCTGTTAATAATTCTGGAGGGGATTTGAGAGCTAAAGTAATGAGCAAATTGAGATGGTGGCTGCAGGCAGAACACGTATGAGGCAGTAAGGTCACCCCCCCACCAGGAGGAAAGAATATATCATCTTGTAGCAACAGAAACTCAAGACTATCTAGAAAAGTATGTTTTGTCTGACGAGTTTTATAGGGAATTTTGTTAGCATGCACTGCTCTGCAATAACGTAGAGTGTAGCCCAGTTGCTAGGTGTTAATGTTCAGCTGTAACCTGTTGTATTTCCTTCTAGTGCTGTTCTTGCTCTATGCAAAGTGAGTATGCAGTGTTTATACCAGTGTGAGCTTTAAAATCTCTTCAGAACAATTTGAGGAATAAATAAATAAAGAGCAAGCCTAAATGGATAACGTTGTATTTTGAATGCTTTGCATCTAAGGAAAACTCTGTGCAGAATTTGCCTTTCCTTGTTACTCAAAAGCTGCCAACAAGCACGATCTATCTCTGCAGCGCTTTGAACCACCATTTTAGAGTTTATATTTACTTTTCAGAGCTTGAGCCTGTCTCCTCATTTAAAACAAATTTGTTCAAATGTGTTGATCATGTCTTTGTGTGGTTCTTTTTGATGCATTTGTAGGTCTTTTTCAGCAGCTCAGTTTGCACTGGAAATCAGAGACAGCTCTAAGAAAGAAAGTTGGCAGCTTGCTTGGGTAGCAGAACGAAGGCTACCTAAAATATCCCTTGCTTCCTGTACTGGTTTTGTAGGAACATATTGTATACAATTGCCATTCAAAACTAGAATCCAAGATAAGCAAGATGTGGGTCTAATTGTATTGAGAAGAAATTTTATATAAGGTAGCAGCAAAGTACTGAAATCCATAGTAGATAGAAAAAAAAAATTCTTACTGTCTTTTCCTGGTTTTCTGTCTGTTAGTAAGTACTTGTGGGTGGGAGCTTAGTTGGACAGAATTTTCATGCTCCAGGTAAGGAGTTCCAAATACAGCCATAGAGCTCTGTTAGCGAGGGTGCCTCTTCTTTCAGTTACAATGAAGAGACCCAGTAGGTCCCTCCAGATGCCAAGATGATATAACTGGGGAAGGCTCCACTGAAGACAGCAGCTTCTGGTAGCTGATGACCTGGCACAGTGTGTCTACTTGCAGAGCAATATATTACTCAAGATTGAGTAAAGGGACAGAATCTGGCCCTAAGAAAATGGATTAATCTCAAATATAGTCTCTTGAGGATGAAATGCGGTTTAGCGGTTAGAGCAACTGGCGTGGATTCAGGACCTCCTGCGTGACATGTCTGCTCCCCTGCCAATGTGTTGCACTGGGAGCTTAGGCAGGGCCTCTGCTCTGGTTTACTGATCTGTAAAATGTGCATAATGTGCAAGAAAAACTCTGATATTCTCAAAAGAAAGGTGTCAGAGAGGGGCAAAAATACTTTATTGAATATCATGCACTTGTTCATTAAGCATCTGCTGCATGAGGTGACAAAAAATAGATTAGTTAATAGACATGTTCAGTCTGATTCTGATCCCAGTGGCATAAAACCATAGTAAAATTAGTGACTTTGAGGTCTGAATCTGGCCCACAGTTTTATTACTCCCTCTTCCAGTGGCCAAATTCATGTTAGCAAATCTCCGTGGAATATGCTGAAGTGTCACTAAAAATTAATTTGTCCATATGTATTTAATTCTGTATAATGAGCCTGGATATCAGAAGGTTTTCAGCCTATTTTCTATGCACATTACAGGATACTGACTGCTTTCACACTGGCCGTCTGCCTTTCAAGCCTTGGAAAAGCACAGGTGAGAGGTGCATGCAGAGATCTATGTGCTGTTTTGTATTGAAGAGCTATATGGCATGAGACTTAACTGGCTAGCAGGTGAATAGGAAGCTCTGCGGTCTGGGGTTTACATGAAAAGGAAGCTGTGTGGTCTAAGGGTTTAGAGGGGAGAATTTGGAGCCAGCAGGATTCTGGAGTTGAACATGGACTGAGCTTATTGACTCATCCTTGCCAGCTCAGCAAAATATCCCTGTAGAAACCTGGACCTCACTGAAAACCTGATTCTGCCTCTGGACTGAACACTTCTGGAAAAGGAAATAAGAAAAGCCATCCCAGGAGAGCGGGAACAGTTCAGTTCTGTGGTGGGGAACACCCATGGTTGGAAAACTTATTCATATAAACAGGTATTCTCTGTGTATAGCCGGATCCTGTCTTAAGACTGTTTCATTTTGGACTGTGATCCTGAATGACTGCATCCTAGTTTTCATTTTAATTTATGCCCCAAACCATTTTGTTCAAGAGGAAGGGCTTTTGAGGGTGGATGGAAATAAAGCAGTCCAGTGCTTGAAATAGCAGAAGCCTTAGTTCTTTGTGTTCTTGGGCTCCAAGTGTACTTTAAATTAGGAAAAACAGTTCCCAAAGGCATGTTACATTTGGATTCCTAGTTGATAATCCAGACATACTCAGTGTCCAGAGCTGTGTTTCTAACTACCTTTGGCAAAAGGCTCTGAAATGTAGTTGTTTTTTTCTATTACATTGAAAATTTCCTGCACAACATGCCTATTGATATTTTTTGTGAACATTGGATCTGTATGCAAAATGCTTTTAATGCCCCTGGAGAGTTTTTGAGATGTCTTTACGGGTTTGGTTTTCTAATTTAAAAAATATTGTTTCCATTGCTATTTTTATAAAAACATCTTGTACCATAAATTGATTTTCAAATCTAAGCAAAAAGCAACTTGAAACCAAGGAGACAGCAGCAAATTCCTTCTGAAGATATTGAAACCGGGCATTTCAACAATACTGGAATCTTTTCTAGAATAAAGTTCTAGAAAGTTGTTGAAACCAGTTCTATCGTAGTTTCAGTGCTTCTGAATCATCGCTTAGTGTTCAAAAGAAAATAATTTTGTTAAAAACTATTTTAACATTTCCCACTAACCTAAGTGCAGTGTAAGTGCCACAGCACAGAAAGGAGAACAAAAGGTAGAGTACATATGTTCTTTAAAACATGAGACCAATTACGCATTTTCCTATCAGAATATCTTGTCTTTCCACAACATGATACCAAACCATCTCAGAATGCCAAAAATAATGAAGGCAGAATTCCTTCATAGCTGTTTGACACTTCTAGTAGTGGTTTTGTGTGTTCATGTGTGCAAATGGCAGGTGCAGCCCAATGACAGTGCATGTGTTTCACTTCATGTCCCCTACCTAGTCCCTGCAATGGCCCACTTCCATTGACTTAGCCATCTCACACCCATCTACAACTTACTACTTTTCCAAGCATGAACCAAGTACTTTATTCCACTAATTTATTCCTCAAAGTCACAAAATAAGTGTTTCTATCATTTGACAACAACAAAAAAGGAAGAATCTTGAACACATTCAACCCCTCTGCCTTCTGGTTTACTTCAGTGGTTCCTGTTTTCTGGATAGCTCTTGCTCACATTTGCTCATATAGCCTGTTTACTGGCAGGATCCTGTGCCTGTGCCAACTGCGTGGTCCGTTGCTAAATACATGGAGGCCCAGTCGAAAACTAGGGAGAGCAGGGAGTAATTTTAATGGGCTTTGACACATCACCAGGACTCTCACTGGTTTAGAAATGCTGAGGGTCACTGATGAGGTGTAGAAGACACAAGGTTGCAGCTCTGATAAAGGCCAGCATCACAGGGCAGGAAGGAGCAAGGCTTCAGGTAACCTTGCACGCCTAGAACATGTGTCATGTGAAGACTTATCCTCTAAAAATCAAAAGGTTTGGTGTAAACAAAAAACCTTTTATTAAGCTTGTTGTCTTTTAACTGTGGCTTCAGTTCAGTCAGCTGGGGAACATGTTGAGATGCATGTAATGAATGGTCTATATGTGATTTTTTTAAACCTGTTAGAGAAGTTAGCTCATATCTTTCAACTGACCACCCCTGTTCTGGGAAAAACAAGACCCCAAAAAGTAAGAATGTAGCTTCCGTGTTAACAACTGATCTGGAGCCCATTGCACAGGATATGTTGGTTTCCCTAGGGAGAGGAGCAGCCCAGCATGGGGCTGGCACATGTGCTGAGGCCTCAATTCATGCCTCGCTGACTGTCCTTTGGGGAAGGGACTTTTATGTTGGTGTAGTTTATAGTGCTGAACAATTGTACTAAGCATAATAATCCAGATGAGCATTTGACTCTGCAGCCCTCTCATTTCACAGTCACTGAGTGTCCTTTGTTTTCTCATTTTAGCAACAATGCACTAATGGGTTTGACCTGGACCGTGCCTCTGGGCAATGCTTAGGTAGGACTTTGATTAAATCAATATATTGGGGTTCAGAAATCCTGACTTTATTGAGTTAACTTTGTGCTGCTGTTAGTATGTTTTAGTTGAAAAGTTCTTGCTGTGTGACAAATATGTTTGTGTATATGTATATACAAAGATATATATGTATATATATGTATAAATACCTGTATTTACATAGCACAAGTATATACTGATCTTTAACATTGTTGAGGTACTAGCTGGCTGTCAGTGCTTCTCAAATATCTGTGATGCATTGAGATGAGTTTGGTAGCTCAGTCTAGTTGCCAAGTGAGAAGGGTTGTTTACCCTCCTGTTTCTCCACCAGACTCAGTATTTACTATCTTTGTTGGCAGCCTCTAACTGGAGGCTCAGATAAAGTCAACCACTGCTCAGCGTTGAAACACCAACTAAATTGTTGAGGCAATGTAGAGAAACATGCACTTTGCCCTGTAACATCTTTTTATCAATGGCATTCAGTCTCCAGGACAGCATCTTCTACTCACTCAAACAGTAAAGGAAAAACAAGCGACAGATTGCTTACCCTGTCATAGCAGCCTACTACTTCTGTGCTCTGAGACCCAAGCAAATGCTCAGTTTGGCTAAACCATTTCTATCTTTCTAAATTTAGTTCAGCAATAATCTCAATCAGAGCAAGAAAGAGGCGTGAACCACATCCCCAGGTCTGAACACCTCTAACCTTTTCTGTGGGAGGGAGCTTGGGAGTTCCAAATTGGGATCCAAGTTTCACAGCTGGGCAAACCAAACCACCAGTGTTTGAAATCCTGATCTGCATGTTGTGGTTTGGACAGAGGTACTAGCAGGAACAGGCAGTAGCATGCTGTAGCCATGTGTAAATCAGTGTTTAAACTGAACATTTATGGAATAACAAAGTAGGCTTCCCCTCCCCCTCTGCCCTCTAATAGTGAAGTAAAACAAGTAGAGCACAGGACATGTTGAATATATGGGATGTTTCCTGTTTTAGTATGATCTAACTTCAAAGGGAGGCTCCACAAGGAAGGATTAGCTTTTCTGTTCAAAGAGAGTATCAAATTTTTTAGCAAAGTCTTGAGAAAAGTATGTTAACTATTTTTTGGATAGGTCCCTTTAAGAAGCAATCACTCTTTTAACTTTTGCAATTTCCTTCCAGATATTGATGAATGTCGGACTATTCCTGAGGCCTGCAGAGGAGACATGGTCTGTGTCAACCAGAATGGTGGCTATTTATGCGTACCCCGAACAAACCCAGTGTATAGATCACCATATCTGAATCCTTATTCAAATATTTATCCACCGCCCCCAGCACCAGGCCCTGTTCCCAACTACCCAACTGTTACAAGACCTCTGATGTGTCGATTTGGTTACCAGTTGGATGAAAACAATCAGTGTGCTGGTAAGTAGTAAAAACCTTTATTCTATATTTTTCTGATGTTGCAGAAACAATTGTCCTGCAATTGTCCTTTAGTTATTGAGTCACTCAAGCCCAGTATTTTAATGTTCATTTTTCAAAGGATGTAAGCTGTATGTTTCATGCATACATATTCAATGCAAGCTAAGATATGATCTAGTCCTATGATTTAACCAGGAAATCCACTTGTATGAGAGAAGAAATATTTTTATGAGATAAACGACCATCGATGGCAGGTGATTTGTCAGTGCATCAAAGGCATGCCTTCTATGTTTATGATTCTGTCCTTGAGAGAAAGGATGGCCCTCCATTTGAAGGGTTAGATGGGGACCGAGGAAGCCTTGCTTCAGTTCTTGGCCCTGTGTATCCTTGTTCAGATTTCTGGATCTTCGTGTTCCTCCTGTAAATGGTACAAGTAAGAGTTGTTTCCTCCCATTCTTTGCATTCTTCACTTAAACTATGAGCCCTGTGGAGCACATACGCTTCTTATCTAGAGGGCGGTACACAACCATTAGCACTACCATTGCTTTAAGGACTACAGACTTCATCTAAGATTGGAACTCCCCTTGAAGCACTGCGCAAACACACAGGGAAAGAATTGCTGCCCCAGAAGAGCGCTGACATTGCTTAGCACCTTGATATTCCCCAATCTCCAATACAAAAACCAAATAACTCTATGAAAAATTTCTTGTGTTTGTAGTTTTTCTACTTTTGAATCTTTTGCTAGATTGCAATTCCACCTATTTCATTTTTTATACAGTGTTTAACTTAGATATAAACTGCTCCTGTGTTGCTCAGATTATGAGAGATTTAAATTATATCCCTTTGGTTTGCTTGCTTTTGATAATGTCATGTTATGAAGGAATGTCAGGAAAATTTCTGAACTAAACAAAAGTAAATTCCACTGGCCAAAATATTTATTTTGATGGCAAACTTGTAATCAAGAGATCAGAATCAAACTGACCAATGTTGGCTGCTGAGGGTGCACCTGAGGTGCTGGAGATCTAGCCCACAGATCTACCAGAAAGTTGGTCTATAACCACTGCTTATTTCTGTGTCTCAGTTGTCCTAATGTGAAAGTGAGGTTTTTATCTGTTATTACATGTATCTAATTGTCTGAAGGCTTTTATCGAAATCTCTTTTGAAATAGGACTGGTCTTTGACAAGAAAAAATCCCAAACCATAGAAGATATGATCTTTAAATAGGAAATTTTGCCTGTCTTTAAACTAAGGAACTGTATTTAACTCAGAACATTTCTTCTCTCAATGCTGCTGCAGAACAACACAAGAGATAAAACTGACTTGGTTTTTGGGCTGATTCTGCTCTATTGTCTGAAATTTCTGGCAGGACTTGGTTTCAGATGATGTGCTTTGTTTGCTTCCCTAGTGAGGAGACCATGGTGCTTCACGGGAGCTGTGAGGTCTAGATTTAAATTCAGCTGCTTTGGGGCACATTTTTCTGTATTTGAATCATTGCCGTCATTATGTTGCAAAGTGGGAAAAACATATTTTCTGACCAGTGCCAGCAGTAATATTTACAGGAAAATTAAAAAAAAAAAAAAAAAGTTTTTTTCAATGAGGAGTTTTGAAATCCCAGGATAACTGATGAGTTTGCATTAGAAATAAGCATGTACACAATCCAGCCCTTTGAAAATTGCAGCTGATCCTTCTCATCTTAGCAACCTGATCAACCTCAGTTATTTTATCTACTAGTTCGTAAATTCCCGGGAGTGTTTTCATTTTGCTGACTTTGATGTAGGTGAATCAGGAAACTGGGCAGTTAGTGGAAAAGAAGTGCTGAAATCAAAAGGGAAATGAAACCTCTTTATTTTACTGTGTCTGGCCTGCTGCATGCAAACCATACCAACCGAATCAGGGGGATTTTGGAAACTTTTACAGTGGACCTTCCAGCCCCCAAAACGCATATATGTTTCTGTCTTTGCTGGCCGAAATGTGAGGCCTAATGCTTTCTTCAGTCAGGGCAGTTTGCTTCTATCACTCTAACTTTCAAATATGGGAATTTAGTTGTGGGGTAAAGTTTGGTGGATAGAGACATTAACACAAATAGACGGGAAAAGACAGACTGCCCTTTGAGTACCACAGTTAGCTGTGAGCAGTTTTTGAAAGACTACATCAGGTTTGAATTTGGGCAGATGATGGATTATATTTGTGTTAAAGGAAGAAAAACAAAACTTAAAGAGAACAAGACCTGTCAGAGCACAGGTGTTTCTGCTGGGTTTAGATTTACTTTTTCATTTAGTGATACCCTCTGGAGACATCCACTGTCTTGATGCAGTGTTTGCTTTTGTATCTGTGTGCCCTAGGATGGAAAGTGTGGACACCAAGGGAAGTGGTATGAGCATGTCTCACTGCAGTGCTGGTAGAAAGGCCCTGATCCGCTGTTTCCAGGACCCCTGGTGCAGTTAACAGGGTGATGGGCAGTTTCATACTTGAAGGCCTAGGAGACAAGACACCAGGGAACCTTGACAGAGTCCTCAGGAGTGATCAAAATTTTACCCAGGTCATCCAAGAAAGTCTGAATCACACAAATCACGGCTCCATCCTATTATAAACTAATTCTAAGCATTGCTCATGTTAATAGTATTTCAGTTGCTCTGTGCTTCCCTGCTTCCCTGCTTGTCAGCTTTCAGCAAGCTCTTCAGATACAAAGCACTTCAAGAGTTAATTTTGTGGTGGAATGGTTAAAAAGAGTAAATTGGGAGTATCTTGCCCAGTAGCTGAGCCACTATATAACTTACAGGTTTGTTATGTTAGTGATCTGGCACCACCTTCCAGCACCTTCTTTCCAAATAGAATTAGTCACAGGTATTTCCATTAGAGATGATGAGACTTTTTGCTGTTAACTTTGGGGGAACCAAAGCTATTCTTATGCTAATGTTTCTGAGAAATCTCCAGTTTTTAACAGAGTACACATTTTCGTCTAGTCAGATATGGGGTTACAGGTCTGGGCCACATTTTCTATTGCTAAGCCAACAGAAATCTTTACTTTCACTTTGAATTCCAGTCAAAACAGCTTATTAAACACAGGAACCTTCCCTGGGAGATTTGCAGCCTCAGCTGTGAAGCGCTGAGCTTGTTCAAGAGACTCACAAAGTGAAACAGGATAAAAATTTAATCTGAAAGATGTATGAGATGTAACAAGCTCTCTCTGTTTTTTTTTTTGTTTTTTTTTTTTTCTTTACTTATTGTTCCCCCCTTTGCTAGAGCTGACAGAAGGCAGGAAGGCTGTGAGAGGGTCGCTCTGCCCGGGTCTGGCACCTGGCCTGCCTGCCCAGGCGCCACATTCCCTGGCTCTCGAGGAGTGCACACCCTGGGTGGTTCACATAACACTCCCCTCATGGGGCTGATATATTCCAGCACACAAAAAGAAGCACTACAAACTGTTCTTCTTCCTTTCAACCTTTTTTGCCCTCATACTTTCTGGCCTGGATGGTCACAGACAGGGGTTAGGTGCCCACGTTTTATCTCGTCCTTTGTGAAAACAAAACCTTTCCTGGCACAAGCGCCTCTCAAAGACACCTGTCAGTGACCATTTTGCTCACTCCAGAGATTTTTGTCCTCTGCATGATGTAGCCATTAGCAGCAACAGGCAGAGAAATATTTAAATTATAATTTTTAAATCTTCTGTGGGTTTGATTCGTGATACACGGTAGTTTTATCGCTGGAGCTGCTGAATGCTTTATATCTTGTTCGTATAAATGTAGTGTGTTTTCAACAGCACGAAGTCTGTGTAAATTCATTCCAAAGCAGGTTGGGAATGATTTATAACCACAATTAATGCTGGAATAAAAGACCACATACAGGAAAAAGCAAAGAATATCTAGTGCAAAAGCGCTGCTTGAACTGTTTGTCTTCTAATGCTACTTCTCTATAAATACAGAAGGGTTAGTCATAATAATGACTTTTTGTTCAAGGAACTTGGTCTAGTAACTGTTGGCAAGATTAAACTGGAGCAAGGGCCCATGTTCTTGCATTACACATTCATAAGCTGAGAGCACTTTCCCATTTCCCTTCACTCCACCTTGCTGTTTCCTGATTTACAATGATCTTTAAAACATGCCTCAAACACAGATCCTTCTGGGCATTGTAGAAAGAACTGTAATTGGTGGGCTCTTATTTTTGCTTTCCCTCCTACTAATGCACATGAGCAACGTGAGGAGATGGTGAGGCTGGGGAGGCATCTAAGAGGGTTGAATTGGAGGTATTGGAGAAAGCAGACCGCAAAGACAGAGAAGTAGATGTTAGGAAAGGTAAGCATAAGGCAAGATGAATAAGACCTAGAGACAGAAAGAAGGGAGGAGGCCGGAGGAGGCCAGAGGATTTAATAAAAAGGAAAAAAAAAGTGTAATTTTTGTTTTTAAAACTAAAGCTAAAAGGAAGAAGCACAAAAACAGAGGTAAATGGAAAGATGCTCTTTCCAAGCATAAGAAAGAATTGTTCGTCAAGGCCTTATCTGTGAAGCAGTCATTGCTTCAGCTTTCCTAATTTCTCAAAGACTGCCAGGATCTCCTACATTCCCCACCTACAGGTCTCCAGTCCTACATTTGTGGAGTGAAGCTTCTTCCTTCAAAACATTACCTTTGCACAGATGGGTTTTAGATCATTACCATTATACTGCAAACATACCTAAAGCCCACATCCAAGCCTGCAATTGTACTGACCTGCCCTGTGCACAACCTCATTAAGAACAGCCTATGCCTAGATAAGTTTTGAAGCAAAATTAAGGAACCAGATGGGAGTGCCTGGGGAGAGGGGAGGGAAATGAAGATACAGCATACTGAAAGGAGGTGCCCAGGTCTTGAAGCAGACCCATGGCTGTGCTGGGGATAGAACCCAGAATTCCTTATCCAATGGCTTGACCACTAAGGCAGGCTGCCTCCTAATAGTGACTTTTCTGGTGACCTCTCTGGGCATATGGACGCAGGAAAAAGAACAGGAAAGAAATGCATCAAGGAGATTATGCCCGTGGTTCAGCTCTGTGTCTTTCCTTTTTCCTTTTGGTCTGTGAGACAATCTCTTTTGCTATTCCAGAGGGCCAGTTCCTGAAGGCTATGCATGGTCCCTGTTAGGGCAGCACCGCCATCATGTCCAAATTAACTAGGAAAAAAATAAAGATTGTATGAGAATAGGATTTGCAAGAGGTTGAGGGCAGCCTTCTGAAAGGACATGTAATTGATGACAACTCCTGATTAAATTAAGGGCCAAGATGTGTAGCATTTATTGGTAAGGTTTTCCTGATGGGTTTTGTATGGGAAAATATAAATTTGGACCTCATGCTGCTGTAGCAACAGAAAGGTTGCCTCTCAAGCATCTCAATAAGAAGCTATAGTAGGTGGCTAGGGCTTGGGTTGGAAGAGTTTGCCTTCAGTTTCTGACTTTGCCATACATAAACGTGCTGGGTATTTTGGGGCTTCAGGTCACTCTATGTAAACTGAAATAATAATTCATTTTCAGAACTGTACCAAGGATAATTTCACAAGTAGATGATAGCTGCTGAGATAACTCCCTGACAAGTATCTTGTAAAAATATGTAAACAGGAGAAAAAAAAGCCCAGTTTAATAATCCTACAACAGTGAAGCTCAAAGTGAGACATGTGGAATTTAATTCCGTAGTGCCCTAAACTGGTTGGAAACCGCTGGCCACTTTTGTTTATGTTTCTGCATAGATCAGAGAAGAGGTGAAGCCCTAGAACTTTGTCAGGATTTCCCATTTACTTCAGGAATACCTGTTCTGTGAAAGCTTAAGACAGAAGACCATATGCCAGGGGACTAATAAAAGAAGGATCATTAACATCATAGACTACAGACATACCTAAGGAAGACCTGTCCCACTGGATAAACCCACATTGTACAGGTCCAGACAAATATAATTCTTCTGGGTTCAGCCTCAGTGCTTCTGATCTGATGGACCAATCTATTCACAACCCCAGCAGTCTTCATAAAGGCAATCATGAGCTGAACATAAAAAAAAATGATGGGTAAAAAGGTACATCTGAAAACATTCAAAGCTCTTTCCTCCCTCAGGAAACAACTGCACCAGCACAGAAGATGGACCGAGGCTGAGGAAAGGCAAGCTTTAGCTATGGTAGGGTCCATCAGTAGGGTCATTCCTACAGACATTTGACCATCAATAAACATATCCTCCCCCAGCAGAATTTACCAAGGAGAACGAGAATGCTTTTTACCGAAGTGAATCCATTTGTGGTGGAGGAGTTGGCTGATAGTAAAGGTTGCTGTACATATTTGTCTGTAGCAGGGTAAATGCAGCCTTCTGTGACTTGGATTATTCCTTCTTTCACTCCCTGCTAAGGGCAGTGTGGGAGGAGTATGGTCTGGTGGTTAAAGCACAGGCAAGTGCTTCATTTATTTGTGAAGCTTCTACTACTCACAAAGAAATGAGTAAAATTGAACCAAGAAATATAACATGCCAGCCAAGAAGGCTGAACTTGACTGAACTACAGCATACTGGATAGATAGCTGAATAGTCAACTGAAGACTGAAAACTCTTAGACCTCTGATTTTAGGGTGTTGGAGCAGAAATTCTTGCAGTGAATTTATTAGGTTTAAGTTAATTTGTCTTGAGCCTAGCCACTGACCATAAGCAGATTATGGTCAGGAAATTTGGTACCATGTTTTCCCCCTGACAGACTCCTGATACCATGATAAGGATTTTCTAGATATTGTGAGAGAGGAATAGACAGCTGATCAGAAGATCACCTTATGTTTAAACACTGTGGCAACCAGGAGTGTTTGAATTTGCTTTCACCTTTAGCTTGTGCTAAAGTGATTCTGTCTGTGGAAGCATCTTCATCTGCTTATCAAGGGTGACTAAAAATTTTCTGGTTTCTTCTGTTCTGAGGCTGGGAGCCAGGAAAGAAGCACAGTGGCATATGTAGAGGGACATCTGAATGACAACGTGTCACATTACAGAATATAGCGGATTTGTATGCAGAGAAGGGGCATAAACACAGAAAAGACTATGTCCATGGCTTGTTAGATGTGCAGGCCACAGTTCAGACACAGGAAGGTTAAAATCTCTCTCGACTGTGACCTCTCTATTTCATTATGTGTTTCAGTTTTCCCTCTTTCTTGGAATTGTGTGATACTTTGGTATACAAGGTGGCAAGAACCCAGGAATCCCAACTCCCTTGTGCTTTGTAGACTGCAGAGGGAAAGGGTATATGCAAGGGAAGGAGGTTTAACTGATATTTCTGGGTTTTGGTTGGTTTAATGGCCTTCGTTAAGCCTGGTCTCTGAATTCGGGGTTATTGGTCACTGGGGTCTGAGCCAGATAATACATAGACTTCAGCTGTCACCAAGAACTAGTTGGCAGGAGGTTACATCTGACTCACGTCAGAGGAGCAGTAATCATGCCCAGCCTGCCATATCCTCAGGCATGTGCTGGCCAGGGCAGGGCTCTCACCCCTGCTGTTAATCTCCGAACGATTCCTTAAACTCACTGCTAACAGCGTCTTTGTGGCCACCCTGCCTTTATTATGTCTTACTTCCAGGGATTTCAGCGGTGCCAGATCAGTTAAAGCCACTATGTACCGACTAGCTCTGTCTGCTATGGAGCAGATTTTGTGAGCTTTCCTGTGTGGGATTGCTGTCATGCAAGGCAGTCCTGCCAACTAGACAATTAGAGGGCTTAAAAGAAAATTAAGTCACTTAGTGGTGCTGGAAGATTGACAGATTTCATGAGTACCCTTCCTCAGTCCACCAGCTCTGTGGCTTGTTCTCTCATTTTCCTGTGGGTGTCTGTTTTGGCTGTGGATGACAGTCCATGCCCAGCTTTCTGCTGGAACCCTCAGGGACTTTGGTTGGATGAGTGATGCCTTCCCTACCTCCCTGTGGCATAACGTGCAGAGTTCAGTATGTGATAGAGTGTTCCTCCTTACCTGGAAGGCTTATTTATGTTCAGTGCCCTTCATACTACCAGCACTCTGCTCAGGCCTGTGTTAATTTTTGCGCATATTTGCAGCACACACAGTGCCTAGAGATGGCAGTGTTCTCAATGACTTAAAAGTCACCGTTTTTCTTGGCCTCTCCCTTATATATTTTGGGTCAACTCTGTTTCTTTTTGCTTGGTTCCAGCCTGAAATTGGCCATCGTTATATGTCACAATCAAGATGTTAAGCCAAAATATATAGAAAATATGAATTGGCTCCTTTGCCAATATAAATCAGCCAGATGGACCATATGCTTTGCCAGACTCTGTAGGCAGAGGTAATGTGCTGGCATTGCTCCTTTGTCTTGTCCCTAAGACACCAGACCCATGACAGAGCTGCCATGCAGAAAGAGAAGAGCTGCCTGACATTGCGTGAAGTTTAGCATGCTCTTCATCTGCCAATTGACTGGCTTCCCCTTCTAGTACTTCAATGAGATGAGAGAATTTTTCAAAGAAAATAAAGCTACCAGAAGATGAATGGGAGTTACACATCATCAGCCCAGTTCAGGGGAGTAGTTGCAGTGTTCTGCCTCTTGGCTGGGACATGCTGCCCGTTGGGGATGACAAGACGTGCTGAAGTCCATCCTCAGTTTTAAGACCAGCAAAACCATCTCTGCTTTTAGTTCTTTTCAACCATAACTCATGCTTGCGGGTGCACTGTGGTGTAAGGCTACACTGCAGTGTGTGAAGGGTGGTGCAGATTATAGGGCAGTAGCACAGGTGACAGGACAGCTGAGATGAAGGACGAGGCCCCCAAAGCTTGGTTAAGTCCCTTGCTCTCACTGGCCTTCATCCTCAGTGGAAGTTCAGCATGTAAATGCCTGTTGATCTGGCCTGCAGTCTTTGCCACAGGCTGCCAGTATGACCTCAGACCTCTTTGCTCAATTTTGTTTCAGAATTGACTACTTATTTGAGGAATCTCTAATATATGAGCAACCAGCTGGAAATCCTTGAGGGGTCTAGGTTTTCAGGCAGAGGCAATCAGCACTTTCTGAAAGTCAGGGTGTGTATGGTGTCTTCATTTGGGCACACGCAAGGTTGTATATACAAACTCATAAGTCCTTCTGGAAAATTTCATTAGCTTTTCTATGGCTCAGCTCTACATCAATGACATGCCTCTACAGTGAGAGTAAATCTGCGTTCACGAGACATTCAGATACTGATAATACAATAAGTGCTTCAGCTAAAGAGGCAGAGCCCAGGAGGAAGGGGAGAGGAGTGCATCATAAACTTGCAGGGTCTGAACGAATCCATCATCTACTGCTTGGTCTGACACTAAAACTTTGTTGTTTGGTTTGGGTTTTGTTTTGTTTTATTTTTCCACAAAAATTAATAATTTTAATGTCTGCTTTGTTCTAATATTTCGAGCTTGTTTCCATTTTTTTTTTATTTTTTTTTTTTGTCAAGTAAAATTCTTGTTTTCCAGCCAGCCCCCTGAGTAAATGAAGCATTAACTGGTGAGCCAGTAAATTGCTGGTTGGATCAAAGGCATTAACTTGTTTTGTGGTACAACCCCAACATATCTATAGGTGATACTGAATGGAAAGATTTTACGAACAGGGATATGCAGAAGCCTAGAAAAGCTACAGCTGTGGTCAGGAAACTAACTGACTGGAAACCCATCAATAGATGAAAAGATAACCTAACACATGGCCATCTGATGGAAGATGAGCAGCAGAAGGCAGTGATGTCAAGAGCAGTGCAGCATGGCACAGTTTCTGGCAGTGTTACTAAGACTTCTCATCTCAGAGCAGAGAAGGAATAGTCCTTCAATACGTTCTGCTGAGAATGGATCCAACCTACTGACATTAAGTGTAAGTACTTTGCTACCAGATAAGTTCATGGAAATCCCAGTATAGAGCAACAGTAAATTGGGGGCATTACTGAGGCTGATTTTGATTAAAAGAGTTAAGTATATTGTAAACCTTAGGGTAAGATGACAGAAATTTGAACTGTAAATGTCAGAGAAGCAGAAGTTGTGTATGGTGGGTGGTACAAAAGAATTATTACTCCTGAATAGGGTATAATTTGCTGAAATGAGGGAAAGTTACTTTTAGACTGAATATAGTAAAGCTCTTTATGACAGTGCAGTGTATCAGGTTATACAAGAATACACTAAGTATATTGTAGTGAAGGAATAGTACAAAACATATCAACAGAAGCATTTAAAAACTGCCTGGAACAATTATTAGCAGAAAAGAGTCTTGCACAAGTTGGGGGTGGGATAGATGTTATTAGGTATCTTAAAGTTTCTGTACCTTTGAATCCTTTGATATATCTCCAGCTTCCAGTGTGCACAGAGGCACAAAAGAAAACGGTTTGCTTTATCTAATTCTGTAGAGTAAAGCACATAGCATGGGTAAGAGCTTCCACCCATTAAGTAACAGTTGTTGTCACTATGGTGGAGCAATGCAAAGCGGAGGTAGCTGAAATGGGTGGCCTGGCATCCCCTTTCTGAAGGAGGAATCTTGGAGTCAGTTTGCCAGACTGCCACTCCTTACTCTGGGAGCAGGAACCAGGCCAAGGAGAGGAGATGTGGTCTGAAAGCTATAGCACACTGCTAATTTCCTGCTATCCTAACTCCTGTGGGGAATCCCAAACCAGGCATAGGCCAGAGCAGTCTTGGATCATGTACGTGTATTTCAAAGGCAGATTGCAACAATATATACAACACTTGTTGCCAGCAAATCGCTAACCACTGCATCTGGAGCTTTAATTCAGAAGCAGATTGAAATTATTTTTATTAAAACCAGGCCTGACTTTGTGATGGAATAGCCCAGAACTGTGCATTGACAGCTATCGGTTGGTTTCATGCAGTCATCCCAGAAGACTGTAGCATGCCAGCTTTAGGAAGGAGGTGTTCATTGCCACTAAAACAGTGCTACCTGAAGATAAGGCTTTGTAAAACCTGTATGATGTTATTCAGGTAGTATTTTGCTTTTTGGGGCAAAAGTCTCAGTGAAATCAGTGATTTTTTTTTTTTTTTGGTGGCTTGCAGCATGACAATTCGGCTCATTGACATTTTCAAGAGGTTTAACTCATCATAGACAAAAAGTGGCATAAGAGGTTTTTTATAAAAAACTTTTTTTTACAGGGTTACACATAAGACTTCCAACACTGCCTATTATTTTAATTTTTAAAAATTGAAGTTTTATCTTGAAATTCCACAGGCAAGATTTGACCCCAGAGAACTGTGGCATAGATGTGTCCTACATGGACTGAAGAACACCTCTAAATGTAATCATCAGCTGACAATTTGCAGTATAGCCATTAATGGTCCAGCAGGCCGTGTGCATTCTGAAGCTGATAAGGGATGTGTATCAGCACAAGATACAAAATACCATCACACTCTGCCCCACCAAAATTTCAAACCAACATCTAGAAGCTTGGGACATGAAACCATTTCAGAAATACATGATCCACCCCTGTTCATTCCCTCTGACCCGGAGAGGGATGTGAAATGCTGAATTAAGCACTGTCTGCAGTATTTGATTGGAGATGATTAGAAAGACTGCAAATA
Source organism: Pterocles orientalis (assembly GCA_011057875.1). Classification (NCBI taxonomy): domain Eukaryota; kingdom Metazoa; phylum Chordata; class Aves; order Pterocliformes; family Pteroclidae; genus Pterocles; species Pterocles orientalis. Next base: position 1,166,683 of record WKFP01014853.1, on the reverse strand, counting down.
GTAAAAAGCTAATCATGCTAAAGATTTGCTGGACATGCGTCTGTGCTGAAAATGGTTCCTTCTAAAATGTGCCTGCTCTCTTGCATGACTGAGTATGACCAGAGACCTTGTGGTAATAAGGGGCTAAGAAAGGAAAGTACTATGACAAAGGAAAAAATGTAATTTAGCTTTTCAGTCGAGCAGGCCCATATGATGGAAAGTTCACTGAGATGTGCCTTCTGGACAGTAAGACTGGGAATTTGCTCCAGGAATAACCACAGACGTTAAATGTTCCTGCTGGTTGGGAACATTGCCTTTTTTGTTTATTTATTTACTTTTTTTTTTTTAATTACCTAAACAGAACATGTTTTTTCAGGCCAGGCTACTTGGAACTGAATCATTTGGCGTGGGAATGCTCAAAGTGAACATGTGTCTTTCTGAGCTTTCATGGGTACTGCGAGAGCTGGTGAGACTGCCTGTGACATTGGTAATATGACTGGACATGTGTTCAGCCCTTAGCGCTAGTCAGCAATTTCTGAATTCTGGTGCAAAGAAGGTAGACTCATCTTGAAGCTTTGGGGACAAAAATGTGCAGATCTGAACATGTGAGTAAGGCAGTCTTGGTTCTAACTGTGTTTGTACAGCATCCAATTAAACAGTTCTCCCACATCAACAGTCCCTGGTAAATTAAGCAGAGATTCACAAAATATTGCTGCTGTGATGAATTGCACTGCTAACAAGGTTTACAACTAATCTGTATATACAAGTATCCTAAATATTTTCTCTTAACTACCTCCAGGAGAGAGTTCAGTGTGCAGTGGATTCCTGTTGCCTTCACAAGCACCCAGTTCTCCCAATCATGCTGGTTCCCTGGTACAAGAAAGACGTGGGCATACTGAGGGGTATCCAGCAAAGGGCCACCATGGTGGTTAGAGGGTGGGAGCACATAACATACAAGGAGGGGTTGGGAGAAGTGGGTTTACTCTGTCTTAAGAAGATGAGGCTGGGGAGAGAATTGTATTACTTGCTGTCTTCAACTGTCTAATGTGAGTGTGTAGGGACGATGAAGCCAGGTTCATGTCGGAGGTGCACGTGGACAGGAACGGGCAAAAGTTGCAACATGGGAAATTCTTGTTAGATATAAGGAGGAATATTATCACTGTGAAGGTGGTCAAACATTGTAACAGAAGGTCGTAAAGTCTGTGGCTAAAAGTTGTATCCTTAGAGAAATTCAGACCTCAGCTGGAGAAGGCCTTGAGCAACCTGACTGAATTGCCCCTGCTTTAAGTGCAGGCTTGGACCTGAGGATTTCCAGAGGCCAACTCCAACAAGTCTTGTGCAATGGTTCTGAGACTGCAGTGCTTGAAGTGCGGGAGCCTGTGTCTGATACTGGTCCTGGCCTTTAATTTATCTAAGACTCTCATAAAATGAAAGTGATATTCTCTTTGTCATATAGACTTCGAGTTTTAGCATTGATTTTAAAGTGCTGTAAGATCTTCGGATGGAAGCTGATACAGTGAAGTAGAAGCAATAATCAAAAGTGAAATATTTTATTCTTAGCTTTTCAGTGAAGTGAATCTTGAGTTTCATAGAGTGCAAATTCCGTCAAGGCCATCCAGATCAACACATCTTGGTTTACACCAGGATGAGTACAAGGGAAGAAGATCTGCCCTTATCTCAATTGATTTACAGGCAGGGGCCAGGACTCCTAAAAGTGTTAGGCAACTTTCATCAGAAATTTTCTTTTCTGCAGTTTCAGCCTTGTATCTTGTCCTGCCTGGGAGTTTCACAGAATCACAGAATGTTAGGGACTGGAAGGGACCTCGAAAGACCATCTAGTCCAATCCCCCTGCTGGAGCAGGAGCACCTAGATCAGATCACACAGGAACGCATCCAGGCGGGCTTTGAATGTCTCCAGAGAAGGAGACTTCACAACCTCTCTGGGCAGCCTGTTCCAGTGCTCTGTCACCCTCACCGTAAAGAAGTTTTTTCTCATATTTCACAACCATCTAGAACCTGTCATGGTCCTGCTCAAAACTGGCAGTTCTTGGAGCTAAACGACAGTCAACTTTCTGCCTCTAAAGTCTCAGCACATCTGCTTTGAGGGCTTGTTATCTCAGGATTTCACAAATATTGGAAGTTTCTGTCTTAATTTATGCATTAAAGGTAACTGCATGGATTTTAAAACAGAGAGAGCGGAAGAAAGGTAAAAATCCATTTGAGCCATGAACTGAGAGTAAGGAGAGCAGGAGAATTGCCAGCAGACATCCACATCACATACTAATTGGAAAAAAGTAAACCTCGCGTATCCACACAGTTTTCATTTATCCAGGAAGGTTTACAACCCAGTTGGCTGGCAGCAATTTTTGGAACATTGCAAGCAAATGTGGCTCAATCATTATAAAAGAGTGAATGCCAAATCTGAGCTAAAGCCAGTTATTTGAGCAGGGATTATAGGCATTTTCCAATGATCACCACCACAGAAATAAATAAATAGATGGCTTGCTATGTATACACTCAAAGGGGAATGCTGCCCAACATGCATAGCTCTTTGCTATTAACAGTAATGAGGACACAGCTGTCTGAACCTGGAAGCCAGTATTTGCAGAGGATAATTCTCAAAGATTTTTCTTCTCCCCTGGCTTTTGTCCACTACCCGTTCTTTGCTTACAAAAGAGCCCAAAAGGCCCTAACATGTATACAAGAATCACATTGGCTTTGTGGCGCTTTTATAAAGCATGCAGACACATGGACAGAATTGGAACTCCGATGAAATATGAAAAACAATTTTCTATCCTGATAAGCTCCCCAATGCCCTTAGTGCCAAGCATAACACTCCCTTCGTAGTCAATCACAACAGCTCCTAGAGCAGCTGGCAAGGGTTGCTGCCACGGGCAGAGATCTGAAGCTCTCCCTTCCTAAGAAGGACTTCTAACTCCCACTGCCTGCAGAGCTTGTGGCTGCCCCTAGGCAGACAAGTGGTGTGAGTGTGAGTCACATATAACTGCTCTACAGAGCCTCTAAAGAAAATATAGAATTGTCCCACTGTCCAGACACATGTTCTGCAAGCACTGGTGGTGCAGCCAGGCTCTTTTCCCTGGTTTTATCAGCTGGGTTCATAGTATAAAATGTTGTATTCCTGGAGGAAGACAAAGTGCTGTAGTTTCCATTGCATGTATATTTGACTCAGTCAGTTCAAGTGACGTGAGGCAATCTATAGCCATGCCACCTCCAGCTGGAGCCTCCTTATATGTTCAAGCCAAGCAGCTTTGAATCCAGCCCATTCCTGAATGAGATGCTGGTGATGATTGCTGAGGCTTTGTGAGAGATTAGTTGGTGATGAATCTCAAATTACTATCCAGTTCCCCATAATGAAGAGTTCTTGTTTATATACATGCATGGGGTCCTCTTTTTCAATGTACATTAAAGGTTTCAAGGTATCCTGTGAGACCAACTAGAGCATCCATACAGAATTCTCTCTAGGGGTATGTACATATTGCACACCTAGAATCTCTCTTGTATTTTCAGGTCTCCAGTACCTCACTTCCACCGTTGTTTGCACGACATGCTTGAGCAGTGGCTAAAGCTTTTGTCATGTTGCATGTCTGAAGTGGCTGAATTTTGATAGAAGAAGCAACCCTTCCAATAAAAGATTTTGCTATATCCTGCAGGTGGATATTTTCATTCCTTTGTTTTCATTGTGGCTTTAATTTCTGGATCCATTTGGATCAATTTCTTCTGCCATATTAGAAGTAGGGCTGTTCTCTTTTTTACTGGTTATTGTGGTCTATTCACAGTCTCAGACCTCTTTAGCCTGCCAAAACACTTGGAAAAGGAGCTCTTAATGACTCAGTTAAAATGTACAGTCAAGAAGTTCACTTATTAGAGGAAATGTAAACTGACCACCAGTTGGCTAAACCAGCTGGCTGGACTATTTGTGCTAGTGATTTCTCAAAGCTCCCTGGGGAGAAAAAGTGGGAATAGCACTTCTCTTTCTTTAGTTCTCTCATGGTCTGTACCCTAACAGAAAAGTCTTTGAAAGAGCTTGTTGGAGGAGAAGCCAAAAGGATTTAATGGACATGTTTAAAAGCTTTATAGATAGTACTTTAAATTCCTATATTTTTAATATATTCCTTCTTAAAGTGTCTTTTTAAACTATCCCATAGAATTGCAGAGGAAACATATGATTCAGCCATAGAAAATTCACTTTTTCAATCTTCATGGTTCTACTCCTCTTCTGTGAGATTTTACAAGCCTTCTCTAGAAGTTCTTACATGAGACTATTTCATACCATTCAGCAAAGGGAAGACTGGAAAGACTTTTTTGCTAGAAGTATGTTTTAATTTCTTAGTGTGCATTTCCTGCCTCTGATTGCACATCTTTTTAATTTCCATTGCAACACAAAGTGTCACTTATACAACCACCCAGCAGCTGGGAGTGTTCTCAGTAATTGCCCGCTGGCTCCTCTCACCACCCTACCAGTAGATCTCCATGTAGCATATGGTCATACAAAATAGGTAATTTTGAGAAATGGGTAGTACAACAGTAATGCTCCATTTATCTAGATGAAACCCATGTTTCCTGCTGATGAAGATGACGCCGTGTTGAGCAGCAAACACTTGGTACTTCCTAATTCAGCAGGTTCAGTGTCATCAGTGGGATGCTAACACACCTCTCCAGCAGGGCACTTGGGTCACTCTTGTTCTGCTGTACCACACCTACTGGAATAGCATAAGCACACCAGAGAAATACCTGAGATTCCCAAATCACATGCACTGACCATGGTTTTCATAAATTGTGTACACCTGCAACAGGAAATCATGAATCCAGAGGGTACAGTTATCATAGAATCATAGAATCATTAGGGTTGAAAAATACATCAAAGATCGTCATATGATCCAGTCCATGAAGTTTCCATGTTTAAGTGAAGCCCTCAGTTGAAATCAGTACTTTGTCTCATTTCTGATCCCAGAATTAACACACATTTGTGCACAAGCGCTCATGGGACACTGGGAATAGTTCATACAACCGTGTGTAATCTTGTATGAACAGGAAGCCCTGGGAATTTGTGGGAGTGAGGAGCTGTGGTTGTGCAGGTGATGCCAAGTGTATGAACCATGCACAGATCTGTTCTGAGCAGAAGGTGAAAAGGCTGGTGCCCCTTTTGTCCCCTTGCTACAGACTTACCTGCACAACTGTCCTATAAATCTCCATCACAAAAACAGGACTAGAACTGTGCTCAGACAGCAAAGTCCTTTCACAGCTTAGCTGTTGTTTATCATCTTTGAGCCATGTTAAAAGTGTGCTAGCTAAGGAAAGACTCAGATAGCTGGCAGGAGAACCAAAACCTGTGACACATGTTGAGCAATTTTCATACCAGGCAGAAGGAGCAGCACTACAGATTCATGCCTCGCACTTCTTATTATTCACTTCCAGGCTGACCATCTATGTGAAAAAACACTTTATCCTTGTTTAGCAATCAACCAATAACACAATGCATATGGGATGCAGATAGAAAATGAACTCAGCAATCAACAGCCAGTTCTCAGACACTGAAATATGCAATTAAACAGGTGTTTAGGGAGTTGATCTTGGATTGTGTCCAAGCTCAGTAGGGGCAGTCGTCCTTGGAAAAAAACACTGACCCCACACAGCAGCAGTTTGAATTTGGCTTCAGTCTGCACTTTAGGAATGTGGCATTGTTATTTCTCCCCTTTTCTTATCAAATGTAATTATCTTGAGAAAAAAAAAGTTTTGAGAAAACATGTGATTTCACTGAGTAAAAATCTACTACTGAGGAAATTATTTCTCAGTGTCCAAATAAGGAGTGGGGGAGAAGTTTGGAGAAAGTGCTCTGTTCCAAGTAATCTTGGAACTGATACCCATGTTACTGAGCTCGGATGTTTAGTCCTGACCTGCAATTATTCCTATTAAAAAAAGGCATCCAATCTTTGTATTATTTTGAAATGGAGCCCTGAGAGTTATAAATGACTGAAAGAGCTTCAGTGTTAGAGCAGACAGATTCTGGAACAAGCTCACAGCCTTGAACCTCTCTGCAAGACTTTGTATCTGGAGAGCGGGATGAGCTCCTGGGGTTGTGATGGTACAACAGCAGGAGTAAAATACAAACAGAATAAAATAAAGAAGTAGGGCCCCAAAATCACCCACAGCTCCTAGAAGGGGGAAGAATACTTTCCATGGCAAACCTTTTTCACTCTGCAAGACCTGTGCTCTCACAACTGTCACATTAATCTTCAGACCTACTGCATTGAACCCTGTGGCTCTCAAGTAATCATGATGGCAAAAACATACCCACTTTTGTCAATGGTTGGTCAAAAAGATGGAAACACAGCCATAGCTACTACTGTGACACTTAGAAATTTGTGGCGTGATTATCAGAATTTATTACTTAAGAAAGGAAGTCATGCATGCTAAATATGTTCCAAATAGAACAAAATGTAACAGTCCATCTGTGAAAAAGTGCACATTGCCAAAAGCATATCGTCTTGGAAATCTGCTGTCCACATTGGCTTCCCTCTTGAATACAGAATCCAAGCAAAGTTTTTCTTCTAATCGCCAAAGTCTCCAAGAATGTGGTTCTAGCTCAGAGATTATAAATCCACGTTCTTCCATGAAAGCTCTTTGCTAGGGGCATTATCACCTTGCCAGCAGGGAAAGGAGCTGTCATGGGGGGAGTGGAATGGTCACAGTGCCCGGAGCATGTGCCACACCTGTGGAGTGATAAGAGTAGTCACGGATCCCACCACTTTCAACACCAGTGGGTGGTCTTAACAAGACAGTAGTCTCCCTTGTTCCTGCAGTGGCAGGTGCAAATCATCTCCTTGGGATGGAGCTTCTTTGGTAAGCTTTCCATGTGCATTTACTCTGTCATACAGCATGTAACCACATACTCACAAATACCAAAACGAAACTCAGCAATATCTTTTTCTTTTTGTTTTCTAAGTACCTTTTTTGTTTAAAGTATTTTCCTGAAGGACTCTGATGTCTCTGAACTGACAAGCTGATCTTATGGACTTTGTTTCCTTCTGTATTCTTTAATGCATAAAGTCCTGTTTTTCTGAGCAGAAGAAAGGCAAACAGCATCTTTGCTTACAGTTTTTGAATTTCACCTTTCAGCTCCTAAGCACCTCTGCTTCTTCTCCCCTTGTCTGCTGGCTTTCTGCCCTGGCTTTCTACCCCTAAAGTCACTTAGCTTGTCAAACAGTCTCCTGCTTCCTGCAAGTCCACTTCCCCTAATCTCAGTTTAGTCCTCTCTGGACTCTTTGATTCAACAGGTTGTCTGTGGTAATGACTTGTGTTCTTCCTCCTTATCTTACTTTGTGCTTCATAAAGATGCAACCATTCTACATGTCCTGAAAGGAAGGTAGTTGGCATGCCCAGCATCCTTAGGCTGGTGACTCAAGGTCTTCTAGCATAAGATTATCAACATTTTCTAAGTTTTCCATATTTTTTCTGCAGTTACTACAAACATTAGAGGTACAGTATCTCTCACTAAAAATCAAACATTGCTAAAAGTACAAACAAAAAATGAAAAATTGCACATGCATGCATTTAAATCTTTGCAAAGGAGAAATCACTTGGAAGAACTTTACAAATTCTTATCCCCATTTTCAGTAGTTTCACTGACCAAGATAGATCTCCTAATGGCCTAGGAAATGTTAAAAGATGTAAGCTAAGCAGAAAATCTCAGGTGTGATGGTTACAGATATAGATAAAAATCACTAAACATTGAATGATGTTAAATTATTCAATGAAGACTGTAAGACACAACTTTGACCACATAATCTGTCTTTTTTGTCATGCAGGCTGTAGAACCTTACCCAGAAACTGATGTTTTTTGCTACAGCATATTTTGAAAAAGAAATACTGTTCACGTATAAAGTCCTAAAATAATGGAATATCTACCACCTTCTTTATTATATTTTTCAGACGGTACTGATAAACTTTAGTTTGTGCCTTATTTTTACTTTGGATTTGTCTTGTAAACACTGAATTTCATCCCATTGTCTTTTTCTAGCTTTAGTGACCATCTCCAGCTAAAAACTTTGTTTCTATGAAGACGTTTGTACATCACAGGCAAATATACCTTGAACCTTCTCTTAAATAGATAATTAAATGGAGCATTATCGTGCTCTGAGACAAATTTTCATTACTTGGAATTACTCTTTGGGGATTTCCTGATCTCTTTGCAATATTGCTTTTTGAATTGTTGACACCAGAAATGTATTTCAGTAATTATTTTACTGATGCAATATACAGTGGTAAGAACAATTTCCTGTGTCTGCTCAGTGTTCTCATGTTTATGCTTGCCCTTTCAGTAACACTGTGTCAGGAGAAGTTCACGTTCAAGTGATTATCTTTAATGACCCCAGAGTTATTTCCATGACCAACAGTTTTTACTCTCGATATATGACCCTGCATTTGTCTGCCTTGAAATGCACTTTCAAACATGCCCATCATACCAGCTAATTACTTTTATACAAGAGTTCTGTTCACTTTTTTGTTCTTAGCCCCGCCAGCTTGTGATCCTCTGCATTTTATCTCAAATGTGAAAAACAGTGGAGCAAAAGCAGATCCTCAGAATCCCATAGACACAACACAATTCCACATTTATGATTCTCTCTTGAGATTCCTGGTCTTCTAGTTTTAGCCTCTTCCATTTGAACAGTATTTAATATGTCTGGTCTTAATTCAATGGATTAGAGTATTTTTATTCCTCCTACGCTGTGATATCTTGTGATATTATCAACACAGAGCAGCCTCAGTCCTGCATTCTTTGTGGGCATGAGTCAGTATAAATGATCACTACATCTTCTGATAAGAATTAGCCTCCCTGGTGAGACACGGTGTTGTGCTGCAGTTTGACATGTAGGTTTTCTTTTTGACTATATTAATATGCTACCCCTTTTTTGTATGCATGGCTTTTAAATTATTTCATTTTTTTAACATTTATGGGCAATGAATTAAAAATTTCATTCATTGTTCTATGATGTGGCTGAATTCTAAATAATCCACAAAGATTGCTGCCAGCTTTTACAGATAATAAAACACAAAGCCAGTAATTTGCATGCTAAACACAATTAGTTCATATATTTATTTTGACATCGTAAATGATATCTACCCAGTCACCAGGCATCCTGCCATCCATTAAAAATACAATCTGTACCAATAAAAACAAAACATCAGCACATCACATGCACAAAAGGCAGCCAGTCAGCCAGAAATATAAAAACCCCACTTTCTCCACCCTTCCAATCCCCAAATGAAACCTCATTGCCCCAGCCACCTCACCTCTGTCAAAATGTCAAGTAAACAGAACATCACACCCCAGGGTTGCTAGACCAAACCACCACAGCCATAAATTTTTAAGGCAGACACACTGAGTGAGAGATGTGGTTAATTTTGGAGTATTCAGGCTCAGGCTATTGCAGCAAGAGCTTCCTGACAAATGTATGTGGAGATGCCTCCTACCTATTCTCCCATTCAGTCAGTACACCAAAGATCTATAAAACTCATGACTTCAAGCCACGAGGGTCTGTGTTCATTCGAGGTGGTATTTCTTAGGAAGCAGAGAGCAGTGGCCTGGACAGGCTGCGGTTGCTCTCGGTATTCAGTTGGGAAGTAACAAAGTGAATCGTTCCCACTTCAGGTCAAATTTTAATATCAGTCTGGACTTCTGCCTGAACTTTTGCCCTTGGAACAAGCTGTGGGAGCAATAATGTGAACGGGAAATGGATGGGGGAATGTAGATGGCTGCTAATTTGACAGCACACAGCAGCATAATCAAGAGCTGAGACATTCAGGCCAGTATTGGCCAAGCAATCCTGGGCAAGAGAAGTTTTGAATAGGGATCCACCCTGCCCTGCCTAGGTTCCCTAGTGTGGTTTTGAGTGCTGAACAGCTGCTCTCTCAAAGTCAGGAACCTCTGAGGAGTCACCCTGAGTCACTAGTCACTCGGGAAAATTTGGACTTATTCAGAATCATTAGGTCTTACAATGATCTTTAGCATCAGTCCCAGTCCTGTCTGTAAGGGTAAGAAAAGTTGTAGCATCTAGATAACTCTCAATTTGCCACTGACTGTGTCAATGGTTCTTTCCTTGTTTCAGTAACTACTGGAAGCTTTGAGATTCAATGCATCATTAGAGGAGAACAGTAACACTGAGTAGCATAGAAGGAACTAGTTTAGCTGAAAGAACCTTTGATGCCTCTGGGGTCTCCTAGCAGAACATAATGCTTTCAGAATGATAGTTTATGTTGTACTTTAGATCTCATTGGTCAATGTAGAGGCTGCACAAAATTTCTGAAAAAGCTGTATCTTTAAGCGTTCGTATAAGAGGGGCAGGTCATATTGGTCTACATGAAGGACTACAAGTCAGAAATATCTGTGATCTGTTCTTGCTTCTGTCTTGCTGAGTGGTCACAGGCTAGGCCTTTAAATTCTTAGTCTTGAATACCCAGTTAAAAATTATGGGGCACTGATATTTATTACCAAGTGGGACATGCAGGGTTTCATAGTACAGTTTGATTTGTGTTAGGATTGGAAGGCTCCAAATAAAAATGGACTAATTGTGAGCTGGCTGTGTATACAGGAGGACAGTCCCTTCCCTGAATAGTTTTAGATGTTAAACAGTGAGGGAGGCTACACTATGACAGAGATTTTGTTCAAATAGGATGAAGGGCATTGAAAGAGCAAGGGTGAGTTCCCACAGGCTAAGTCCTCAGCGCATGAGCCACAGCGTGGTCACTGCTGCTGTGCTGGTTCCTTGTCCTGCACAGTAACTACCAGGTACCTCAGTCTGTTTTCACTGAGGACAGACTGAATTTGTATTTGCTTCCTAGTAGCCACACACTGAGGAATCTAGACAAAATCACAGAAGAGGTATCCAATAAAGCTAGCTATTAGTAAAACCTAGACTGGCTCTTGGATGCAGGTAATGTTTTCTAAGGATCTGGGCAATGAAAGGTACAAGAAGCAGGTTCAGTATAATGAAGCCAGCCTTGGATATGAGTGATGGGTGACACTATCTGATGCTTTCATGGTACTGATGCCAAAATCATCAAGTATCACAATATCTGCTAACACTTTGAATGGGGGCAGTGGGGTTTCTAGGGTTACTTGCTAGATTGCCTCACTTTAGTAACTCCTGCAGTCCAGCTGATTAGACTTTACTGTGGGGCTCAGACAAGTCATTGCAGTACTTCTCTCCATGGTGAAGACTGCAACATAAGTTATGCTGAGTCAGAGGTACTCTTCTAAGCTCCGAAAAACAGCACCACAGGGATGTCTGAGCCACATGTACTATCCTTGTATTGAGTAGTCCTTACAAATTTTTGTTCTATGAATTCCTCTTATCTGCTTTGAACCTGCAAAACTATTGACAATTTAGTATCATGTACATTTAGCATCATGGTTTTACTTTAGTGTGGCTCAGGAACTCTTACAATGGCAGAGGTGCTACCAGTGAGCTTTGAAGTGATACTCTCAGGGCATGAACACACCTAAGATTTGTGTTTGAATGGTACAGAAATAATAAGCTGTGCAACAAGAATAAGAAATGATTTACACATTATTGAATAGCTGACAGGTTGTTTCCACTTGCAATTTTCCAGTCAATCAAAAGTGCCCTGGGAGTGTTTTGATATAGCTTCTATGTTGGCACTTGAGTCTAGTGAATCCATTACAGTATAAGTTGGGTACTGACCTGTTGGAGAGTAGCGTAGGGGAGAGGGACCTGGGGGTCCTGGTGGACAGCAGGATGACCATGAGCCAGCACTGTGCCCTCGTGGCCAAGAAGGCCAATGGCATCCTGGGGTGTATCAGAAGGGGGGTGGTCAGTAGGTCAAGAGAGGTTCTCCTCCCCCTCTACTCTGCCCTGGTGAGACCGCATCTGGAATATTGTGTCCAGTTCTGGGCCCCTCAGTTCAAGAGGGACAGGGAACTGCTGGAAAGAGTCCAGCGCAGAGCCACGAAGATGATTAAGGGAATGGAGCATCTCCCTTACGAGGAAAGGCTGAGGGAGCTGGGTCTTTTTAGCTTGGAAAAGAGGAGACTGAGGGGTGACCTAATTAATGTTTATAAATATGTGAAGGGTGAGTGTCAGAAGGATGGAGCCAGGCTCTTCTCTGTGACATCCAGTGACAGGACAGGGGGCAATGGGTTCAAGCTGGAACATAGGAGGTTCCACTTGAATATGAGAAAAAACTTCTTTACAGTGAGGGTGACAGAGCACTGGAACAGGCTGCCCAGAGAGGTTGTGGAGTCTCCTTCTCTGGAGACTGGATGCGTTCCTGTGCAATCTGATCTAGGTGTTCCTGCTCCGGCAGGGGGATTGGACTAGATGACCTTTGAGGTCCCTTCCAATCCCTAACATTCTGTGATTCTGTGAATCTATCAAAGTTTTATGGCTAGTTTTCTCCCCAGTGGAAATAAGTTGGTTTGTTGTTTTTTTTCTTTCCCAGACAAATGTCTAGTTTTGGCTTTATCAGCCACATCAGTTCTCACTTTATGTAACACCATGTAAACGGGCTGGGCAAGACACCCTCTGTCTCCCAGTTCTGATATTCTTTAAGAGGTTACCTGATGGTTAGCCAACTGTTGCACTGCCATTTTTCTCAGTGTGCAAATATCAGCTTTCACTTAGTGAACCCACGTAATGTAAATAATCCCTGGCAGACAGGCTGGATTATACTACATGTTTGAACCAAGAAGACTGCTTACCAAAAATAGTTGATTTTATTGCATTGGCTGGGCCTGTCGAGAGTTTAATGGCACATCATGGTAAGGGGCAATCATACAGAAAGCCAGAGACATGTAATATAGAACTGGGTATGTGCACTCAGACCCAGGCAAAAAGATTTGGTGCTACCAGTAGAGCTGTTTATACCTGTTGGTCTCATAAAACTTCATTAATGAAGCCACTGAGGTATCATTCAATGTAAAATGTGGGGAGTCAAGGTGTTCTGCATAGACAACTTTAGGTTGATCAGGTTTGCTAGGGACAGCAGAAACTTCAGAGGTAGCTTCCACTGCAAAATTTTTTTGCATTCAAATTGAAATATTTCTCCAATACTGCCAAAAAAGGTGAAGACTAGGAGTAAGGAAAGAAATCTGCTTGGCAGATAGCAAAGAAAAGAGGATCAATGCCTCACTTTTCCTGAGTGATTGTACTGCTTCTCATGCAACTGCTACAAAGATGACTTGGGAACAAAACCAATCCCATAGCCACCTATTGCTTTTGGTGAAGGATGCAGTTGTACCCCCGCAAGAAAGATGCACCACAGAAGAATGGAGGATCTGTAGTCTTCAAACAGCATTGCTACTGGTGGTAAGAAGACCCTGACCTTCATTTTGTCTCTACTGTGCTTCACCTACTAATACTACTGGAAGCAGGGAGCATGGAAAATGAAAACCTCCTTTCTAAGCTCAGGGTAGGCTAGAAGCAGCAGAATTGGCCAGATCCCAAGGTCCCACTCCTAAAACAATAAGAAAACATGACAAACACAAAACTTTTTTATTTAGGAAACATTGATGTACTTCTTATTAAATTTGTGGTTAGATAAAATCTGTGTTCACATACTACTGATACTACCACTCTTGTTATCTTATCAGCTTTGATTCACCATAAATAGCTCTGGTACAGCTGTTGGCAAGTCAAGAACTCTAGACGCTCTGCATATACATAATATGTGTGTATTTATTTATGTATCTGAACATGTTAGATATGCTGCTGTGGTAGATTGGATCAGTTATTTCATGACTGCTGGGATTTTACAGCTGACTGGCTGTGCTAGTTGCCCCAGAGGCAGATACTAACACATAATTCCTGCCCTCTGCTGCCTGCTCCAGTCCAGTGTGTTTGTGAGATACTTTCAGTTGTGATCCAACCAAGTCTGAGTTAATGAGAATCAGGGAGGGTTCAAGGGAGTAGCATTGTTCAGATTACATAGTACTTGAGCAAAGGCACAGTATACTGGAATAAAAAATAGTTTAGGTATCAATAAATAAAATATAGAAATCTGAGTTGGCTAAAAAAAAGACACAATTTGTCTTTTGATATTTCCATTTCTGACATCTAGAGGCTAACCCGATGCCAGAAACATTAGGGAAGAAATTGAGCAAGGAGGGATTCAAATTGAACTTATGACTTTGAAAGGCATTTTTAATCAGTTAGGCTCCAGGGTCCTGTCTTATATAAATGTAGGAATGCTATTCACCTCCTCTGGAAAAAAAAAAAAAAAAAAAAAAAACAAAACAAAAACAAAAACAAT